>OY978216.1:18882798-19468279 GCA_963854785.1 Vaccinium vitis-idaea | reverse complement strand
CTAACATTATAGTCTTTCCCCTTAACAACAACTTTAACCCATTCTTCAATTTTTTTTCCTGATAATCAGTGGAGATAAGCATCCTAGCAACATCATATGAAATTTCTAGGGCTATTTCTTCGTCCAAATTGATAAATTTACCACAATAATCACCAATTCTTTTGAATGTGTTGAGATTCCAAGCTTGTAAGGGCATACCTTTGCATTTTAGCCAGACATGTATCGATATACTGGCAGATTCACCATTCCAAGATTTGAATGAGCCAAACCAATTGCTTAGATTGCCGTCAGATAGGGCATAGTTTCTGGCCTCCATAGATTTGAATGTTATGGTCATGGACTGACCTCCCAAAGATTTAACCGATAGATCAGAATAGTTAGCCAACTCGAAGGCTTTTAAAACCATCTCAGGAGTAGAAGGGCTTAAAAGTTTGGCAATAGCACTCCTGTAAAGCCATTCAGATGCAATTGGTTGGACTTTGAAAGTTTTTGTTGTTTGCTCATTACCTTGATAAATTTTAACGGCTTCAGCAAAAGTCTTGGATTTCATTTGAGTGTAATTCCCTGAATTCATGGCTTGAGATTTGTTGTATTTGGCCTCTTGCACAATTAGATTCCTCCCATCAATCCAAAGTGAGTTTGTTCTTTGGATTGCAAGTAGTGCCTCATGTTTGAATTGAAAAGCGATGAAGCCAAATTTACACCCAGAATTCTTGCTCTTTTTTCTAAGGATGAAAGCCCTACGAACTTTACCAAATTTTGAGAAGAGATTCCTGAACCATCTAACCCCAACATCATCAGGTAGATTGTCAACAAACAACATGTGAATAAAATGCTTAGATGAATGATTGGGTTTTGAAGGTACCAGCATCTGGAACTCATAGTATAGTCGTGGATCTGAGAAATAGGACGCGGATAACCAAACCCAGAAGAAATAGGATTTCCGATCACTCCCAGGAAGAAGAACACAGCCGAAGAAGAAAAACTCACCTCGAAGAACACTGCCGCAGAATCTCCATGGAAATGATTTCTGAGTAGAACAAGTCTACCTTCGAGGTACCCAGACTTGAATCGAGAATGTGAGGACAATCTAGTTTTTCATCTTTAAATCCTTGAATTTGAAGGAACACCCGTTGCGAGTATCTGTAAATTATAAAATAGTGAAATTCAATCGTACTAACCTCTAGCCATCGTCGTTCAAGTCGAACGACGCCAAAACTCTATCTGTGTTCTTTTGGTGATTGATAGGCGAGTGGAAAGCATGATTTTAAGCGCCTAAGTAGTGTAGTTTGGCATGTTAGACGTGCGGTTTAAGCCTCATTTTCCATTTGATATGTGCACAGGGTGGTTTTTTTTGTATGTGAGGATAATTTGTAGGAAATCGAGGGATGTTGGCACAAATTTCGAGGTATTGGGAAGGCATGCGCGTAGACCGAGAGTGAGAAAGGCTGAGGAGGCTAAGTGTTGAAGTGGATTTCGCGTGGAAGTGATCGTAACCCATCGGGAGCACTACCCTATTTCTCTGGAGCGCTACCCTATTTCTCTAGAGCGCTCAAGAATGGCACAAGAAGGCTAAAAAAGTGAACAGAAGGTTCTTGAGCGCTACACCAAAAGCGGTGTAGCGCTACCGAGAGGTCAGAGGTCAACGGCACAAGGATGGTCAACGGGCGAAGAACAGGACTTAATAGGCTCGGTAGCGCTACCCCTATTCCTCGGTAGCGCTACCGCGGACGTTATCTTAGCTATGAAACGCGGTCGTTTGGTTCGCGGGAAGTTTTTTTTTTTCGTTTTATTTTCGGTCGTTAGCGAGGATTTGAGATATAGAGTCGTTTTTTTTAGCACTCGAATTAGGGTTGGACGTATTGATTTTAGGTTTTATTGTTCTAAAGTTTGGCTGCAGTTTTGAATTCAACATTCAACATTCAAGTTTAATTAAGATCTTCAGATTTCCAGCTGTTGGATTGGTGTTCTCGTGTGATATTCAAGTTCGTTGTCTTCTTGCAATCAGCGGTATTGTTTTCTGTTTTATTTTATTTTCATTCTCCGAGCATGTCTAGATCTAGGTTTAATATAATTTCTGTAGTTATTAAAGCCATGAGCGAGTAGTCATATAGGGTGCGGCTGCGGGGCAAAGGCGCTTCGCAGCTAGACTAATCGATGTTCTAACTCGGGACCGAATTAACTGGATTTTTGAGCAATTTTAGGAAACGAAAATCTTCTAACAACAAAACCCAGGCATCGCCGGAATTCGAATGCGCACGGAATCTGGTGACAGGTGGTGCGCATTTGTTAGGGATCCTTTTTCTTATTCTAAAATCAGTAAAATGAATAATTGTGGCCCGAGTAAACATTGGTTAGGCTAGTTGCGGATGCTGGGTTCCCTCGGCTGTACTCTCCCTTTTAATCCATATTCAGTTAAATTAGTTCAGTAACTTAGTTAATTAATCTCATCGAACAAGGGGTGGCTACCTAAGAGCCGGGTTAAACTAAAATTTCACACTTTTGAGTCAAACACCGTTTGTCGTCTCTGTGGTTCGACTCCGGTACTTCCGAATATTGTGCTACACTGGTCGAGAGTCCTACGCTTGGGACGCGTCTTTATTTTTAGTCACCCGGTCGGTCAAGCAGTGATGCTCTATGGGGAGGAAAGGTGTAGTCACTGATTGGACGTTTGTTTCCAAGGGTTATAACTCAACAGGATTCAGGAATAAAAATGTATCTTCTTCAAACCTTAAATGTGCATATGTTTCAGTCTTTGTGGATAATATTCCTTTTGAGATGGACGTGGTTTGGCTTAGACAATTATTTAGGGGTTTTGAGGATGCGGTGGATGTCTATATCCCCAATAAGCAGAGCTCTAAGTTCAACACCAAGTTTGGTTTTGTCAGATTTAGATCGAAGGAAGAGGCTGTAAGGGCGGTTGAGGCTATGAATGGATTTCTTATTAGAGATTTCTATATTCAGGTGAATTTGGCTAGGTTTTCTCAGTCTAAAAGTAGTAAGAATTTTGTGCATAAACCTGGTGTCTTCATTGTTAGTAATAAGAATCCTGCAATCCCTGATCCTATCAATAGCAAATATTGTAAGGATGTCATTGATGATAATTGCCCCTTCTTTGCTGATGTTGTCACTGGTAAGAAATTTCTGCAGTTTCTAGGTATTCTAATAAGGTGCAGGAAGAGGGTATCGAGTGGTTGATGAGGATTGCTGTTTGATAGGCGCGTGGAAAGCATACTTTTGAGCGCCTAGGTAGGGTGATTTAGCATGTTAGACATGCGGTTTAAGCTTCATTTTCCATTTGATATGTGCACGTGGTGTTTTTGTGTGTTGAGCGTAATTTGCAGGTAATCTAGGGATGTGGGTGCGAATTTCGAGACATTGGGAAGGCATGCACGTAGACCGAGAGGGATTTCGCGTGAAAGTGATCGTAACCCGTCGGGAGCACTACCCCAATTTGATGGAGCGCTCAAAAAGGGTACAAAAGGGCTAAAAAAATGAACAGAAGCTTTTGGAGCGCTACACCAAAAGTGGTGTAGCGCTACCGAATGACGAATGGTCAACGGTCAATGGGGCGTCAGCCGGTCAACGCGCAGAGTTAGTAAAGCGGTAGCGCTACACTAAAAGTGTAGTAGCGCTACCTAGGCCTTCAGCTTGGCCTGTGAACGTCGTCGTCTTAGTCTTCGTGCGGGATATTTTCGGATTTTATTTGTTTTTCATTAGGATTACGAGGATTAGTATAAATACTCTTGTTAGAACTCGGATTAGGGTGCCACGCATTATTATTAGGTTTTTATGTTTTGAAGTTTCGGCTACAGTTTTCTTTCAGCATTCTACATTCAAGCTTGTTCCAGAATTTTTACCTAGATCTTCTAGCTTCGAGATTGGTGTTTTCAAGTATTATTCAAGTTCATTTCCATATTGTAATCTGCGGTATCGTTCTCTGTTTCTGTTTTACTTCTCAAGCAAGTTTAGATCTGGGTTGAATACAATTTCTGTTATTATTAGCACCATGAGCGAGTAGTCTTATAGAGTGTGGTTGCGGGCGAAGGCGCTCCGCCGCTAGGCTAATTGAGGTTATGCCTCGGGGCCGAATTTACTTAAGTTTCAAGCAATTTTAGGGAACAGAAACTCTTTTAACAAACAAAACCTAGGCATCGCCGGAATTCGAATGCGCGCGGAATCTGGTGACAGGTGGTGCGCATTTGTTAGGGAGCCTTTCTCGTATTCTAAAATCAGTAAAAGAGGAATTGTGGCCCGAGTAAACATCAGTTAGGCTAGTCACGGACGCTGGGTTCCCTCAGCCGTGCTCTCATTTTAAATTTGCATTAAGTAAATCAGTCCAGTAATTTAGTAATTGTAGGATAGGTTCTTTGTTTAATGATAAAATCAATCCGGAGAGGCAAACAATAGCTAATGATTGAACAGAAATGGGAGGGTGTGAATAGGGGCGAAGGATTAAGCCAGGTATACAGAAAGAGAAGGCAGCAGAAATCAATCCATTCCCCTTAAGATCATCATCGTCCTCAAGATCACAGTTCTAGATGGAGTGTGGGCTCGCGAGCGCTAGCAAGAGCAATGCTCTTGTTTCCAGAGCTCAGGGGCACTTTCTCTCTCTAGAATTTCCGTGTTCTAAGGACGAATCTGAAAATCTCTCTCGGAAATTGTGAATGAATGTCCCATATTTATAGGGATCTGCACCCAATCATTGGGCCGCAGACATTTCCCCAATAACATGATGACACGTGCTCTTCCCGCATATCTAGGCGACGTGGGTGATGTCACTGGCCGTTAGGAAGATTCCATTAGGTCATTCCAGTGCATCGTTTTCCCTCGTCGCGACCTTTAATCCTTATAAAGCCACCAAGCCACTTGTATATCCCCTATTCCCGCTGTGCTTAGTCGTGGTCGCGAGCCCTTTGGATCGCGCCAAGACCTAACTCGAGCTCGTATCGACTTCCCTTCCCCTGCCTTTTGGTCAGGTGCCGTCGCG
The DNA here is from genome assembly GCA_963854785.1 of Vaccinium vitis-idaea. Classification (NCBI taxonomy): domain Eukaryota; kingdom Viridiplantae; phylum Streptophyta; class Magnoliopsida; order Ericales; family Ericaceae; genus Vaccinium; species Vaccinium vitis-idaea. The sequence continues at coordinate 19,463,289 of OY978216.1, read as the reverse complement.
AGTCTATTTCGCGTGTTCGCGTGAGCGTCCATTATTCCCCGTCGCGTCAACCATCTTTGCTGAGAGTCTCGCGAGGGGTGAACTTTTTCTTAAGGTAATGTTTCCCTTGTTAAGGACATCCTTTTCTGAAAGTAATAGTAATCTGGATATTGTAATACCGCGATGGCCGTTCTTCGCGGTGTCTTATTCGCACGTTCTTAAACTTAACCGACGTCTGACGTGTCCCTTGCAACTTTGCTCGAGCCACGTGGCTATCCATTCATAGGCTGGTCAACCGCCACATCACCCGACGCGCTGACCTTTCCTACATAAGCCCCTCGCGCGAGCGTGAGTTCGCGGCGCGTGGCTGTTAACGCGCCGGATCGCGCGCGTGCGACGTCAGCAGAGTCCGTCATTTTAGCCTTCCCTCCAAAAGGTGGCCGTTCTGAATTTCAAAGTTGCAGGCCGATTGGACTGCTGACACCGTCTTAGCCGTTCGTTTTCGTGATGACAGCCAAGCCGTGTCTATAAATACCTCCTCAGAGAGAGAGAGAACCTTTTACTCTTCCTTTGCCAAGTTTCTTAAGTCTCCAGAATTCCTCGAACTCCTTCTTCTTCGAAACCCTAGTTTTTTCCTTCTTTCTCAAGCGAGTCATGGCTCGATCGCGTAAACATGAGTCTGACACTGAGGCTCTTTTAGCGAAAACGTCCCTTCCTCCTGCCAGTGAATGGAGAAGGGCTCCATATATGAGGCCTGACGGCGACATCTTCTGGGCTAACGTCATGGGTTACGTTCCTCTCCGGGGTAATCCCAGCGCTCAGCCCCTCCTGCTTTCTGATGAAATTAGTGCTTCGGGGGCGGACATGGTCGACCCATCGTCGTTGGTGAGGCTGAGGATCGAGAGGGGCGATTACCCTTTCTCGCAGGTCCAATATAAGGCCAACATTCAACCCCCAAGGGATTGGGGCGATTGGGTGTCCACGATCCTTGACAAATTCGAGCACAGAGTGACCCTTGACAAAGTGGGTTTGCTGAAGACTGTGCAACTCTCGCAACATCTCGTCGCGAGTCGCCCTCAGCGCGATCTCGATTTCGCGGTGAGCCGTTGGAGCCCCACTAGCCACACCTTCATATTTCCTTTCGGAGAGGCCGCTCCGACTCTTCTTGACACCGAGGTTCTAATGGGCCTTCCCACCCGCGGAGAGTATCACTACGACCCCGCTACCTGTCCTTCTGAGGTTAAGACGGTAATTGAGTTCATAGAGGGGGAGTTCAAATCGGCTGGCGAGTATGGTTCGCGCTACGACAACGCGGGGAAGATCCGAGCTCCTCCGAAAGCCAACAAGATGACTTGGGGCTCTTGGCAGCGGTACTGGTTCCGCGACATTGCCCCTGTCGAGGTGGATGGGAAGCTTGGGATGACCATGAGTGCTTATCACGAAGGTCCGCTATCCTTGGCGGCTTTCCTCGTTCAGTTCTTGTCTCTCTTCCTCTTCCCTGATTTTCCACACGAGGGGCCCCGCCGCGAGATGATTCCCCTCGCAGCCGTCCTCGCGGCAGAGAAGAAACTTCCGTTGGGTCCCATGTTTTTGGGCCATCTTTATCGCCAGTTAGACCGCACCGCTCAGGACTTCGAGCGATCTATGGGGAGGTATGAGATTACTTCGATGATTCATATCTCCTTCTTGCTCGGTTTCTTCTACGAGTACTTTCCAGCGGTTGCTCCTTCTCCCCGCGAGCTCCCTCCACTGAAGACTATCCAGGAGAGGAACGCTGCTGGTGATATCATCCGCGATGCCAAGGGTATGCCCATCTTGCGATTGAGCGAGAGGGTGCCTAGGATCATGAGGTGGGCAAAGACCTCCTCCAGCAAACTGTTTGAGGACTGGTGCGACGAAAAAACATCCTTTAATCCTCGTCCCTACGAGCAACCTGTTGATGGCGCACTAGGCCCCGCCGTCTTTTTGGAAGACACCGCGGTGGATTTTCAGAGCAAAAGCATCCGATCCCATAAGTTGGATCTCCTCGCGTGGGTCACCCCTAGCTATCTTCCCACTCCCTCCGCTGAGGGCCCCATCATGGTGCTGTATAGAGCTGACAGGCTCCAGCTACAATTTGGGTACGATCAGGGCATCCCTCGCGAACCTCCTTCCCTGCCCAAGGATTTCTTAACCGGGACTCGTCGTTTTCTGAAGTCATTCAACCATGAGCTCACCGCAGGCTATGGGGGAGATAGGATCATCCCTAGCTCCAAGCGTAAGGCAGCCTTTACCCCAGAAAACAGGGTATACTGGGCCAGGAACTTACAATCCTTTGCGAGCTTTGTTCAGACCCCAGCGGTGGTGCCACCCGCGGAGCCTATTTCGAAGAAGGACCTAACCCTGCGCACTTTCAAACCAGGGAAGGACCCCGATTGGCGCGGTCCCCAATCCTGTTGGGTCAAGGGCACTGCGGTTCCTTTGGACGTGATCAGTGCCATCCCCATTCAGCGAATCCGTCCCGCGGACATGGTAGTCCCCTCGCCGCAGCATATCACCGCGAAGGAGAAGAAAAAGGCTGAGGGTACAGCGACCGTTTCCACGCCACGACCCCCTACTCCCGCGGATAAAAGGAAGGCTGAGGACCTCTCCCCTCTCCAGATAGGGCGTGCTCCTAAGAGGGCAAGGGTAAGATTATTGTTTTCCCTTTTCTCTTTTCTTGTTTTCTTCTTTTTTACGCTTTTGCTGATTTATAAACGTTTCTCACCTTTTCAGGGTCCCTCGCGGAAGGGTAGAAAGATAAAAGATTCCTCTTCATTCCTCTCGGAGCCCCCTCCTCAAACTGAGCCATCGGCTCAAATTCCTCGAGGCAACGCTCTTAACCGCTGTATTTACATTTTTTTTTTTTTTAAACTATTTTACTTTGCTTCTGTCCTCCATACTCACAAGATATTATGTGCTTTCCCGCAGGCGAAGGGGCCCAACTATTGGAACCTATTACTGATGCTGCCGAAGACGCCCCTCTCGCAAACTCTCCTCTCCGCGATGTTGAAAAATCATCTTCTTCCAAGGACCCTCCCCAAGAGGGGGCTTCGAAAGAGTCTACGTCTGTGAGCCCTGCCAAGGAACAAGGCCCAGATGCCCCTGTCGTCGACGAGTTCAATGCCATGAATGTCGCGAGCAATATAGCGAAGGAAATCGCGCAGGAGGTCGGTGGCTCAAATGACAAACCAGAGGAAGTGGAGAGAGCGGGGGACGTCGCAGGCTCAGAGGGAGCTACCGCGATTACGAACCCTGAGCCTGCAGAGGAGATTGAGTCACCAGCGGGTTCTCCAAGAGCTGAACCCCCCCTCCAAAATCCAGCTCTATCAAGGCTGGCTCCTCGCGAGATGGTACTTCACCACCTCCTTGCGAAGATGATGTAGTAAACATACCTTCTTCTACCGAGAAGAGCACCCTTGGTTCCAAGCCCATCCCTGAATCAAATGTAAGCGAGAGCTCAGACATGAATGGCCTTTTCGAGAGCAGCGAGGAGGGTGAAGAAGCTTCTGGAGGCTCCAAAGGTAAGTGCAGTAGTGATATTTTTGCAGGGATGGACGACATCTTTCATCTTCCTTCTTTTACCCCTTCTAAGTTGCTAATACCGAGCCATACTTATGACTCAGAGCTGCTTTTTGAGGACAAGAGCCAGCACAAACCGCTTCTAGAAATTGAGAACATTGTGGTGAAGCATGATGGCGACCACGGGTTATCCAGCTTCGTGCTCCCCGCTTATGCTCTCCTTTCTGACACCGAAGGTGACCATCAGTGGAGGATCAGGGCTTGTAGCGCCCCGATCCTTCGGGCTCTAGAAAAGCAATACCCCAAACTTTCGCCCGCTGCACCGCTGGTCGTCTCGTTGGTGGTACACTTTTTGACTTGGTTGCTGAGACCGTGGTATGTTTGCAGCGGATGAAGGTAAAGGACTTCAACGATCAGAAACATGAGGACGTCATCTCCTCTATTACGGACATGGAGACCTTTGGGATGGCTTCGTGAGTACTTGGAGAAGGTGCGCTCGACGCAGATCCTGCTCGCGAGCCACTTCAAAATTCAGGACAGCGAAGCCAAAATTGCTGAAGCTGAAGAAAGGTACAATCGTCTGCTTGCTGAGGCCAAAGAACAAATTTCTGCTTTAAAGGCTGGCCACGAGCTACTTGTCAAAGAGCATCAGGCTTTGGAGGCAGCCCCAAAAACTACCTTGAGCGGTGATGAGCCCATTCTCCCTCCAGTTGACTCGATTGCCCAGAAGCTTAGCGAGTAGCTTAAGGCGTTTTTTTTTTAAATTATTTTTATATAACAAATTTTGTATCCATGACTTGAGTATCAATGAAATCCATTAGAACTTTGTCTATGACTCATTGCTGTTATTGTTTTTGTATGGTCGCGCGGGGCAGCAAGGGGCAAATCTTCCTTGTGCATATTTTATTTGCTTTGTGTTTCCCCTTTTATTCGCAGACCTGTTTCCTCTGAGGGCCCTAGCATTTGGTTAGACTAGGGTTTCCCTTTGTGAGGTCTTTTTGTTTTCCAACTCTTTTTTTTTTTAAAAAAAAGGTCAGTGATTCCAAAGAAATTTACTTTGGTTCCCAATTATTTGTGGGAATTGGCCGTCGCGAGGGTCTTCATTCCAAAGGAAGAAACTTCCTTGGTCCCTATTTATTTCGCAACATTTAAAGGCCTTAAGCGTAAGCGAGTACTTCTATCTTGTACTTTTTTCACTTCGCGAAGGGTGAAGTTTCCCCTTGTGCTGACAACATTTCGTGCCGCGAGGTCATCGCTGTGGATGCCTGATTTATTCTACCATTTTCCTTTATCATATTCTCAATATGCTCCAATGAATATCTTTTAAAACATCATTTATAGAACATATTTCCGAGATAAAACAGGGGTAGTATTCTCATTCATAATTTCAATCCATATTTCTTTGCCTCAAAGGTAGAAAATCAATACCCAGGGCTACACTTGATTGCAAAAAAGTAAAATCTTGTGAGAGAAGTAAACAAAAATGGCATAAGGTTGTAAAATGGACCTACTTTCATCAAAGCTAGCCCATATCATGGGTAATACTTCTTGATGTACTTCACATTGATCGGCCCTGTGAGGAATCCGTCGCTGACTCTCGCGAGCCTGTAGTGTCCACTTTCTGCAGCTTTAATCACCTCGTAGGGGCCTTCCCATTTTGGTGTGAATTTTGGCAGCTTTAGATTCTGCATGACCCCAGCAACTGACTTCCATACCAGGTCTCCCACCTTGAATTCTCTCGCGACCACGCCTTTGTTGTAGTACTTGGCCACAGACTGCCAATACTTTTCTTGGTTTTCGGCCGCGACCTCCCTTCTTTCATCCAATGCTTCGAGATCAGCCTTCTGCTCCCCTTCAGTTACTTCAGTGGACAGCGCAAGACGTGCAGAAGGCACACTTATCTCTGCGGGCAACACTGTCTCTGCTCCATACACCAGACTGAAGGGGCTCATTCGCGTAGACTTCCTTTTAGCCGTTCTATAAGCCCACAAAGCAATTGGGAGGTGCTCGGCCCAGGCTCCCCCTTTCTCATCCAAGTGCTTACTCAGAATCCTAACGATGGACTTGTTGGTAGCCTCGGCCTGCCCATTTCCTTGAGGGTAATGGGGAGTTGAAGTCTTCTGGGTAATGCCATAGGACGCGAGCAACCTCTTTACTTGTTTGTTGACAAATGGAGTGCCATTGTCTGAGAGGATAACCTTAGGGATTCCAAATCTGCAGATGATATTCTCTTTAATGAAGTTGGCCACCACTTCGCCTGTTGCTCGCTTCAAAGGAACTGCCTCTACCCATTTCGTAGTAATTTCTGTTGCCACTAGAATCCACTGGTTACCTCGCGAGGAGGGATGGATGGGACCAATCAGGTCCATTGCCCATGTATGAAAAGGGTAAGGGGCTCGAATATGGTGTAGTTCAACAGAGGGAGCATTTACCTTGTCCCCATGCTTTTGGCAGGCGTGACATCTCCTTACATGGCCTTTGCAATCCCCTTCCATTCTCGGCCAATAATACCCGAGATGGGTGATTTGCTCATATAGCTTTCTACCTCCTGGATGTTCCATCTCATGTACCTTGTGCAAAACCTCCTCTGCTTCATTATTGGATAAGCACTTGAGGGGGATATGGTCAAGGGTCCTTCTGTAAAGCTGGTCATCTTTGACAAAGAATCTCTTCTCGCATCTCTGCACTTCTCGAATGTCGCCGCGATCCATGGGCAGGGCTCCTTCCTTCAAGTAATCAATGTATTTCTGCCTCCAATCTGTTTCTTCACTAGAGAAGTTGCATTCATGCTCGATTTCGTGAAGTGAACAATTGGGACATTCCCTGAGCAGGGTCGCGGCGTCTCTCCTCATCGAAGGCCAGTAGTACCCTTGACGTTGAATTCTCCTGTACAGCGCTATGTCATTCTCTCCACAGGTTTCTTCATGGATTTGCTTCATTTTCTCTTTGGCCTCTACGTCATTGATGCACCTCGCGAGCCATCCCTGGGGGCCGCGAAAGTACAGCTCCCCTTTTAGGATGGTAAATTGTGATAGAGCCATCATAGGAATTGCTCCATTGCCCGTCGCGATCTGCGTTTTAATGGGGTCCCGCCAATCTTTTTCCTTGGAACTTTCTTTTTCCTCAATAAATGAGGGCTCAGTCTTTCTTGTGATCTCTATGGCCACAGTACTCCCTTCAAATTCTGTCTTAGCACCCAAAGTGGCTAATGCATCAGGAAACCTGTTCTCAGACCTGGGTTTATGAATGACGCTGATATCATCAAAGTCTTTCCTGAGTCTTTGAACAGTTGCTCTGTATGGCGCGAGATTAGCTTCCTTTAGGGCATAGACGCCCTCACTTTGCAGGATTATAAGTTTTGAATCCCCCACAATTCTGAGTCTTTTAATTCCTTTCTCTCTGGCCGCGAGTAGTCCTAGGATAAGTGCTTCATATTCAGCTTCATTGTTAGAGCATTGGAATGCCAACTTGTATGATAGGTACTCCTTTGCGCCGCTATCACTTTGCAACGTGACACCTGCCCCAGCTGAATTGCCTCCTGTTGCCCCATCGAAGCCTAGAGTCCAGCTTTCTAGTTCATGGCTGGCCGCTAGTGCTTCGAAATCATCTCCTGGTAGCGACTCCCCTAGTGGTTCACACTCCCCACTGGGGAATTGGGCCAACAGATCCGCGAGAGCCTGGCACTTGATTGCTCGCGGCGCCGTGCATTCGATATCGAATTCCGCGAGGGTTAGCAACCACTTCGCGGCCCTTCCATTAAGAACAGGGCGAGACAGTAGGTACCGCATAGGGTCATTTCTGGTCACGAGCTGCACTTTGAACGAGAGGAAATAGTGCCTAAGCTTCTGTGCCGTGAAAACAAGTGCTAGGCAATGGCGTTCAATTGGTGTATAGCGTTCCTCTGCCCCTTGCACTTTTCTGCTGATGTAGTACACTGGCTTTTCAATTCCTTCCACTTCTTGGGCCAGTAGTGCCCCAATTGACCTTGAGGTAGATGTGAGATATAGGATCAGTGGCTTCCCCTTCTGTGGAGAGACCATTGTCTGAGGTGAGGCCAGGACATTCTTGACTTTCTCAAATGCCAATTGGTGCTTATCCTTCCACTCGAATTTGACCTTGTCTTTCAGCAGATCTCCCAATGGCGCAGTTATTTCTGCTAGAGCAGGGATAAACCTTCTTAGATAGGAGACCTTCCCTAAGAACCCCTTGAGAGATCTTTAGGAGTGGGGAGGGGGCATGGTTGAGATAGAGCGGATCTTGGATTCATCTGCATCGATGCCATGTCTGTGCACCAAGAAGCCCAAGAATTTTCCAGCTGTGACACCAAAGGCACATTTAAGGGGATTCATCCTCATGTTAAACTTTCTTCACCTTTTGAACACTCCTTCGAGGTCTCGCAGATGCTCCGTTCTGTATTTTGACTTTGCGACAAGGTCATCGACATAGACTTCTACAGAATGATGGATCATATCGTGGAAGATCGCTGTCATGGCCCTTTGATAGGTCGCGCCGGCGTTTTTGAGCCCAAATGGCATCACGGTATAGTAAAAATTTCCCAAAGGGGTTCTAAAAGCAGTTTTCTCTGCGTCCTCAGGTGCCATTTTAATCTGATTGTATCCACTGAATCCATCCATGAAAGAGAACATTTCATGGCTGGCAGTGATATCAACCAATGTGTCAATGTGGGGCAATGGCATTTCATCCTTTGGACAAGCCTTATTAAGGTCGCGAAAGTCCTCGTAGACCCTAATTTGGCCGTTCTTTTTCTTTACTGGCACAATGTTGCACAACCATGTTGGATATTGGATTGGGCGGATGAATCCCGCACTCCTGAGTTTTTCCACTTCTTCCTTGATCTTTTCTTCCAAATCTGGGTGGTATTTCCTTTGAGGTTGCTTCACAGGCTTGGAGTTTGGAAATACGTCGAGATGGTGACTTACAAGCTTTGGATCCAAGCCTGGCATCTCGTTATAGTGCCAAGCAAACACATCGCTGTACTTGCGAAGCAGAGCCACCAAATCAGCTCGAGCGTTAGGTTCCATGGATTTGCTAACAAATACTGGCCTCGCGGTGCCTTCTCCATCCCTTAGGTCGATTTCTTCAAGCTCCTCCGGTTGGGGTTTTGGCCCATCTTGCATACATTCTGGGGCTGGCTCAGGTTTATCAATTATCTCAACGTCCCTTCCTTTTCCTTCAATATCGCGGGGGTCAGAAGCCTCACAAACGCCTACTGACCCCTCGCACCGTCACAAGTGGTACACAGTTTTCCCCCTTCGCTAGTCTTTGTGATCTTGCGAGGGGTCAACCTGTCGAACACCGTGGGGCGCTTCGCGGGGACTGGTCCTGATGACTCGCCTTTGATATTTTCCCACTTTGGAATTTTCATCCCAACAGGCTTCGCGGTTATGGCTTCGCAGGCCTCCTCAACTTCAGAGAAGTACACAGCGTCAGAAAGGTGGGCCTCGCAGACCTCGAAGGGCCTTTCAGTGGCAGGTACAGTGATCTTCTTTCCAGCCCAGATGCCTTTAAGGCACTGATGGTAGCTCGATGGGACCACTGCATACTTGTGCATCCATGACCTCCCCAAGATTACGTGGTAGTTGGTTGGCCCCTCGATGATGTGGAACTTTGTTGGTGCACGAATGGGTCCAACCGCGAGATCCAGAACAATGTACCCCAGAGAGGGTTTCTTTTCTCCACCAAAACCTACTATCCCTACTAATGACTTGATAATTCGCGGCTCTGGGATCTCCAATCTTTTCAACGTCTCGAGGGGCATAATGTTGATCGATGCCCCTCCATCCAGAAACGCTCGCTTGAGCTCCACCCCGTTGATGTAAGCAGTGACAAACAAAGGTCTGTTATGGGGAAATGGCACTTTCCTGTCTTTGTCTGAGAAGGAGATGGCGTTAGAGTCCTCGCGAATGGTCCTCGCGACCGATCCACCTTCCACCACACATGCCTCCTGGCTTTCGTTAGCTAAAGCCAGTATTGCCTTTGTCATCTCCACTCTTACGTTGTGGCTAAATCCCAACCCATCAAAGAAGGTCTTAAACTTGTGGCTTTTAGACAAAATTTGATGTCTTTCTTCCTCATTCACTTCCACGGTGGGCTGGTCATAGCTTGCAATTTCTTCAATGTGATCATAGAAGGAGGTCATATAAACCTCCTCAACCTCGTCATCCATATCATACATGAAGTCGTAGTACCCACCGTTATAGCATTCCGCCATCGCGGCCCCTTCTTCGTGCTGAGGGTAGGGCCTGTCGCGTACGTCTCTGTTTACGCCAATTCTTAATTCGTTGTTGTCTTGCTTCCTTTTAAAAATTTCTTTGAGTGTCCAACAGTCACTCGTAGGGTGTTGCACCCTCCTGTGAAAGATGCAGTACCTCGGGTTTGCGCGATCTTGCTGAGTAGGCTGCACATTAATTTCTGGGAGTTTCAAGCACCCATCCGCGACCCATGCGTTAACGAGATCTACGACCTCTTCTACGCTGCAAGGATATGGAGGTGCATCTTGTGCTCGGTCCTTGTAATCTTTGAAAGGCTTGATCCTTTTCCTGGGGTTGCCATCACCCCCCTGTGGCCTGCGCGAGGCCTGCGCGGAGGCCGCAGTAGCAATCCCACCAGCTTTGCTTTTCCATGTGGTCTTTGGTACGTCCACGTCGACGGTGCCATGGATATTAAATGCTGCTTCCATCAAAGCAGAAAATGTCTGGTACTTGCCATTGATCAAATGCTTCTTGTACTCTTTAATCATGCCTAGGAGGCAGATTTCCACCAGACGTTTCTCTGGAACTGGCTCATGGCACTGAACAGCTTTGTCTTGGAACCGTTTGATGAAATCAATGATATCCTCCGTCAGCTTCTTCTTCTCGTTTACGAGGTTCAGTGAAGTGATCTTCTCTATCACTTGGAAAAATTTGGTGTAAAACAGGTTCACCATTTCTTCCCAAGTGTTTACAGAGTGAGGTTCGAGGTTGACATACCAAGTGTATGCCCGGGAAGTGAGGGACTTAGAAAACTCTCGCAATCGAAGATTGGGATCTTGTGAATGGACACCCAAGCTTTCAATAAAACGGTGGACATGCTCCTGAGCACTTCCTTCCTTCCCATCAAACTTGACAAATTTGGGTGGCACATATCCTTCTGGATATGGCATGGTCATTATCACAGCAGGATACGGTGGTTGAATCTCAGGACTAGGCAGAGTTGGTAATGTGGCTCTAGCTTTTTCTTGCTGCAGCAAAGCTTGGACATCAGCCAAAGTAAGGAATGCTTGGGGTTGCGGTCGCTGGGCCACGCCCTCTGCAGCTGGTGTGCCTGGCGCGCATACTGGAGGTACCATTTGGTTTGGATTATGGCCATTTTGTGGTGGTGCTGGTGGTGCAATAGGTGCGTTTACTACTTGTGGGTTAACCACTTGTGGGAGCTCGCCCACCAGGTTTCCCTCCACAACATTTGGTGGGGGCACTGGTGGAGCCGCTCGCGCTGTAGCAGCCACCACAGCCTGTGTGAGTTGGGCTATTGCCAAAAGCAACTGAGTTTGACCTTGTTGCATTTGCTGTTGTCCTTCTCTAATGAGTTGGAGAGTTTCAGCATTAGCAGCTAAGGTTTGAGCGGTGTCAATCTCTTGAACTTCTTCTAACACAGGTGGTTGATTTTCCATTGCTCTTTGATGAAGGGTTTCAAGGGCACTTAAAAGATTATGAGAAGAAGAGCCTTGTATTTGTGAACCACTGCGTTGTGTTTGTAAACGGCTTCTGGTATCAACCATCAGCTATGAAAGCCTCCCAGCGGAGTCGCCTTATGTAGGATAGGTTCTTTGTTTAATGATAAAATCAATCCGGAGAGGCAAACAATAGCTAATGATTGAACAGAAATGGGAGGGTGTGAATAGGGGCGAAGGATTAAGCCAGGTATACAGACAGAGAAGGCAGCAGAAATCAATCCATTCCCCTTAAGATCATCATCGTCCTCAAGATCACAGTTCTAGATGGAGTGTGGGCTCGCGAGCGCTAGCAAGAGCAATGCTCTTGTTTCCAGAGCTCAGGGGCACTTTCTCTCTCTAGAATTTCCGTGTTCTAAGGACGAATATGAAAATCTCTCTCGGAAATTGTGAATGAATGTCCCATATTTATAGGGATCTGCACCCAATCATTGGGCCGCAGACATTTCCCCAATAACATGATGACACGTGCTCTTCCCGCATATCTAGGCGACGTGGGTGATGTCACTGGCCGTTAGGAAGATTCCATTAGGTCATTCCAGTGCATCGTTTTCCCTCGTCGCGACCCTTAATCCTTATAAAGCCACCAAGCCACTTGTATATCCCCTATTCCCGCTGTGCTTAGTCGTGGTCGCGAGCCCTTTGGATCGCGCCAAGACCTAACTCGAGCTCGTATCGACTTCCCTTCCCCTGCCTTTTGGTCAGGTGCCGTCGCGAGTCTATTTCGCGTGTTCGCGTGAGCGTCCATTATTCCCCGTCGCGTCAACCATCTTTGCTGAGAGTCTCGCGAGGGGTGAACTTTTTCTTAAGGTAATGTTTCCCTTGTTAAGGACATCCTTTTCTGAAAGTAATAGTAATCTGGATATTGTAATACCGCGATGGCCGTTCTTCGCGGTGTCTTATTCGCACGTTCTTAAACTTAACCGACGTCTGACGTGTCCCTTGTAACTTTGCTCGAGCCACGTGGCTATCCATTCATAGGTTGGTCAACCGCCACATCACCCGACGCGCTGACCTTTCCTACAGTAATCAATCTCATCAAATCAAGGGGTGGCTACCTAAGAGCCAGGTTAAACTGCAATTCCACATTTTTGAGTCAAGCACTGTTAGCCGTCTCTGTGGTTCGACTCCGGTACTTCCGGATATTGTGCTACACTGGTCGAGAGTCCTACGCTTGGGACGCGTCTTATTTTTAGTCACCTGGTCGGTCAAGCATTTTTGGCAAAATTACCTTCCCAAAGGTCTATTGAATCTCTTCGCGAAGCTTTTATTTTGGACGGAGTTTGGAATATTCAGATTAGACAATTGGGAGGTAACTCTGTTTTGCTCACTTTTGAATCCGTTGGATATGGAAGCTATGCTAGATGAAGGAGGTCTTTGTTGGCTTATGAACTGGTTTTCTGAAGTTAAAAAATGGGCTCTTGAACCTTTAACGGAATACACTCATGTTGTTTGGCTTAATTGTTATGGGGTTCCTTTAAATGTTTGGAATGCTAGAACTTTTTTTAGTATTGACAAATTGTGGGGTGACATCATCACTTTAGACGAATCAACTTCTAACAGTTCTTCTTTCTATGTTGGGAAGGTGAAGATATCTACCACTGCATTTGAAGTTATAAACCATATTGTTAATTTGGAGATCAATGGTACTGTTTTCCCGGTTAGAGTTGTTGAAGAACAAGTGGGTGTCAATAGTTCATTAAAGCGATTTGCGAGTGTAATGGGGATAAATTAGCTAATCATGTGTCCTCTTCAAACTCAGAGGTGAAATCTGGTTGTGTTGTAGGAATGAAAGCATGTGATGTTGTCTTGGGAAGGAATAATGACTTGTCGGATGATGGGGACGGCTCTCATGATCTTCTCCTACCTCTAAGGATGCTTTGATGGATGATCATGACAAGGAGATTGTTGTGAATCAAGCGGTTCCTTCTCTCTCTCTCGAAGATGGACAAGAACTTGGCGATTCGATGATAAATGAGGTGGATTTTCAATCAGTAGGAAAAAATAATGGAGAAGAAACAATTCGTTTACTGCAGGATGGATCGATGCTCAAATATTGTTCAACCTCCTTGGGGGGTTTGTCCAGATTTGGAAAATAGAGAGGATAGCGATCCAGATGATGATGAGGGGTTGAATCATTCCAAGATGAAGTTTATAAGGATGGGCCTCCCCTTAATGACAATCGACATAATCATGTTCATGCTGTTATCAAAGGCATCAAAGGGAAAAAGAAAAGGAAATCTATTAATGATATTCTCGGTTTCTCAAAGGTGAATATGCACAATCAAAAGGGAGGAAGGAAAAAGAATAAATGCGTGGTTCTAAGGTCCGCTATTGCTGCTGCGCCTTGTCTGCCTCTATTTCTTCAGAGGGTTTTGTTAACAGAAATAGAATTTTACTCAATCAGGTTCAAACTATCTGGGAAATTAATAAAGCTTTTGGAATTGGTTATCATGGGGATGAAGCTAAAGTTATAAGTAAAATTGCTGAAATGGAAGCCCAAAATATGGATAGAGCTGCTTGTGATCTCAGATTTTGCTTCGGTGGGTTCATTCTTCAATTTGCTCTTGTTGTTCCTTTTCTGGGGAGTTCTTTGGAAGCTTCTTTGTGTTTGTTTTGGTCTTCAAGGTTTGGGTTGTGGGATCTCGTGGCTGAGTTGGGTTTGGTAGTCTCTTGGTTGTGCAGTTTTTGTTGCTGTTCGGTTGTTTGCTGTTGCTGCCTTTGTTTTGGGTTTTTTTTTTCCTGTTCGGTAGCTGGTTTTCTTCTTGCTGTTGCTGGTTCTTTAGGAGTTGGTTTTGTTGTGTTGCTTTTTCTTCTGCCCTCGATTGGCCTCTTGCCAATCGAGGATTGGGTCTCGGTCTAGGCTTTTGATTTTTTGAATTTGAAGCTTTCTCCTTGCTCCATTTAGTCATTGTTCTCTTTCAGTGATTAATAAAAAAAAATTTGCGTGCAAAAAAAAACATTTCGTGCTCTTACGGTGACCATGTGTGGCATGAATTTACACGGGTAACAACCATTGAATGTTACTAAAAATGGTGATGGTCTTCCTAGGATTCCAGACCTTGCTGGGCTAATAGGTCAATGCATGTAGAGTCCAATAGGTTGGTTATCCGAATCTTGGACCAACAAATGGCTCGTGCTTTAACTGTGTTGAATTGTGGGGAAGATCGATGTTGAGAAGCATCTCTCGGAGTTTGGAATTAATGCCGACAAATTGAACCATACAAATAAGATGGTCGCTTATACTTCTCTACCTATTATCCAATGACGTCCGGAACAGAAATTCCATTCTCTTAAAAAATGCTCGTGAGTCGATGGATACGGTGGCCATGTTGGTCATTAAACTCAAAGGAGGACATGCCGTCACCACGACACTACCTAGGTACAATCGGGTATAAGTGTGTATCCACCACAATCCTTAATCTTTCTCAAAGGTTATTGAATTCTTTTTGCCGATAAAAGAAAAAAGAAATCATTCTTTCAAATTGAAAGAGTAAGTTAAACTAGTTAAATTGCGCATTAAAGATTAATATGTGGAAAGACTTGTTAGGATCTATCTTTTAACTTCACACAAGTTCATAGAGCAGAATAACAAGGGGTTTAATTAGCCACGTAGTGTAAGTGTGTAAAGGCCTAGATTTCGGCCATATTTTTTTCCTAACAAGTTATATTATTTAAGATTAAAATGTTTTACTTGTATTATTTTTATCCGTGATTATGATTGATGGGTCAGGATCCAGTCAGGACTCCCTGACTTTAAAAAAATCCAGACCTCCCCTCTCCCGGCCAAATGGTCGGGATCCGAACCGTTGGATGTGTTTAAAATGTGTTTTCAAGGGCCTACGTAAAGATTCGGCAAAAAAAATAACCGGGAAGGACTTCATCCGAGCAGTTTTTCATACAAACCGTAGGATATATATTTCATGAAAAACTGCTCGGATGAAGCCCTTCCCGGTCATTTTTTTGCCGAATCTTCGTGTAGACCCTTGAAAACACATTTTAAACACATCCAACGGTTCGGATCCCGACCATTTGGCCGGGAGAGGGGAGGTCCGTATTTTAACAAAGTCAAGTAGTCCTGACTGGATCCTCTCTGTATGATTGATTATTTCTTATCTTAATAATTACAGTAGTAACCCTAGATCATCTAAAACCTAAGACCTTAATTACTAAATATCCTAATCCTAACATATAAATTAACCCTAAACACTATTCACCTTCTCTTTCCTCCATCCCCATATTTCCCTTCACTTACACTGGGGGTGGGTAGCGAGGGAACTCACTACACCTGTGTAGTGAGCTCTTTTGGCTGTTCGATCGGTGACCGAGGCTCTGAATAAATTGGAATTAAATTCAATGTAAAAATACTTTTTTAAAATGTATGTAAAATGCCATCCAGTGAACTCCCTCACCATAGGGCCCCGGGTCCACTAACACCACCCTATACCTCCCCCATTTTTAGTCAAACTACTCTCTCTCTCTCATCCTACCACCATCAACTCATTCTCTCTTCTACCTCAATCATCACCTTTCAATTCCACACTTCCCATCACCCATCACACCAGCTTATCCACCTAGGCCCGACTTTAGGCCAAGGCCCGAGAGGCCAGAACTTTGGGCCCTTAGATTTTGAGCCAAAAAAGTGGCACCAAATTGGGGTAGTTATAAATATTAATTTATCCACAACACATATAGATATGCTTTTCTAGGTCCAGTGAGCCAAAAAAGTGGCACCAATTTGGGGTAGTTATAAATATTAATTTATCCACAACACGTATAGATATGCTTTTCTAGGTCCAGTGGTAAGGTGAATGAATTCCACCTTTTTTGTTCAATTCGTGTCCTTTCACTTTCTTTTAAAGTGTTTTAAATGTTTATTTGTGTGGACAACCCTTCGGAAAGAAATTCGATTTGGAGTTGCCACCCAGATTTTAGCAGATTGTCCCCGAGGAACCGAACTCGAACGACTCGTGTTTTATTTTTAGGATAAGGTTTTTAGTACTAGTCCGTCTTCACCGTAATATCTTAGGCTCGGAGCTTGGTTATGAGAGGAGAAGGGTTTTATGGCACCCCCCTCGCCCGACGAGAGAGTCGGTCTCTATGTAGCATTTGTGGGTTTTGTAAAATATTTATTATTCAACCTTATTCACATAAAGGGCATGGGAAATGGGAAACAAGTAAATGAGATTACCATATAAAGATGCATATGAAACGGTGGCCGGATGCTTGTGCAACTTGTACGAAGTGACTATTTGTGATGCATGAGATGCATTGAGAAACATGGGATACATGACACATGCAAGACAAGATTTTACATAAGCTAAAAACGAATATAAACATGAGTGATTATATGTGACATATGCTAAATGGGGGGAGTTTTAGGCAATAATCTAAGCATAAGCAGACTGGATTACAACAATATAACTACAAATGAAAAAACTTATTTAGCTAATCACACGATTATTAATGCAATCACAGAATATAAATAATAAGCTACGAATACACGATATACGTGGAAAACCCCAAAAAGGGTAAAAACTACGGGAATGAATCAAACACTAAAAAATAACATTGTGCGGTTACAAAATGACCTTAACTTACAATTATGACTCCTCACAATTGACCAAAGGATGATTGCCGAATCCTTGTTCACCACACCAAGTGTTTGATCGTCGCGTGCCTTGACTCACTCAAGCCTTCCGAATAATTCCAGAAATCCACTGGAATATCAACTCAATAATTTGAATCAAGTGCTGAAAAAATTCTTGGAGTAATTGAACATGAGGCTCAATGGTTCAATGATGGTAGAAATACTCCAAGACCAAAACAAACTTATGCCTGAAAATTCCTGCTCTCTCTTTTCTCCAAAAAAAAAATCGTCAACGAGAATGCCGTAAAAATGATATCTATATAGTAACCAAAGTTGCAGCCTTCGTCCAAGAATTCCAATCCAAAACAAATCCCTTTTTATTGTCTTGCCAATTTAAAAAGAATATTGCCGAAATCTTCCTTGTGAGAATCTTGGCCTACCCATTGCCACACCTGCTCTTGCTAAGGAACAAATACCTTAATAGAAGAAACAACTTACCAAACCTTGGTGATAAAAATCCACGTGCCTTTTTACGGTCTAATTTGATTAGCTCCCAAGCTTTTCACTTTGATTAGGATCCATGCCATTCTTCTGCAAATCCTTCCAAAAGTTGGTGCCCATCCAAATTAAAGCCGTACACTTTTATTGACTACACATTCAAGGTCCCTCGTTACAGGACACATTCAATTCCTTCCACAACCCTAAACAGACGCATCTAAAAAAAAAATACAACTCGATAATAGGGATACATGTAAATGTATATTATGTCATGAAATTGCCAACCAAAAAAGGAGCTCGGCCTATGGAGCTTACAACAAACATAAGCTGGATTGGACAAGATATAACGATAACGAATGAGGACTGCTAGACCCAAAATGAATCTGCTTGTTGATCATGATCGGAGCGCTCATGTGTAGATGACTTGAGCGCTCAAGTTAGCTTCACACTTGTTGTCACTGTTTTGCCTTCATCTTTTAAGTTTGATTCTGTTTCTCAAGGTTTATCATATTTTCATACTTGTAGCTACTGTTCTCAATGAAAATGAACCCCAAAAGCTCATGCTCAACTTATGGCACGAGTAGATCAGATTACAAACAGACCCATTATGAGATTAAACAGTAAGCAAGATATCTGGAAATGAGTTTAAGCTTGTTTGGAACCAGCGACGAGAATATGAGAGAGGGGGACTTGAGTGCTCAGATGGACTTGACTTGAGCTCTCAAGTAGTTGACTTTAGCTCTCAAGCCAACACATTTTATAGCCTTCATTCTTGGTTTCTTTTCAAAGATGCCTCTGTTTACCATTTATCATTTTTTCAGATGTTTAACCATTGTTTCTGAGAGAAATGTGCTTCAAAATGTGGTTTTAATCCATCACCAAGGCTGGTCAGACCTTAAAAAGCTCTCATTTTGGTACCAATAACCAACAAAATTAATACACAAGACAATATATCAATACTAAATTACCCTCAGAGAAATAAAATCTATAAAACAGACTTAAGTGCTCAGACACCGTGAATCCAAAAGTCACAAGGACAAATCCGAACAACTTATGTGTTATTCGTCCACGTTATGAATTGTGATTACTGCTTTATACTGCAATTACTTTGTTGAAATGAATCATGATTGATAGATTAGAAAATTACGTTCACTGGATTGGAATACGTACATAGAGATCTTTTAGACGATGTTAGGTTAAAGGAAAATGGAAATGATTGAGGTGGAGGTGTGATGAGTTCTGAGGAGGCCATCTTACAGAGTCTCAATGATATAATTAGTGGTCAAGCAGATGAATTGTGGTGGTTATGAGATGAAATTGAATGGTGGTCAACCAAAGGTTCTTATCGATCGGAAACCCTAAGTTATGACGTTACGTGATTACTCCTTAATTATGAATTTAGGTAAAAGGTGGTTTGTATTATAGTGCTAGGTCACTATCTATATACTCCCGAGGATTCAGTCAGTTCCTCGTGGGCCCAATGGTTTAGTCAGTCCCTAGGGAATTCACCATTGTGATGCAATTGATGATTTCGGCTAAGTAGATAACTTAGGCCATTTCATTGGGGCTCCTGATCAAGGCAAGGAAAGTGGGACTTGGATGACGAATGGCCATAGTCTTAGTGGTTAAATGAGAGGATGTTCCCAAGGTGGATAACTTAGATGAAATGTAAGCTAAAGGCTAGTTAAGGAATTCATTTATTTTCTTTTTAAATCAGCACTTCCTCTCTATATGAATTGCGGTTATTTGTAATGTAAAGATTAATGGGTAAGAGTTAGCTATTTAATTATTTATCATTATGGTGCTATTGTTGGCCTTGACATTTCATGCCAGCTACCGAAGGGGACGAAGGTGGAACATACTAGTAAACTGAAGACACTGCTGCTGGCCAATATCCAGACGAAGATAGGGACATCACCAGCCATGGCTTCTAGAAGGCTCTGTTCATTTCAATTGGGATAATGTAATGCTCTTTCAAAAATCATATAATTCGTTTTTGTAATCAAACTATGATCACTCTATGTCATTTCCGCTGCTTAAAATTTTCCTTAAATGATTTCAATAATGGCTCGGAAATATCGGGGCGTTAAACATAGTAATAGAAAAAAAAAAATCCCCTTTTTAAACCCAAATAAAACAAACTATTTAACAAAAGAAATAAAAAAAATGAAACAAACTATATGACTAAAACTTTGGACTTGGATACCAATGATAAATATGGGAAAGTGTCATGACATATAGATATGCATCTTTAAGAATTAGGTCATGGAGTATAATGTAAGGCACTAACGACCCGTTTGGCTGGGGCTAAAAGCCCCCTCTAAAACATATCCCGGGTTAAAAGGGTGGGCCCCAGGTGTTTGGCACGATTTGGGAAGCTCATTTCTTTCCCCCTCTTCGTTTTTACCCGTTCTTCTCTTTCACTCGTATGGGTTGCTTCCCCTGATAATTGTTTGGCGGCCTCTGGGGTACCCAAAAGTTATCCGGCTCATTTGTGTAGCTGCTGCTGTGATCGAATAGACAAGGGTTTGGTTGATTTTTGTGATTTCTGCGATTGGTGTCGAAATCGAGTGTTTTCGAACAGAGAAGGGGGTGATTTTGATCCGTTGTGACCACTAGGCATGTCGAATTTGTCTTCAGATTGTGTTATTACCTGAAATTTTGGATCTGGTTTACAGATTAAAATTATTTCGATCTAGGGTTTGTTTACGGATTGTGTTATTACCTTCATCAGTTCGTGCTTCTGTTTATAATTTAAAAAAAAAAATTGATAACAACCAACCATTCAAAAGTACATATTTAAAAAAAAAAAGTTATTTTAAATAAAATTATTAAAAAAATTAAATTTTCAATGAAATAAATAATATAGCTTCAAAATGTCCAAAAATAATTAAATAGAGTGGGTTTTGCAATTTAATATTTAATTTAATATGTAATCAAGTATGGGACACTATAAGGGCAAAAGAGTCATTTGATTGCTTTTTCAATCATTCACCCCCTCTTATTTATAAAACATCCAAACCAAGTCAAAAGTTCTCCCCCTGTTTAATCCCTCATCCAAACTATCAACTTTTTTATCCCCCTCCATAAACATCACATCAATGTGGGCCAACTCTCTAAAAATAATATCCCATCATACCTTATACTCCCTCTATAACTTATCTCCCTGAAATTTTAGCACCATTCAATCGGGGTGTAAATAAATAGCAACCCCACTTCAAAAGCAAAAGTGATGAAGGGGCAATGGGTACGGTAAGGAAGAAAAATGGTTTCTCAGACCAGGGCCGGTTTTAAAATTTGGGATCCAAAGTGAGTTCATAACACGAGGCCTCTTATGTATTGGACGTTGTAAATGTTAGTAATCTCGCAATAAGAAACGGTGGTGGGTTTAATCTGGGCTCTCCTTGACTGGGCTTATCGAATTAGACTTGAATGTGGCTAGCTAGCCTTCTCCAACTAGGCTCTGCAAAAGAGAGAACCACGTTAGTATCTCATTGGTCAAAGACGATTAGAAGACACTCTGATGCATGGCTAAGTCAGTCCCTCAGTGAGAAGGAAAAGGCAGAGCTCCGAGAGGGAAAAAACGGCATCCTGTCAGAGCTTATCACTGTAGAATGAATAGGTGTGCCTTGCCTTGGATGGTAGGACACCACGTGCCGTACATCCTCGTGCTAAGGCGACGTCACCGACATTCTCTGTCCAACAATCAGCCCTCCACCATCACCTTCTGAACCGAACGCCATGCATGATGATTCGTAGGCGCTGTATGATGGTCGGATTAACTATCAGGATGTATGGATAGTGAATGGCGGTGCCACGTAGCTGAGCCATATATGATGACTGGTCTCATGCTGGTGGTACTGTCAATGCATGACCGAGCCACGGGCCGAGAGGAGATTGATGGCACGTGGCCGAGGGCCCGAGGCAACTATACTTGTACCTTTGTTTTTGCCCAGTCTTCGTCCTTTGGTCGTGATCTGACCCTATGCTTCGACCCGACCGTCATGACACTAGTCGGGTGTTTTCATTGAAATATTCAGGAACATGGGCCATCGTCGATGAGAATTGGACCTGTCCAGACCTGGTTGGCATA
This sequence comes from Vaccinium vitis-idaea, assembly GCA_963854785.1. NCBI lineage: Eukaryota > Viridiplantae > Streptophyta > Magnoliopsida > Ericales > Ericaceae > Vaccinium > Vaccinium vitis-idaea. The sequence goes on along the minus strand of OY978216.1, from coordinate 19,441,860 downwards.
AATGGTTTTAAAATCTTAGACCTAATTATTCTGGCCCATTACAAAGCTTAGTTGCAGTGTTAAAATTACAGAAAAGTACTTGTAGAACGTAGGTAGATGTGAAGTGGTTTGAAATATACACCATCCATTTTTTTTAAGAAGAAATCGCTGCCATTGTCATTAAAAGAAAGATCCATAAGGATCAGATACAGATACAAGAAAACACGACAAAGGCAAAGCAAGCTGCCTACAAATCGGACAATATCCTGATCCGATACGGGCATGTTGCTAGCAGAAACTGAGTCATTACATCCCCGACTAGATGAAAGTTGGCCATATCGCTGGAAAAACAGCCGCAATGATTACAAACCACCACTCTTGGCAGTCAACCAAACAAAAAACATAACTAAACAATTTATTCCCACCACCAAAACCCATCGGATCTGGAAAACCAGACCGGGACTAGAGCACACCGGACCAGGGGAAACCCAGCCCGGACCAAAAAAGAAACAAAACTTCCTCACCCGTTATTCGCCACACTGACAGCCGCCTAACACCGGACCACCACGCTCCTTCTTCACCTTGCCGGTCTGAGGCCTTATATAAATTAAAGTTGGTCGACTATGAAAAGACGTGAATTATTTTAATAAATATAAAGTACTTTTGTTCATAATTTTTAAAACTTCTTGATACCAAATTATAGAGCTTAATGAGTTCTTATTTTGTGTCAAGAAACTTAAAAGGTCATGCACGGGAAGTACCTTACTTTTATATCCTAAAATTGCATGTCTCTTCGTAGTGGAGCAACTTTTTTAAGGGAGTGTTAAATATGCAATGAAATGTGTATTTTTCTAACATTATCTCCACGAAAATTATCAAATCCCCTACTTTTATTCCAAATTTGAGGAGATATATATCTCAAGAAACAAAATACATGAGAGGCCATCAAAATCCCAGTCCATCAGGATTCGAGAATACTATAGTCACTGTGATTCGAACAATGAAAGTCTAGCCAGCTGCTGGATTACACATTACTATTTTCACGGAATCAAGTAAAGATAATAATGTGCAATTCAGCGATTGAAAACAGATAATAATGTGCAATTCAGCTATTGAAAATGCAGAAGAACAGAGGTACAAAAGCTTTTTGTACGGTTGTCATTTCCTGCTAGCCGCTGGACTGCTTGCTTAGTGCTTACTCTTTCATGAAGCTGACAGCTAAAGACAAGTACACGAGTTTTACTCAAAAGAGGGTCTCTTTTTGGACCAAATTTCCGATCGGCCTCACATGGAGATCACATGGCTGCTCCGAGAAAGCATAGCCAGAAAATGTGCACCACATTGCACGTTAATTGCACCGGATTTTTGCTTTAAGCTGGCTTCCAATTTCGTAAATCATCTCCCACGCACGGATTCTCATTTTGTTAAAAAAAAGAGTATTCTTCTAAACGGGTGTCCGAGTTAACTTGCACACCTTGATTAATTAATACCGAATCCAGACAAACGAATTGGCTATTAACGTTGCTCAAAACAGGTTCAAAATGCAATGGAAAATTGATTTAAAAGATTTTGTTTAACACAAAAATGCAAAAAAAAAAACTTGCGCCTGAAATACTTTAGAACCCCAAAAGAACAAGTATTCTAGGTGAGATTGAGTTTAAATGCTTCTTGTGTTGGGATGCTGACGGTCTTCATTAATTAAAGTCCAGCCCGAAAGGTTTGGAATGCACTTACCAAAAATCAAGCAAATATATTTTGTTTCAGACCTCCCCTAACCTTGTGGTTGTAATTATGCTGATTTTTCCCAGAAGTTGAATGAATGGAATCTCTCAGAGAGGTTGCCAACAGAGTTTTCGTACTTACCTTTCTCATGAACACATCATTAATTTTTCAACAACAAGAAGGTGGACCATGTGAAAACTTTATATATCTAACTTAAAGTTAATTGACAATGAGTGGAGAGATCCCTATGTTATTTAGTGATCACTCATTCTATCCCTAAGCAATGTGAGACTGTATTTTCCTTCACCCACTCCTCCCGTGCAACCACGTTTGTGGTGTGTCAGGTGTAGCCTCTTTTTGGATCTATCTTTGTGCAGTCTTTTTGTTGATCTATCATCGTGAGATGTGGATTGTAAATATACTTTTGCAAACGTGGGCTGGAATGGACCCCGCTCTGATAGCATGTAGAACATTATATCTAACTCAAGGTCAAAGTCATTTCTGGTGATATTGAATCTTATTTTTTTCTTGAAATAGGCACAAATTAAAGAACTCTTCTATGTCTCAAATCTCAAATGAGCAAAGGTTTTTCTAATATATATATATTAATTTTTTTGTGGCATTTGTCAAGGAAAAAAGTAAAAATCGTTGATATTTGGAGATAATGGTCAATTTTATTTTGTGACAGTCCTAACATAGAAAGGATTGGATGGGTGTCACCCTGAGTTTTCAACACATAAATATTTTCTATAGACTAAAGTGATTTGACTAGATATTTATGAGTACACAAAACAAATAACTAATACTTTGTTCAAAAAATGAAAAAATTGCAATTTAGAGCATTGTCAGTTGGGATCAAGAAAAATTAATATCGTTATTTCTAGTGTTTGAAGAAAGGCTTTATCATTTTTCACCAAAAAAGCCATAACAAAACTTAATTATATGACTTCCCAATTAATTTTTTCCTTTATATTTTTCGCGTAACATCTAACTTGTTTTTCATTGAGTGGTGCCACCCCTATAACCGAATTCTAGTTCCGTCCCTGAATATTACGGACATATATCAAAGTGTGTAGATATGAATACAGATTATGCCCGGAACATCCTGTGTACGGGCTTTGCCCTTGGGCTCTTAGGCCATCAAGTGTATTTTCATTGTTTATCTGGGCTCTCTGGCCATTGGGTGTACGGGCTTTGTCCTTGGTTGTTCCAACTTTTGGTTGGATCTTTTTTCGCCTTCTCGATGTACTCTTAGTCGAGTTTCTTCAATAAATTTTTGTTGCCGATCAAAAAAACATCCTGTGTATATTTGTTATATTCATCTATATTTGATTCCGTGGACTTTAATTTGTGTCGGTAAATTGGTCCCTAACTTCGGAATCGGTTATAAAAGCACCTTGTGATTCAATGATCTGTCCCATACGACCACATTAATGGGGAATTCGGGTAACGTCTTTGTTGCAATATTTTGACTTTTCTTTAGGTTATAGTCGTTTTTCGATTCCAGCAACAAAGACGTCACCCGAATTCCCATGGTTGGTAATTGGTTGTATACTAATTTCCTAACGTTTTTCGATAAAAAAAATATTAGGATACTAAAAAAGTTTCACCGAAAACGTTCAAGAAAAGACAGTCCAAATTCTCTTTCTTTGATTTTTTCGGGAAACTCTCTCTGTACTCTATCATCCCTCTTTCCAATCAAATTGCCTCGAAATTCTTAAACAAGTACTTCCTCCGTCCCCAAATTTTGGTCCCTCGTCTTATTCTAACCAGATGAAAAACTAGTTATAACTTTAAATAGGTAATGAATTTTATATTTAATAAGAATCTTGTTTCATAGATCTTAATTAGTTCTATAAGACAATGTTTTCGAAATAATGTAAAATAATGTAAATTACGAGATATAATCAATTGAAAAATGACACGAACTCCTAAAAAGGACAAATAAATGGGGATGGAGGGAGTATTTATTTGTAAAATTATTTTACAAATGTTTTTTTTTACTTTTATCAACGATAGGGCTATTAAACGTGCCAATTAATTAACAAATTAATTTTTAATTGTAAGTACAAGCATGATTTAAAAAGTTAACGAGTTTCAAATTTATGTTTAATTTGGCTTGTTTACAGAACTGGCCAGTCTCAAAAAAACTTAAATACTATTCAATCACAAGTGAATTTCGAGTTTTTTTTTTTTTTTTGTTGTAATTATGATATATGAACTGAACCACGCTATTAATTACGCTGAAGTTTATCTTGAAGCTCCACCGTTTTTTACCAGGATTCGGGAAATTCAGTAATAACTTTTCATGCTCTATAAAGTTTCATTTATTTACGCAGTAAATAGATCTTCAACCTTTTATCGAGCAAACACAAGCTCAAATTCAAGTAATTTAATTACTTTGTTTGTCGTCCATGGATGGATTTCAGATTTTTTTTTTCCTTAATTGCCACTCGTAATTGTACTTTATATTTTATTTGAACACTCCATCGAATACACCATGAATAGTTGAACACCTATTCCCTTAAATCAAACATGAAGACGTTGTTGGTATGGTCTAAAAATTTATGATTCAGAGATGACCGAGCAGTTAATTGAATTTGCTTTTGGAATTATTTTGGCAAATTACAATCCCTTTAATTTTCTAGATAGTTAGCAAAGAAGAAACAATTATTTTAAATGGAGACATAATAACAATCACAAATTGAATAGAAAAAATTAATATCATAAAATGGTAATAATATTCACCACAAAAGGGTGTCACATCCACTTTGAGACGAAACAACACTACGTGGTGTGGCATCCACAATTACACACAAATAACATCACATTGCATGAGTCTATGCAATGAATGCCAACTTTTATTTTCTCGTACATATTATTTAGTCAAATGTAATTCCACAAGTTCATGCATGCTTTGCATTGCTACGCCAGTAACAAAGCAAGACAACAATACGAAAATCAAATAAAAACTTCAAATTGTAAATCAAACATTCTCCGTCACCGTATCAATAATGAGGTTTGGTAGGTCCGTGATGTTTGGGCTTTCCAGTGGCATAATCGCACATCCCATAGGAGCACGTCTCATCGTCTTCGCAATGTTTACCGCACGCACCACAGTTATCCTTACTGCCCATCAAATCCACACACTTACCGTTACAACAAGCCTTAGGGAACTTACACTTATGCCCACAAGTTCCGCAGTTCAAACAGTTCGTGTTAGGATCGATGCATTTCCCTCCGCAACAGTACTTCTCAGACGTGCACTTGTTCCCGCACACACCGCAGTTGGATCTATCGGTTTGGACATCAAAACAATGCCCTTTGCAGCATTGATCCGTGTAGTCGCACTTATTCCGGCACTGTCCGCAGTTCTGCTTGTCCGTCTTGAAGCTCACGCACTTGTTCCCGCAGCATTGCTTTTTAGTGCTACCCGGCAAGTGACAAACATGTGGGTACTGGTCACAACCGTAGCCCGGCCCCCAACCATTCGCGGCGGATGTTGAAACAAAAGAGCTAGTTATTGTTAGTAAGGTTATTAACAATAATTTTAGGGACTCCATTGTGTGTAGGAATCAAAGTATGAGGAGTTGTAGGGATTGGTTTCATAGGAGATGGAGATTTTATAGGGGCATTTGGGGAGGCCTAAGAGAGTTGACAAATTGAGAAAATTGATTTCACAAGTCTTGCTTTAACCTAGTGGGATTTTTCTTAACCTAGTGGGACTAATCCAAGTGACTCCTTAGGAAGTACTTTAATCTATCTCCATGAGGAATCGATAGATTTGGAAACAAGGAAAAGTAAAGGCGTGCACTAGTAGGTGCATGTTTTCGAAGTACTCCAATTAGATTCAAGGGAACTTGCAATTTGCCAAGAGGGCTGCGGTAATTGGGTTCCACCTACATATTAACCATGGCATGCATGAACATGGAAGCCAGGTCTATTCCGTCATTTTTCCACCTTGCCCTGGACCTAATCTACGCTTTATGGGGGTGTTTGTACTCAAAGTTGGGAAGTCTAAAGGCACTTAGTTACTAACTAATGTACTAAATGTATATGCATGTGACAGTCTTTTAGTGAATGAGTCAATCTATGTATTGCGATATGTATTGATATGATAATGCCATGTGTACATTTAATATATTAGTGTTGAAAAAACTTTTAAAAAATTATGGAACCGTTTACCTTAGAATCTTAAAGTGAACAGAAATACCACAGAAAAATTGGTTGTTGTTTTTGGGTTGAGTCGCGGACTAGGTCGCTCTATTTAAGACGTTTTGCGGCTTCACCCTCTCACTACAAGAAATTACACTTTTAGTGACCAGTTTTGGTGACTACTTGTATTTTGGTCACAAAAAATCAAGAATTAGTGACAAAAAATACATTGGTCACAAAATCTTAATCAATTGGCAACCACTCGAGTTTTGGTCACAGAAAATCAAACAATTAGTGACCAAAAAATACGTTAGTCACAAAATGTTTAACAATTGGTGACCAAATTTACATTTGATCACAAATTGTTCAAAACTTTCTGTGACAAACCTTAATTTGGTCACTAATGATAGTACTTTCTGTGACTAACAAAATTCTAATCACCATAAGTGGAATATTTTGTGACCACTGGTTTATTTGGTCACTGAATAATCAGTTTAGTGACCAAAATTTGTGGTCACCAAATCAATTTCGTTTGTGCTACTTTTTGGGGAAATATGATTCATCCTGATGAAGGGGTTTTATAAACCCGATCGAGTAAAAACTTTACATGAATGATTTAATCAACAAGCACAATAAAATAAATGATCTCGATCATCATGATTGTGTCGTGGTCGTGTGGTTATTATACATTTAACTACGGTACAAGCTTACTATCAATTGCATCCTGATGAAGGGGCTTTCTAAAACCAATGGAGTCAAAATTTTCCATGAATGATTTAATCAATCGACATAACAAAATCAACAATCTCGATCATCGTTATTGTATCATAGTCGTGTGGCTACTGTGTATTTAACTACTACATAAGACTTAGTTTACTATCATCGCATCCCGATAAATGGGCTTTCTAAACCCGATCGAGCCAAAAATTTTAGATGAAAGGTTTAATCAACACACACAAATGAAATCATCGATCTTGATCATCATTATTGTGTCACAATCGTGTGGCTACTATACATCCAACTACGACACAAGACTTAGTTTACTATCAAGTACGTTGAACATATAAATTCTAAAGGTTATTGTCGTGTTATTTTTATAATGAGTGATCTGAAACGTTACGATATCACGTTTTACATATTCCATCATTTTCACCAAATTAGAAAACCATCTGATATTGATAACGACGTGATCAAGACGTTACCCCTTTCGAAGACATTAAAATTAAAGCCTTATAAAACACCACCCGAGCTCCACCTGAGGCTTTTTGTTTTTTGTTTTTTTGTATCAGAACTGTCTATCTTTTGTACAATATGAATTAGATTATTTTGTATTAAAATAAAGTTAATCTTGTATCATTAGACATTTGATAAACTGTCTTCCTATTTAATTTTGGGGGCCGTTCCGCTAATACTTATTTTGGCACACATTTTTTTTTTCTAAATCTCACTGTGATGTTCCAAATCGTTGATCTTGTCTAAATGAGTAAAATAGGGGGCCCTGTAAAAAATTAGCTCAATCAGATATCAGTAAGGGTTTGATCCGAACAGTTTTGCAGAAGTTGTGACAGGAAATGGTGTTTATAAATTTGTTTTGATCAAGCCCTAACCAATATTCGATTGAGCTAATTTTTTGCAGGGCCCCCTATTTTTCACTCATTTAAACAAGATCAATGGTTCAGAACTTCACAATAAGACTAAAAAATGTGAGGTGTCAAAATAAGTGTTAGCGGAACCGCCACTTTAATTTGTTTTCCAATTAAGAGACAATCAGTGGAGAAAATTTTGGGTGCCCATAGGGTACCAGGCTGTCTAGCACACGTGGTACCCTGGACCAATAAAGGCATGACAGCTTGCAACACATCAGATTGGGTCAGAAATGCTACACGACATTGGTTAACGGAACAGAGACGAGCAAATCCCTTAGGATTGTTCTGAGAATTTTACATAACGCACCACAATAAATCTCCTCTAATGCTACAAAAACCCAAAGATTACAAACGGCACCCTTTCATACCCAACAATGTTCTTACATGAAACTACAGAGGATTTAAAATTTTTGCATTAACATCCAAAAGTTTTTTGAATTACAGACAACCATACATAAAACAACCAAAACAAGATTGTTGATTACAGAGAATACACGTTTTGTTTTGGTAACCAACAAACACATTTTTCGTTTTGATTGCAATTTTTTACAGAGAAACACACAATATTCTTCAACATCTTCTCTCAACATCTGAATCCATGCCCTGCTTTTGGCTAAGACAATGAACTAGCACGATGCAGCAAATCGATATTATATGGAAAGAAGAAAAGAACTTTGATTTCTTCCCAGAGAACTTTGATCACAATTTGTGCTTCAAAATGCTTCATCTTCTTCAACATCTTCACTCCAATCTTACATACGGACTTTGATTAATTCTGGCCTTTGCTGTCAACGGCCGCCAATCACTATATCTTCTCTCGCCAGCGGCTAGACCTTCAAACGTTTTCCGTTTTTCTTTACCCGCCATTGGGGTTTTTGATTTCAGTAACCCATTAGGTAGAAATTGCTGGTCTTGGGAGCTTTATTTATACGTGGGTGAAAAATAGCGGGTGTTTTGAATTTCAAAAGAAATTAGAGAGAGAGAGAGAGAGAGAGAGAGAGGGCTGACAAAATGGTACAACACCATACGTCAGAATCGTGAGATGTGTATGGTCTCCGTTACTTTTCGGATGGGTTAAGTGCTGAGGTGGAAGAGGTCTGACTCCATGTGAGTTGGACTGGAGCAGGCGAGTTTTAATTGGTCAAAGGGTACCACATAAGCTGCCAGAGTGGTACCCTATTGGCACCTAAAATTTTCTCCAATCAGTGACTCAAAATATTTTTGTAATTACCAATGAAAAATTTCAAGACTGGCGCTCTACTTTTCACTTAGGCGCTCTGCTTTTCAGTTTGGCGCTCTTCCTTGCCCATTCAGAATTTCAGATGCGAAGAAAATGCTACTCACACAGCAATGCTACACAGCAACTACACAGCAAGGAGCAAAACGACACCGTTTTTCTCATTAAAAAAAAAAACCCAAAAATCCTCCAAAATCTGAAAACCCTGTTCCCCTTTCAAGATGAAAAGAAGACGACGACGAAGAAGATCGAAGGAGAAGACGATCCAAGAAGTGGATAGAAGAAGAAGATCGAACCAGAGGAGTCGATCCCGACGCGACCCCGACGCCATACCTTGAGGTCTCTCTCTCTCTCTCTCTCTCTCTCTGTGTGTGTGTGTGTGGCATTAGGGTTCCCGAAAAAATTAGGGTCCTTAATTTTTGGTTCATCACCATTAGCTTCTCTTCTTGTTCCACGCCCGTCTGCGTCGGCTATGTACAGTAGCTTCTCTTCTTGTTCCACGCCCGTCTTCGTCTGCGATGGTGGTGGTGGTGGTCGTCGCCCGTGGTGGCGATCTTCGTCATCTTCTTCTCACCTTCCTCTTTCTTCTGTATTCAAACGAAAGGGGAACAGAGTTTTCAGATTTTGGGGAAATTTTGGGTTTCTTTTTTCTTTTTTCCCTTAAACTAAACGACGTCGTTTTGGTCTTTGTTGTGCAGCTGTTGTGTAGAGTTGCTGTGCGTGTAGCAGCGTTCTTTCAGATGGTACCCATTCAGAATTTCAGATGGCTAGCGCGCCTCTCCCACTCCCTCTCTCTTCTCTCCGTCATTTTTTCTCCTTTGTAAATGACCAGCGTGATTAGACCTTCTTCTTCGTCAGAAAACCGTGATATCCACTTCGCGAATGGATCTAACGCACTCGACAAGTTCCACTGTGGAACGGCTCATGAGGGATGTGTGTACTGCTCCGATCGAAAGGGGTCTTTCTGCATTCATATCTTTTATTGATGCCGCACGAACCTCTGGGCTCAAATCGATTTCCATATCAGATTTGAGTCTGCTCGTTTAAGACAGAACACACACCAAGAAGAACAGGAAAAACTGCGTTTTGATGTCCTCCGACGATCGGGACAACACCGTCGAGATTGTCTAGGTAGGTCGAACCACATATTTGGGGTTTTGTTTTGTACACTAACAGATTTGGGGTTTCTAAGACTAAGGGTTCTGTTTTTTAATTTTTGATGCCTAATTTGGTGTTCGAATACTTAGGGTTTTGTTAAAGACTTGAAGTACACTAACAGATTGGCAGTGTGCAAGGAGGCGTACATGGCGGAATTTCTGTAGTTTGAAACACGATGGTTATAAATTCTATCGTCTTCCAACTCCGTCTAATCTAGGAGAAGTTGTTTATTCCACTCAAGAACATGGCTTCCTCATCGCTAACATGTAGGTATGTGTTTTGGATATAATTTCTACCATATGCCATGGATTGAAAAACGAAATTAGGTGTTTTTGGGTAAATCTAGCATGGTTACCAGTCAAGACTACACAAGTAGTTTTATAAGAAACACACAGTGGATCCTTGAGTTTCAAATTGCCATGATATCGTTTTAAGTTTCCATATAATTTTCTGTCGAGTTGTTTTCATCAACTTCAAGTTAATTGTTTTAGTCGTTGGAGCACAATAAGTTGGATTGCATTCAGTTTGAAATTAATATGATGATATGACTTGCATTTAGTTTTGAACTTTGGAGTCGTTAAATTAGGCTAGAAGTTGCACGATTCACGATTAAGTGGAATTCCTTGATATAGCATTTTTCCAGCTACTTAAGCTATAATATATCAAGTGTTGTGGAATTAGAATGCTGCTTTATATGGTTTACTATTTCTAGAAAATGAACAGATTGTCCAAACCTAGAATTATAATTTGAGATGTCAAAATGTATGTTCTGTTCTGGTAAAAAATGATTCTTGACCTCTCGAATTCAATGGTTAGAAGCTGAAGTAGCTTCTCCAAGAGCTGCCTTGTTGTTTAGCTGCTGAAAATTGCTGAAGCTTGTAACTTGATTTTCGTTTGGTGGGAAAGATGTTTAAACCACAACATACATGCCAAATGCTGAAATTTAATTGGCACTGCAAAATTACATGTATCCTTCTTATATTAAAAGTAAATCCTCCTCTCCGTTTTCGCTTCACCGCCTGTTAAACATTTTGGCCCTTGTTCTGTCGTGTCATTTGCCCTTTTCTGTCTATTTGTGTTGGGGCTTTTTGGTGTTTATCGGCCACATTAGCTTGTGTTATATTCAGTGTTCTGTTTTTTTTTCATATTCTTTGATGCATTGTTTTACATTGTCTTGTGTGCTTGGAGGTACTTCCTTCCATTTCGTTGTAAGGGTTGTTTATCACAGAATCGATCCATTACTTTTCTATTTAGTTGGTGATAAATTTGATACTTTTTCTTCGTCTTTTTAACTGAATTTTGCATTCAACATTATGTAGGAAATTTGAACAGCAATGGGGAATGACAAAATCGAGCGTGATTGCAGGTAATCCAACCTAATTTAGCATGACTGAAACACTTTGTTGATTTGAACTAAAACATGGCTGAATCATTGTTTGACCATAGCTAGTTTAGACTATACTTTTTGAATGACGGTGTAGCATATTGTGATGATTTTCGGTAATCGTTATTTGATTCCCTTCCTATGTCTTAGCCAATCTGAACCCTTTCTTAGATAGAAAAGCACTATGAGTGTAAAAATCTGTTTTGGGTGCTCAAATATTTTCAAATTCCAGGAACATAGACTTTGTTTCCAGCTCTTACTAGAAAGCTAGATTTTCTGAAGTGGTACAAATCTTGAATAGGTGCAATCACAGTAATTTCCAGGAAATTAGTTTGTTTCAGTGGAAAAGAAAGTGCTTGTTTGGGGTTTTGATTGGGGCTTAATTGTTTGGTGGACGCCACATGTCCTATTGTGGTTGCAACTGAATGGAATTTAGATTTCTTTGCTAGTTTATGATCTATGTTTTGTATTATGGATGCATGGTTAAGAGTTTTAAGACTGAAGGATCATAGTGTTCTTTTGATTCATGAAAAAATTTGAATTGTTCTTCCAAAAAAAGTATTATTTTAGTTATATCGTTTTGTAAATTGACCTATTATTTTGGGACAGAAGAAGTGATTATATCCCAAGTTAAAATTCTCAAATTTAGTTAAAAAATTTCATGAAGAAGATATATTATTAAAATAATATAATATGCCCACAGCCATTCATCGTTAATTACTAAGGAGAAAATAGATGAATGACTACTATATGTAGAGTGTAGTCTTAACCATTCATGATTTGTAGAGCAGGATCACATGTAAGTCTATCTAAAGTAGTTGACCTTAGGTACTTGTGCTTACACATAAAGTAGTTCCAATTAAGCCCTCAAAATCAATGTCCTATAAGGAGAAAAAAGGAGCCAGTACTTGGTTTGCTGGAGAAACAGAGATAGACGACTGTGCATGATGTCAAATTCCCTTGCTTTGTCCTCAATCAAGTCTTATTCCACCATTCAATACATTCGCTCCTATAAAAGTAAGGGTGGTGCCTGTGAAGATGGCTCAACAATCAAGTCTTTGGATTATGTCTTTCATTTTATGTGAGCACCGTTCACTTGCTATTAGATTTGCTTCTGGTGGTGTTTTGTTTAATTCTTTAACTACGTATGCATAAGGAGGAAAAGGTCAAGAACCTTTCAGAAAAGGTTTACGTCTGATGAGGAGAAAATTTAGTATAGTTCATGTCAGGCGTAAAAGGATTAGTTCTGATGCATGTTCACTTATTTGACTTACCAGATGGTACTGACCTTCTATCTTTGGTTCACCTTTCGCCTCCAGCTAATGATTGAAGTGCATAGCAAAAACAATTTTGCATTTCAAGAAAACTTAGTCTTAGATTTGATGTCTTGAACTTCATTTATCTTGGCAGTTGCTGCATTTTTTTGAACTTTGAATTGCAAATTGTGATGATTTGGTCTCTTTAGCTGTATTATCATCCCTTCAGGTAGCATTTGATTGTGTTATGGATTCAATTTCAGGCATTGGTAGACGCTACCTCTTCTGAAAGTAGTCATCAGGATGAGACTGGTGTAAGTATGGTTGCCTTATTTGATGATGCTATTGGGGATTGTCATCAGATTTGCAATTCCGGGGCAAAATTTCTGCTCTGCTTTTAAGGAGGACATCTAGATGATTTATTCTTAGGGTCTTTGTGTAATTCTGTGATGGTTATTGTACTGTTGAATATTGTATATTATGGTGATGGTTAGGACATCAAGTGATGATTTTGGATTTGATACATATGTATGCTTAGATTCTGATTACTTGTTTATGACCAAATTAAAGTAAGAAATTGGCCACTGAAAAAACTTTTTTATGACCAACCTATTGGTAGGGGAAGGGTAGTGATTTCGGCTATGCCCCCATGGGTGACCAACTAATTTGATTACATAAAATAGTTTTTGGTGACCAATAGTTGGTCTCCAAAAAATTTATTTAGTGACCAAGAAGTTTGTGGTGACCAAAGTAATTGCTCACCAATAAAGGTCCTCATGTGTGACCAACAAATTTGATCACTAAAAATTACTTTCGGTGACCAATAGTTGGTCTCCAAAAATTATCTTTAGTGACTGACAAGTTTTCGGTGACCAAAGTTATTAGTCACTAATAATTGTCTTTAGTGACCAAGAAGCTTGCGGTGACCAATGTAATTAGTCACTGTTGGTATCCTATAGTGACAAATTTAGTCACGGAACATATGTTTTCCGTGACTAGCCCATTATTGATCACAAAAACCTTTTAGTGACCATGGTTCAGTGACTAGTTATAGGCTAGTCACCGAATACTTTTGGTGACTAGATATGGACTTTGGGTGACTAAATTCTTAGTCACCGAAAGTGTTATTTCTTGTAGTGTCTTTGTGCAAGCAGTACCAGCCACGCCGTCTCCAGGATAAAACAGTCCAGAATACAGCCTCTGTCTTGGCCTTTTCTGCATGGGAAAAGATCGGAAAATGCAAACAATCGACCTTTTTCTTGCTCTAGTGAAAATGTTTTTTCGGTGTATCTAAAATGGCTGGAGAACTGCCCCTTTTATAGGGGACACTACAAGAAAAATCATAATTTGCGAGGAATGAAAATCGTCTTAAATGGCACACTTTTCCTCGCCAATGGTATAGGCGAGGAAAATATTTTGTCACCAGTTTTGTCGATAAAGGGTTGTCGTAGAAGGTCACATGGCGAGGAAAGTCTTATTTCCTCGCCTATAATGAGTTTTTGACGACAAAATAATTTCCTCTCCTATATAGAGTTTTGGCGAGGAAATATTTCATCTCCTATATCGATGATTTTTTGTCGATAATTCATCAATTTCCTCGCCAATAATGATAGAAATCGATCCTGGAAAATTACATAGGTGAGGAAACTTTTCATCGGCAAGTAATTAATTTAATTTAAATATTATAAAATTACATAGGCGAGGAAACTTTTCGTCGGCAAGTAATTAATTTAATTTAAATATTATAAAATTACATAGGCGAGGAAACTTTTCGTCGGCAAGTAATTTAATTTAAATATTATAAAATTACATAAGCGAGGAAACTTTTCGTCGTTAGAAAGCTTCTTAGAGAAGCCTCTTTAGTGAGAAAAAATTTCGTCACCTAAAGAATATATATGAGGAGTATAGGTGACAAAATAAATTGTCACATTCCTTTGAGAATACAATCCTGTTCATTTTAGAATTCAATAGATATCAAACAAAAACCCCGTATTACATTACATTTCACCAAAATAACTAACATATATTCATAAACCTTCAGAATATTTAGTATTCTACACCAATTAGTTCATCCACCATAGGATCTAATGCATCCATGTTCCAAAGACAAAAAGTAAAAAATAATCAAAGTAGACCATATCATGTTCTTATCATATGCATCATCCAAAAAGAAGACCCAAACTTCATAAAAAAGAAGAACAGGTCGTCACATATTGATGTATCCAAAAAAGAAGTCTACAATGAAAACCGTATACTCTCATCTTTCCCACTATCCAACCTTCTGCCTATTCAATCTGCAAAACATCAAACAAGATTACAAAATATTGTTAATAGAATAAGAAAATTTATGTAAACTTAGAAAATATAATGTATTTACGTATTTATGATTTTACAGAGGCAAAATATTGCCCGTCGCTCGAAGAATCAGTAAGTCGGGCACTTCGTGGCCCGAAACGACTAAAATTGAGCCATCGGCATGCCAAACTTTACTCCACTGCAATTTTATTGACTTGTATGGCTCATGCAAGTCATATTATGTATTTATGATTTTAGAGAGGCAAAATGTTGCCTGTCGCTCGGAGAATCAGTAAGTCGGGCACTCCGGGGGCCGATAACGGCTAAAACCAAGGCATCGGCAAGTCAAATTATGCTCTGATGGTATTTTGTTGACTTACATGGCCCAAAACAGTTATATTAAGTATTTATGACTTCACGGAGGCAAAATGTAGCTCTTCGCTCGGGAAATTGATGAATCGGGTACCCAAGGGGCCGAAAAACGACTAAAACCAAGGCGTCAGCAAGTCAAATTCTGCTCTTATGTATTTTCTTGACTTGGATGGCTCGCACAGGCCACGTAATGTATTGGTGACTTTGTGGAGGTAAAATATCGTCCGTTGCACAGGAAATCGACAAATAGGGTGCTTGGAGGCCCGAAAACGGCTAAAAATCATGGCGTTGGCATACCGGATTTTGTTCCACTTCAATTTTCTTGATTTGGACAGTTAAAAAAATTCACGTTATGCACTTGTGACTTTATAGAAGCATCATATTGCCTGTTGCTCAAAAATTTGATGATTGGATACTATGAAATCCAAAAAAGGCTTAAAAACGAGGTGTTTGCGTATCGGGCTATACTCCACCACTGTTTTCTCACATTGGATGGTTCCCCCAAGCAATATTGAGTATTTTTGGCCTACTGGAAGCATCGTTTCACCTACGGCTCGAGAAATCATTGATTGGATGCTTCAAAATCCAAAAAATGACCTAAAAACAAGGCATTGACATGCCAAATCACACTCTGCTGCAATTTTCATGATTTAGATAATTCACACAAGTTACTTTATGCACTTGTGACTTTATGGAAGCATTATATCGCCCGTTGCTCAAAAATTTGATGATTGGATACTATGAAATCCAAAAAAGTATTAAAAACGAGGTGTCGGCGTATCGGGCTATACTCCACCACTGTTTTCTCACATTGGGTGGTTCCCCAAAGCAATATTGAGTATTTTTGTCCTACTAGAAGCATCGTTTCACCTACGGCTCGAGAAATCATTGATTGGACGCTTCAAAATCCAAAAAATGGCCTAAAAACAAGGCGTTGACATGCCAAATCACGCTCTACTGGAATTTTCATGATTTAGATAGTTCACACAAGTCACTTTATGCACTTGTGACTTTATGGAAGCATTATATCGCCCGTCGCTCAAAAATTTGATGATTGGATACTATGAAATCCAAAAAAGGCTTAAAAATGAGGTGTCGGCGTATCGGGTATGCTCCACCTCTGTTTTCTCACATTAGATGGTTCCCCCAAGCCATATTGAGTATTTTTGGCCTACTAGAAGCATCGTTTCACCTACAGCTCGAGAAATCATTGATTGGACGCTCCAAAGTTCAAATATGGCCTAAAATGAAGCATTAACATGCCGGATTGCATTCTACTGCCATTTTGTCAATTTGAATGGTTCACATAAGTCGCATTGGGAATTTATGACTTTTTGGAAGTTTTTCTTTGCATGGTGGCTAAAAAGTTCAAAGATCGGACTCTTTGAGGCCTAAAAATGGCCTAAAAACGGAGCCGCCGACATGTCAAAACATGTCACGTCACTATTTCTGTCATTTGGTCCATTTGCACGGGTTACATTACTTATTTATGACTTGGAGGAAGCATCGTTTCACGCCCCAACCAACAAATCGGGAATTCGGTACCTTTAAGCCCGAAAACGGCCTAAAACAAGGCACCGGCGCGTCAAAACTCCTTATAAGGCTATTTCTTTGATTTGGTCTATTCAAACAGGTTATATCATCAGTTTATGACTTGATGATATCATTGTTTTGTGCGTTTTTCAGCATATCAAGATTCGGATACTCCAAAGACCCAAAAAGACCCGAAATGGCACCATTGGCAGTCCAAACTCATTCCATTGCGAATTCCCCGAGTTATTCGACTCACACGAGTTTTATCATGTATTTATGACTTGGGGGTATTAATGTTTCCAGGTGTTTGGTAAAAATTCAATGATCGGATGCCTTCGCCCCCGAAAATGGTCTGAACGGAGGCATCGGCGTGTCAAAACTTGTTATAGTGCTTTTTCTATACTTTGGTCCGCTCTCATGAGTTATATTATGTATTTTTGACTTGGTGAAATTGATGTTTTGAATATTTTTCAACAATTCAAGATTTGGACACTTTGGAGCCCGAAAATGGCTTAAAACGGGAAGACTTGATATGTATGTGAGAAAGTGAATCTTAGTTCTTGCACTATATTCCAATCATTAAATATTAGTTCTTACAAATAAGTTACTATTGTTATCGCAATTACCATATTAAATGCTTGACCGACCGGGTGACTTAAAATAAAGACGCGTCCCAAGCGTAGGACTCTCGACCGGTGTAGCACAATATCCGGAAGTACCGGAGTCGAACCACAGAGACGACGAACGGTGTTTGACTCAAAAGTGCTGAATTCTAGTTTGACCTGGCTCTTAGGTAGCCACCCCTTGTTCAATGAGATGAATTAACTAAATTACCTAACTAACTTGATTAAATATGGATTTAAAAGAGGAGCATAGCCGTGGGAACCCAGCGTCCGCAACTAGTCTAACCAATGTTTACTCGGGCCACAATTATTCATTTCATTGATTTTAGAATAGGAAAAAGGATCCCTAACAAATGCGCACCACCTGTCACTAGATTCCATGCGCATTCGAATTCCGACGATGCCTGGGTTTTGTTTGTTAGAAGAGTTTTCGTCTTCTAAAATTGCTCAAAAATTAAATTTATTCGATCCCGAGGTAAGAACATCGATTAGTCTAGCTACGAAGCGCTTTCGCCCCGCGGCCACACCCTATTAAACTACTCGCTCATTATTCTAAAGATCATAACGTTAATACTATAAACCCTAGGTCTAGACATGCTCAAAGAATAGAAATAAAAGCAGAAAACAATACCACTGATTGCGGAGAAGGAACGAACTTGATTATCAACGCTAAAACACCAATCCAACAGTCGGAAATCTGAAGATTCTGAACTGAACTTGAATGTCGAATTGAATTGAAATCAGCAGCCAAAGTTGAGAAAATAAAACCTAAGTTGTCAATGTGTGGAACCCTCATTCGAGTTCTAAAAACGAGTATTTATATGGAAACAAACAAAAGTCTGAAAATATCCCACGTGAAGATCAAAATGGTGCCGCTCCATCGCCAGATAGGCCCTCGGTAGCGCTACACCAATTCCTTGGTAGCGCTACCGAACCCCTTAAGAGCCGTTGACCGCTGACCTCCCTAATTGACCGTTGACTCTTAGTCCCGCGGTAGCGCTACACCACTTTTGGTGTAGCGCTCTCCAAGCTTCTGTTCAGATTTTGAGCTCTGTTGTGCCACTTTTGAGCGCTCCATCAAATTCCTGTAGCGCTCGCGATGGGTTACGATCACTTCCACGCGAAATCAATTTCAACACTTAGTCTCCCAGCCTTGCTCACTCTCGATCCTCGTGCATGCCCTTCCAACAACTCCGATTAGCGCCAAAACACCTCAATTTCCTGCAAATTAAGCACAACCACCAAATCCAACCACGTGCACGCATTAAATGGAAAATGAGGATTAAATGTACGACAAACGCACTAACTCTACCCTACTTAGGCGCTTAAATGCATGGATTTCACGCGCCTATCATTAAATATATCCTTGTTTTCCAATTATGTAAAGAACTGCAGAAAGTATTTATTTGGAGAGACAAAATATGAAAGATAGAAAGATTTGTCAATTTACTTTTGCTAGTAGAAAAGCATGATGCACTAACCTGCAAGTCAATCATGAGCTTCACGAGCCAACACTCTAAGATACTCCAGTGTACCCTTGTTGTTTAAGAAACTCCAAAACACTAGCCAAAGTCCTCCCTTGTTTCTCTTTTGCCTCCACTAAATCGGCTATCTTGGCATTTGCTTGCTCTTTAGCCTCCACTAGCTCGACTATTGTGGCGTTTGTTTCTTCAATTTTCTCAACATGCTCCTGAATTATCTCATCCCGCTCTTGAACCTTTTTCTCGATGTTTGTTACATACTCATAACTGTTCACATAGGTCCTAACAGAGGAGGAAGGCCTCATGCCAAGTCCCTTGATATAACCCGACCTTTTCTTGAATACCTTAATAGATAGATCCTCTTGCGCCATCGGGACTGCACGTTCCTGCGAGTTATGTTCAGCCTCTATTTTTTCCATCTCATCCTGTCATTTTAAAGTAAATTGAATAATTTAAGTATGAGAAGTTTAGTAGATTCAACTTGTAATAAATTAGCAAACACAAGTACACAACAAAGTACACGTACATACTTATCCTTGCAACCTGGAGAGATCCACTCATTTGTGTCTTTATTATAGTGGGTTGATTGGTATATTTCTTTCAATGGAGGCATGACACCATCTTTCATCTAATGTAATATTTCATCAACAAATAAGTTAATTAAGCATGTTCATAGTGTAATAAAATTGAAGATATAAATAAATTTTGTTCATAGTTTAATACAAAAGATATAATGTGAAACGCACCGCAGCGGCAACCCTAACTGAAAGTGACTTTGATCCACATCTATGATTTAAGTGTTTCTCAGACGCCCTGTTGTTGGTGTTTACAAGTGATTGAGCCTGAAATGATCACAAACCAATAGAGATACAATAAACTATGAGGTAGGTTCAAGTTTGAGACCATCAAAGATTAGGATGCGACAAGAAAAACCCATGGCTATTTGTATGTTGTGAGAGATTACCTGCCACCTCTTATCATTCCACTTCTTATCTATTAAGCTTGTCCATTGCTCCAACTTGACATTACGTGGCGGGTTGCTTCTGGCATACTCGGCCCCTTTGTCTCTAAAAGTTTCTTGTATTTTTTGTGTAGCCTGAAAGTGAAGTCACTCATTCTCCGACCACATTGCATTGCCACCACCTTATCAACATCCATAGGATCTCCTTGCAAGTCAAACTTATCCTGCCATATTTGATATTTTAAGTAATGATATGATTGTAATTTATGAAACCATATATAAGTAGATCTTGCAACTACCGTTAATCGCTGAAGAATAGGCGCTTTAACAGTGTCATCTACGGCCTTCCACCTACGGACACCGAGGTCTATCACATTTGTCCGAACCTCATATCCAATCTTTGAGGCCATTTTAGCTGCATGCTCCCCTATCGGCGCACAAAACTGCGGTGGAATGGGAACTTTAAGCCTTCCGTCTTTATCAATGAGTCTTTGTGCCATTTTGCCTCATGTAGGCCCACGGCCTTTTCCAACTTTGAGTGTTGTTGTAAAGAAAAGAAATAGGAGATAACATTGAGTGCTAAGTGGTAATGCAATTGAATTATTTGAACAAGTTATAACAATTTAGAGCTGTAATGCACTTTAAAACTGCATTTCAGCACTTCAAAACTGAACTTTCAGCACTTCAAAACTGAATTTTTGCACTTCAAAACTACTTTTCAGCACTTCAAAACTGATATCCAGCGGCACTCTAAAACTGCATTTTCAGCATATTAAAACTGCTTTCTGCATTTGAAAATTGCATTTCTGCACTTAAAAATAGCATTTTCACTTTCTGCACTTAAAAACTTCATTTCTGCACTTGAAAATCTCATTTCTGCACTTGAAAACTGCATAATCAGCACTTTCTGCACTAAAAAACTGCGTTTCTGCACTCTAAAACTGCAATTTCAGCATATTAAAACTGCATTCTGCATTTGAAAATTGCATTTCTGCACTTACAAACAGCATTTTCAGCACATTCTGCACGTAAAAACTTCATTTCTGCACTTGAAAATCTCATTTCTGCACTCTATTTCAGCATATGAAAACTACATTTTGCATTTGAAAATTGCATTTCTGCACTTGTAACGTTGCATTTCTACATATTTTTGCATTATAATTCAGCACCTTGTTCTTTAATGTGTTTGTGTAATATAGCTATGAGTAAGAAGGTGATTGTTAAGGATTCAGATTCATCTTGTGGCAAACTAGTGAGAGCATTAAGGAGAACTAGTGAGACCTCACTAATTTTGGAAAAATTAGTGACACCTTAATCGACTTTCGTCATACAAGGTCTGATACCATAACAAATTTCATAGAAATCAATCCGTTCAATTCTAAAGAATGTCTAGAGAGAGAGAGAGAAAAAAAATGGGAAGTATATTCCAGCTGAGTTACGATCATTTTACAAGAGGAAAATACCCTTTTTCCAAAACTAGTGAGGTCTTACTAATTTTTCCAAAACTAGTGAGGTCTCACTAGTTCTCCTTAATGCTCTCACTAGTTTGCCACAAGATGAATCTGAATGCTTAACAATCACCTTATAGGGACATTTATGCAAGTTTATCGAAAGACTAAAAAGCTACACTAAAAAGACTAAAAAGCAACAAAAAATAGTAGCTAAAAAGACTAAAAGCAGGAGAAAATAGGAGCAACTAAAATATCAAAAGTAGAAAGTAGAAAGTAGAAAATAGCAGCCAAAATAAATCACCCACCAACGTCATTTTCAGCTAATGGCTCGCTTTGTGGCTGTGCAGATTGTAAGGCCTGAGTATCCATGTCCTGAGTATCCGTATCCATGTCAGGTTGTGGTGTAGATCGGGTGGCCCTTTCTGAGACCTACAAACATACAATACAAAATGCACAGGCATAAATATAAAATGTGTGATTCATTATTTTTTTTTTTGTCTATCATTAACTATAAATAAATATTGTACCTCCTCCTCAAAAGAATCGTCCAACTCATGGTCATAGTCATTGTCATTCTCGTCCTCTAAAGGTCTGTAGTCACCATCATCCAATTCACCCCTATTACGCTTTCCACTCTCATTGGCACGTTCAGCCTGGACTTACCACATAAGTTGCAATAGTTTTCACCCCATGCTTTTTACATCTCTCATTGTTTCTCTTTATATTCTCGTTTCTTAATCTCTCATAATCTGGTACGACATCATTGGCTAGAAAACCTGGTCTGAGCAGAATAGGTCTTCCTTTCACCATTTTGTGTAACTATGATTATCCCCAAAAGCAGACACAAATCATTCACTAATGTAGAATTACATAACAACACTACAAATTTGAACAAAGAAAAGACAAGCTAATCTTTTTATCCAAATTGCCTGCAAATAAGAGAGAGAGAGAGAGAGAGAGAGAGAGAGAGAGAGAGAGAGAGAGAGAGAGAGAGAGAGAGAGAGAGAGAGAGAGAGAGAGAGATTTGTATAGTCCTCCAACTATCACATTGCATTGCATTTAGTCAAATTGCTAACGGAAGTTAGAAAACTAACCAAAAAAATTAGATGAATGGCCATGCCATAATTTCTCCCAACTCAAAAGGCAAAATTGCGATTTCAACCCTAAGTCCCGCACAATCCTCCCCTTCTTTCTATTCTCTAGATCGACAAGACCCAAACTTTCACACACTAAAACCATACTTTAACACACTCAAAATCCAGAATCGATTGATGAAGGCTGCATTCTTTATTTCTTCAATGGTTTATTAGTTATTCAGGCGAAGGGACGAGAGAACCCCAGTCTATACGTTCCGATTTTTGTCATTTTGAATGGGTTTTTTGTTTTGGTATACATAAAAGTTAGGTTTTTGCAAAGTCTAATTAAATTTTCCATTTTTCTATGATATAAAAATAATATTTTCACTTCTTGATTTTTCAAACACAAACCTATTATACTCATGGTGTTTCAGTCGGGGGAGAAATTTGGGCTACCTAGCCCTAGACAACTGGCCCCAGCTATTCTGAGTACCCTCAGTTTGGAGTAAAAAAAATTTCTACAGAACTACTAGTTTGAGCCCACTAACTTAAAGTACGATTAGTAGGAGTTCCTGATTGTTCTCTAACTGCTAGTAAAAGGCCTCATTAATGGTTTACTGGGGAAAGTGATAGAGAAGAAAGAGAAATTCATACCAGGAGAAACAAATTGAGCCCGCCAAAATTTCAAATGATGTAATGGTATCTGATATTGAAAAAATATTGACGAAAGAAAATTCAAGCAAGGTCAACGCAACTTCATAGGAAAGCAATTCAAACTGAGCCTTAAGTCCCAATCAATTGGGGTCCGGCAACATGAATATTTTTTGTCCATTGCGCTCTACCGAGGGCATCATGTTTCATGACATCCAAAAGATCAAGATCCTTTCAAACTATTGCCTATGAAGTCCATCTTGGTCTACTGTTTCTGTTAGTGCTACCATCTACCAATAACCAAACAGATTCTAATGAAACAATCCCACTAAGATTCTTCATAAAAAATCCAGGATTATACCCCTGGGCCTCAAGGAGGAAAGAAAGTCCTCCTCTTTTCTTTGCTTGTATTCTTTTTGCTTGTGTTCTTTAATATACATTCTTTGATTTTAAAAATGAAGAATTTCAATCGTCTTGAAACCGGGAAATCTATCCCGCTCTCTGCAGACAATTTTAAACCTAAGTAATAATATTTTCTACAGTGGAACTTAAAAACCAGACCATAAACTCTTAAAACTTTCTCAAATCAGTATTAGACAATCTTCCAATTTCCTTCAACCCAGCTACTTTATAGTAATCTCTTACGAACTGAAAGATAAGTCCTCTTCGAAGATCAACAAAGCAGGAGGATCGAAAGCGAAGGGTGGGTTAGCACTGGACGACCGCCCTACCCAAGTTTCAATTGTTTCATAGATAGTAATAATTTTTTAAAAATTACATCGCCCGCCCAATAAATCTTTGTTGTAGTGTTCGCGCAACCACACTCGAATCTTGCGTCCGTCCCAAGATAGAACCACATTAGGCTCACAAGAACATCAGTACCTCGTAACTGTAGGAAATATACATTTTCACTGATAAATCAGGTAATAAGAGAATGGGTTATCTTAATTTCATTTCCCCAAACACTTAACAAAAACGTCAATAGAGAAACAGAGAGGCTGTAAAGTAACATCGAAATCGAAATTAACAAGAGATAAAAGCAATAAGTCGTATAGGTTAATATTTTCTGTATATTTCTCAACCTTATGAAGAGGCATTATATAAGGTTACAAGATGTACTGCACTACGATAGTACACGTAGTACGCAAAGCTAAATAAGGAATACACGTAGTACAAATAACTAACTAAGGAAAGAATAATATCTACAACTAAGTAAGGAAAAGAATAATATCAACACGATTCACGCCAACACTCCCCCTCAAGTTGGTGCATAGATATCTCCTATACCCAACTTGTCGAGTGAATCCCAAAATACTTTCCCGGATACTAGATGTGTCAATACATCCGCAAGTTGCTCTTCTGATCTCACAAACGGAATAGCCACTAGACCCTCATCCAATTTCTCCTTGCTAAAGTGTCGATCAACCTCTACATGCTTGGTACGATCATGTTGAACCGGATTGTTTGCTATTTCCCGAGCAGCCTGATTATCATAGTAGAGTTGCATAGGACTTCCTACCTCAATGCCTATCTCGGTAAGTAACAAACGCAGCCAGAGAAGCTCACATATTCCTTGAGCTATACCTCGATACTCGGCCTCAGCAGCTGACCGTGAAACCACGTTTTGTTTCTTACTACACCAAGTGACTAGGTTACCACCCACAAACGTGAAGTAACCTGAAGTAGAACGTCTATCAGTTATGTTGCCTGCCCAATCTGCATCTGTGTACCCCTCAATCCTCAAATGCCCATGTTTCTTGAACAATAGACCTTTGCCAGGAGCAGACTTCAAGTAACTAAAAATCTGCATTACAGCTTCCATATGATCCTCACTTGGGGAGTGCATGAATTGACTAACAACACTTACTGCATACGCAATATCAGGTCGAGTGAGGGATAGATAAATCAATTTTCCAACTAACCTCTGATATCTCTCTCGATTAGTTGGAGCTTAATCAGGATATATCCCTAGATGATGATTCTGCACAATAGGAGTACTTGCAGGTTTACAGCCCAATATTCCAGTTTTAGTCAACAAATCCAACACATATTTTCGTTGTGACAAATAAATGCCGCTACTAGAGCGAGCAACTTCAACACCTAAGAAATATTTCAAACCTCCCAAGTCTTTCATATCGAACTCAGATGCTAAATAACCTTGCAGTTTCTGGATTTCATCAGTATCATCACCTGTGACAATCATATCATCAACATAAATAACCAACAAAGTAACCTTACCACCCTTTCGTTTTATAAACAAGGTATGATCAGAATTTCCTTGATGATATCCATATCTCTTCATGGCTTGTGTAAATCTCCCAAACCATGCCCGAGGTGATTGCTTTAGACCATAGAGAGCCTTCCGCAACCTGCACAATTTCCCTGATTCATTGACCATCTCATATCCTGGTGGAAAGTCCATGTATACCTCTTCCTTCAAATCTCCGTGTAAAAAGGCATTTTTTACGTCAAACTGCTTTAAAGGCCAATCAAAATTGGCTGCTAAGGACAGTAATACCCGAACAATATTCATCTTTGCCACTGGTGCAAACGTCTCCTGATAATCCACACCGTATGTCTACGTATATCCTTTTGCTACCAGTCGGGCCTTGTACCTATCAATTGTTCCATCAACTTTATGTTTAATGGTAAAGACCCACCTACATCCCACTGGTTTCTTGCCTCTTGGTGCTGAAACGATATCCCAAGTTTTGTTCTTCTGTAGTGCCTCCATTTCTACATTCATAGCCTCTCTCCATTTTGGATCCTTCAAAGCCTCTTCAACTCTGCTAGGAATCTGGACTGCAGCCATCTGATTCACAAATGCTTGATACTGCGGTGTCAATCTATGTGAGGACACATAATGAGCAATAGAGTACTTTGCCTTTCCTTCTGGAGAAAACCTGTTGGGCGGATGACCGCGATTCTGTCTAGGAGGCAACTGATAAGACTTTTCAATTGTTTTAGGACTAGAAGAAATATTAATGTCCAAATTACTTACCTCGGGAATATCCATGGGAGCATGGGCAGGTACTATAGAGTCACGAGAGGGGGAATCATCTACTGAGTCAGCAATCACAATATCAGGTGTAACAGATAACCTTTCGAGAGTATCTGGTGGATCAGACACATCTTTTAGGACAGGACTCAAGCCAGTTTCAGTTTCAGCCGCCGGTACAGTTTCAGCAGGTACATCTTCCAATATGACCTCAAACCAATCAGGTCCTTCAATTTCAACATGTGTCTCCCCCTGAAGGACATGGTTGGACATGGGAGAAGCAAAATACATTTCTGACTCTGAGAAAGTCACATCCATAGTAACATAAGAGTGTCGGGTGGGGGGATGATAGCACCGGTATCCTTTTTGTGTAGGGGAAAATCCCAGAAACACACACCGAATAGCGCATGGGTCCAATTTGCTCCGCTGATTTTTGTGAAGATGAACATAGGTCACGCACCCAAATATGCGCGGAGACAAATTTAAGTGGGTTGTTAGAGGCACATAAGATGCCAAGACATCCATGGGAGTGTGGAAATCAAGAACTCGAGACGGCAACCTGTTCATCAGATAGATAGCATATTGGACAGCATCAGCCCAATAATGCTTAGGTACCGAAGCGCCAAGGAGAAGGGCTCTTGCAACCTCGAGAATATGACGATTCTTACGCTCTGCAACACCATTCTGTGCGAGAGTTTGAGTACATGAAGTTTCATGTATCATACCATGATCTTGAAGGAACTGAGAGAGTGCAGAATTAATATACTCCCCGCCATTGTCAGAGCGAAGAACCTTGATAGCCAGAGAAAATTGGGTTGTGATCATTTGATGAAAAACCCGAAAAATAGGGCCAACATCACTCTTATCTTTCATCACATACAACCAATTCATGCGAGTACAATCATCCACAAAAGTAACAAACCATCTAATTCCTGTTGGAGTAGTCACGGGGGAAGGGCCCCATACATCAGAATTAATTAATCCAAACGGAATAGTACTTTTATTAAAACTCAAAGGATAAGGAACACGATGACTCTTAGCCAAAATACAAACATTGCATTTGAACTCGGAGTCTTTAACATCCTGAAATAAGGACAGAAGCAAACGACGCAAATTACCAAAAGAAGCATGCCCAAGACGACGATGCCACAACCAAATTTTCTTGCACTTATCATCCGTTGTCCCACGTACCTTGAGAACTCGACTGGCTGCAACGTCATCCACATAATATAATCCCCCTCTCTTAGTACCATGCCCAATGATCTCCCGTGTCTGGATATCCTAAAGCAAGAAAAACATAGGAAACATTAATACAACACAATCCAATTGTTCAGTAACTTGGCTTACAGATAATAAATTGTTCGACAAAGTGGGAATGAGTAAGGTATGGTGCAAAGATAACGATGGAGTGAGAGCAATTGAACCAGCCCCTGTCACATGAACAGTATCACCATTGGCAGTAATAACATGGTCTTTGCGAGGGAAGGAAGCATATTGAAATAAGGATTTATCGTAAGTCATGTGATCAGTGGCGCCTGAATCGATTATCCAACCTGGGTCGCGATCGTTGGATGAAATTAGAGCCTTTCCCAGGTTGCTAGTATCTGAATTAGAATCTTCGAGAGAGATATGATAAATAGGGGAAGTGTTTTGGTCAGAGGGGCTGCAATGAGACACAACAGACTTGTGGCTCGAGTCGACAGAAGGTTTTATGCCAGTCGCCACAATAGCAGCGACGCCAGGTCGGCGAGTAGTGGGCTCACCCTTGAGCTGCTTACGGCGTTCCAAATACCAATCAGGAAAACCATTTTTCTTGAAACAAGTATTGGCAGTATGTCGAGTACCATTACAAAAGGTGCATCGCAAGGCATCCTTGTTTTCCACATCAGTGCAACGAGGGGGGCGAGAAATTGGTGGACTTGGTGCTTTGGAGACCACGGCCACAGAAGGGAGACCGCCAACACTACCAGAGTCGAGCATAATATTCTGGCGTTGGGCCTCACGACGAATATAGGCAAAGGAATCCTCCAAACCAGGAAGCGGTTTGAGCCGCAAAAAATCACTCCGGACTTTATCGAATACATCATCCAAGCCAGCCAAAAAATCATAGATACGATCTTTCATAATTTCATCTTGACTTGCCTTAATATCAACAGGACGAGCCATGGAAATAGGGCGGCGCTTATCGAGTTCTTGCCATATAGCTTTGAGTTCGGCAAAGTATACAGGAACCAGGCGGCCACCTTGTTTGATACGGGTGGCCTTACAACGCAACTCATATAGTTGGGAATCGTCGGCGCCATCGTAATACATCTGGGAGACACCCCCCCAAACGGCGGCAGCCGTAGGAAGACCAAGAAACAAGCCAAAGAGATCAGGCTCCATCGTTTTCACCAACCATCCCTTGACGACGGCATTCTCCCGCTGCCACTTCTGGAAACCGGGGTCAGATTTAGCGGGCTGAGGAGTATCACCTGTCAAGTAACCCATTTTTTCTTGACCGGTAGCATGTAACTCCATCATCTGGGACCAAATAGTGTAGTTCGAGCCATTCAATTTAAACCCAAACGGAATGGCGGTAGAGAAGTCGCTCTGGACAGTCACCAGTTGGGTATTGCTGCTGGAGTTCACCAAGGATTTTGAGTCACTCCCGTCAGACATGATTAACACGAGAAGTAAGGAAGAAGGTAGGGTTTTTGATCGGATGTCACTGAGCAAGAAGCGCAGAGACGGAAGTAGGTTTAGGGATTTTAGGGTTTGCTCTGATACCAAGATAAAAGCAATAAGTCGAATAGGTTAATATTTTCTGTATATTTCTCAACCTTCTGAAGAGGCATTATATAAGGTTACAAGATGTACTGCACTACGATAGTACACGTAGTACGCAAAGCTAAATAAGGAATACACGTAGTACAAATAACTAACTAAGGAAAGAATAATATCTACAACTAAGTAAGGAAAAGAATAATATCAACACTATTCACGCCAACAACAAGCTTATAATTTCTCCATATTCCAATCGAACCAACTTTCCAAACAGTAATAAACAAAACCCATTGAATTAAAAGAGAAAACTTTTCAATTTAGAGAGAGAGGGAAGGAAATAGTGTCACCTTCAACAGATCTAAACCAGACCCATTTTCAGGAATTTGACAAACTCCGCGAGATTTTAGCTCAGAACTCAAGATTTCCCCAAGAAAAGTCCAGGAATTTGACAACTGGCGAGGTAGCAGTCGGTGATGGTAGCAGCAGCAGAGATGGAGAGGTTACGGGCTCGGCTTTGGAATGGAAGAGTACAAGTTAGAGAGGAAGACGGAAGATGTTAGACTGATTTGGGGCTTTTTCTTTTTCTTTTTTTTGATAAGGCTCTTGTAAAACATTTCAGGACCCACCCAATACAAATTGAGCCCGCCAAAATTTCGCTCCAAACCATTAATGAGGAAAACATTTCCTCGCCCATTGTGAGTTCATTAGTGAGGAATTATTTCGTCGTCCAATTCGGAAAGAAATTTCGGTCCATACAAATTAACGAGGAAAACATTTCCTCGCCTATTGTGAGTTCATTAGTGAGGAATTATTTCGTCGTCCAATTCGGCCAAGTAAAATAATGTAAAAAGAAATTTCGGTCCATACAAATTAACGAGGAAAACATTTCCTCGCCCATTGTGAGCTCATTAGTGAGGAATTATTTCGTCGTCCAAGTAAAATAATGTAAAAAAACAATTTCGGTCCATAAAAATTAACGAGGAAAATATTTCCTCGCCCATTGTGAGTTCATTAGTGAGGGATTATTTCGTCGTCCAATTCGGCCAAGTAAACTAATGTAAAAAAAACAATTTCGGTCCATAAAAATTAACGAGGAAAATATTTCCTCGCCCATTGTGAGTTCATTAGTGAGGGATTATTTCGTCGTCCAATTTGGCCAAGTAAAATAATGTAAAAAAAACAATTTCGGTCCATAAAAATTAACGAGGAAAATATTTCCTCGCCCATTGTGTGTTCATTAGTGAGGGATTATTTCGTCGTCCAATTAGGCCAAGTAAAATAATGTAAAAAGAAATTTCGGTCCATACAAAATAACGAGGAAAACATTTCCTCGCCCAGTGGGTGTTCATTAGTGAGGAATTATTTCGTCGTCCAATTCGGCCAAGTAAAATATTGTAAAAAAAAATTCCGGTCCATACAAATTAGCGAGGAAAACATTTCGTTGCACATTATGAGTTCATTAGTGAGGAATTATTTCGTCGTCCAATTCGGCCAAGTAAAATAATGTAAAAATAAATTTCGGTCCGTGCAAATGAACGAGGAAACATTTTCCTCACCCAAGGTGAGTTTTTCAGTGACGAATCATTAGTAATTTTAGCGAGAAAATAAAATTTCCTCACCTTAAATTTGTTTTCCCTATAAATTAGTGACGAAATATGATTTTCCTCACAAAAAAGACATAATTGGAGACGAATTTTATTTTCCTCACCAGCTTTTCCTCACAGATTATCACTTTTCTTCTAGTGGGGAGACGAAAACAATTTTCTCGGAAAGCAGAATCAATCACTTTGCTGTGATTGAACCAATTTACCAAATATCTTTTTGCACTAATTTAGCACACGTTTTAAACAATTGTGAAACGGCTCGTTTGCACTGATTAAGACACGTTTTTTCAGTTGTGTAACGGTAGGAAAATCTGTAACGGGCAGAAAATCTTTTCCAAAACGGATTGGTCAAAAACGAAAGAAAGAAATCTTTCCGTAAATAATTTTTGCAAAACGTGGGGCTAACTGGTTTCCGGATCGGTTTTCACAGAGCTTGGACCTTGGCCCAACCCGTGTGCGCGTGAGGCCTCTCTTGGGCCTATCTCATCAATAGTCCATGGAGCCTCCACACATAAGGAACACAAATGTGTTCTAGCTAGTCAATGTGGGACAAGTGATTTTGAAGAACTCTTTTGAAAAAATACACAACCGCAACAATTAGTTTGTCAATTATTGAGTCTCTGTAGCATTCCTCGTCAAAGTTTGTCAAGTAAATTAAGATCATATTCTAAGGCTTGGCCATAATTTTATGTGCACAATTGCAAGAGGCAGAGCCAAACAAGGACAGGGTCACGTGCCCGTCCTAGGTTATTTTTTTTTTTATCACTGTCCTAGGTTATTAGGTTGTATACTTTTACACTTCCCTAATGAAATATCTATACCTTTTCATTTATATCCTAAAGCATTGTAATAGACCAATAGTACCGATATCATTAACACATCAACTCTTATAACCCTCAAAAGTAATAAAAGTAGCCTTGAATTTTTTTTTTGATCGGCAACAAAGATTTATTGAAATTAATAAAAGTAGCCTTGAAATTAATTAACTTCACCATTTTTTCGTAAAAATAGTTTAACTCTTGCATATATATTTTATTCTACAAGGCAATTTCTTTTTTGTTTCCTCATCAATATTCTATACCTAGGCTTATTTTTTCAATTTTATGTTGAATCTGTTGCTTATATTATGTTCATGAAAAATACGACTTTTGATTCCAAAATTAGTTATACACCATGCTTTTGATTTTTTTTTTTTTAATTCGTCTGTTGATTGCATGTTAAAATTCAAGATTTTCAGTTTGAAAATTACAAACTATCTTCAAAACGAAAAAGACCAAAAATATCATAGTACTTGATTGTGGTAAAATATTTTCGAGACTGTGACTAATAAGTGCCCCTCTGTACCGAATTGGCGAATTCCTGGCTCCGCCACTATTTACAAGGCCTCGTCTTCATCTTAATAGTTAGTTACAACATGCTTGTTGTTCCCTCACTCACCTCAAAAAATTTACTCTATCATGAGCCTGAGCGGTCACTCCATTCATGCCAATTAATCTTGAGTCGGATATTTTGACAACATATACGTCGATTGGTAAATCACATAAGTGGGGAATTTATGAGTTTTATGCAAACGTTTCTAGCTCCTTTCAATCCAATCATTCAAAACAATAAGCTATAACGAAAAAGTATCTTTTAGAATTTATTACTTGAACAATAGTGAAGGTATCACAGATGTATTCACAAAAACTGGTGAAATTCTTTTGACAAGTTTATCATATTTCAAACACAGAAAAAAATTGACAGTGGACACACTGTTATTCAAATGAAGAAAATGATAAAATTATGTACATATGTATGTACATACAATAGGTCCCAAATTGCTCATCGTTTTCCTTATTTGAGACTTTTTAAAAAATTGTAAATATCTTCTAGTTCATAATACTTTTAATTTATATCTAATACGGATCTTATTTTATAAATATTGGAGTAATTAGTTTTATTAATTTTTTTTTTTGACACGACTGCCTAAAAATGACCAGTAATTTAGGATGGGGAATATCAACATACAAAGGCTTGTCTAAAATTGTGGAAAACTTTCCATAACATCTATTGTTGGTCTCAGAGGCGGAGCACAGTGATACAAGTGAGACTACTTGATTCCATGATCACTTTATGTCTCATGAGGACAATTTCAGATTAGGAACCAAATTACGCTATTTTACCCTCAAATGTCCTCTATTTAAACATTAATTACAGTCTAGATTCTCAAGTGCTCTCTTCTCTTTTCGAATTGATAGCATTACAAATGAAACTATAAATACATCATTCTCAATATATGAAAACTAGCCTCCTTCTCCATTATACAGAAAAATCTAAATCTTAATATTATTATTTTTTTGGTACGTTGGAAATGTTAATATTAAGCTACAAGAAATACAGAGTTATGCCACCGCCTTGCAGGCATGAAAACATATTGCTGATCACACTAAAGGTTAGTCCAGATACTGTCTAATACTTAGGTTGTCTCTAATTAGAAACCCTCTTATGGAAAGGGGGCTGTTCATGAGAATCTTGAAGTCTTCCGCTTGCTCAGCGCCAACACGGGCGAGGTGGTTGGCGCATTCATTGGCTCCTCTATAAATATGGGTAAGTGAAGCTGTACCCATGAGGATTGTTCTAGCATCATTGATAATCGTGCTCAAGGGATGACTTGCTTTCGGGTTTTCATTGATGTGATTGACTTGCTTTGGGTCTTCATTTCGCCAAGCCTTTTTCCAGGATAATTGTTAAACCTTTGTAGATTCTCCGGATCTCTGCTTCTAAGCTTTTACTGCATGTGAACCTTCCATAGAAGCCCAAGCTCCATTTTCCTTGAGCATCCCGAAATAGACCACCATAACCCGCTGCTCTATCCTTGTCGTACCAACAGTCATCTGTATTGAGTTTTAAGTCACCTGCATTTGGAAAAACCCAATGTGTTAGTCTAGGTGAACTGACATTTGATAGCAGGGACTTAAAGGCGGAATCAATTTCGAGAGAATATGAAAGGATTGCATTGATAAAATTGTCAAAACTTTTTTTGCTTCTATCTTTCCAAATTTGCCAGAGAATTGTTAGAAAAAGATTGTTCCAATGCACCTCCAAATTGCTCAACCAAAAAGAGTTTTGATTCTATTAACCTCTTCGTTTAAGATTTGATTCTAATACCAAATTAATAAGAAAATTAATTATAGTAGGTTTTGACCCCATTACATAAAGTACTTGGCTCCGCCTTGGCGGGTATTATTATCCATTCATAAACAGGTTCAAAATAACAATACATCAACTATGATTGAACACCCATGCCAAGCGAGCAGAGCAGAGTATAGAGAGAGAGAGAGAGACGTGAGCCTTGCGAGAGATGCTGGAGCTTCTTCCTTCTGCTCCCTGCCCCGAGCCCCTCCATCCCCTTCCCTAGCCCCTCCATCCCTTTCCTCTCCTTTCCTGGATTTGCTAGTAACTCCCCATGCATGGCCGGATCTGCTCTCCGGTCAGTGTGGGCGGCCGGAATCTTGACTTTTGGAACAAGGAGAGGCCGATCTAGTTCTCTCACACTGACGGCGAGGGGCGGCGATGGCACCGGAGGTTTCTTTTCTGCTCTTTTTATTTTTTATTTTTGGATTTTTTATTTTTGTTTCTTATTGTTGTTGTTAGTTTTGGTAGGTGGCCTTTTAGGGCCGGTGGTTTTGTAGGTTTTTGTTTTGTTCACCGGTTTTGGGCTGGTGGTAATTTAATACATTTCTATCTCTTTACCGAAAAGGAAAAAAAAAAAAACTACGAACGAACTTTGGAAGCAAGAGGTCCAAAGTTCAAGTATATCAATTATGCATAACAACTAACAAGTACGTACAAACTTTCAATAGTTGTAGAACTAACAAGTACATACACACTTCACACTACAGGAAACTACACTTTTAGTGACCAATTTCGGTGACTAAAATTCGTTTTGGTCACGAAAAATCGAACAAATAGTGACCAAAAATGCTTTGGTCATGAAATCTTGAACAATCAGTGACCAGATTATATTTAATCACCAATTGTTCAAACCTTTTGGTGGCTAACCATAATCTGGTCTCTACAAATTGTACTTTTAGTGACTAAGCAAAAATTTACTCGCCATAGGTAGAACATTTTGTGACCACCAAATTATTTGGTCACTAAATCATTTGGCGACTAAAATCCAGTGGTCACCGAATATATTGCTTCACCAAATTATTTGGTCACTAAATCATTTGGTGACTAAAATCCGATGGTCACTGAATATATTGCTTTTAGCACCACTTTTATGGGAAATTATCATTTTTTTGATGAAGGGGTACTCTTAACCTGTTCGAGCTAAAAATTTACATGAATGATTTAATCAACAAACACAACGAAATCAACGGTCTCGATCATCATGATTGTGTCGCGGTCGTGTGGCTACTATGCATTTAACTATGGCACAAGACCTGGTTTACTATCAATCGCGTCCCGATGAAGGGACTTTCTAAACCCGTTGGAGCCAAAAGTTTACATGAATGGTTTAATCAACAAGAACAACAAATTCAACGATCTCGATCATCATGATTGTGTTGTGGCCGTATAGGTACTGTATATTAACTACTGCACAAGACTTAGTACTATCAATTGCATCCCGATGGAAAGGGTTTTCTAAACTCGATCGAGCCAAGATTTTACTTGAATGATTTAATGTACGTACAAGCACAACGAAATCAAGGATCTCGATCGTCATGATTGTGTCAAAGTCGTGTGGCTACTGTACATTCAACTACAGTACAAGACTTGGTTTATTATCAAGTAAGTTGAACGTATAAATTATAAAGGTTATTGTCAAGTATATTTTTATAATAGTCAATCTGAACCGTTACGATTTCACATTTTACTTATTCCATCATTTTAACGAAATTGTAAACTCATTGGATATTTTTTATATGTCACACAATATGACTAGACTAGATTATTCTGCACTATAATGAAGTTAATCGTGTACCATTAAATAATTGAATGGACGAAAAATATCATCCTATTATAATTTGAGTGGGCTTTCTAAATTACATTTTTAGTGACTAGATTTTTTTTGGTCTTAGAAAGCTTGGCGCCACCGCCCAAATCAAGCAGAAATAGTTTTTGGTGATTAGTAAACTTTGGTAAATTGTTTGATGATGCTCAACAACCCATATTTCCAGGATGCCAATAATTTATTGTGTTGTCGTTTGTTGTCAAGATGCTTCATATTAATGTCATCATTCATTGTCTGCAATGATCCGATCATCTGACCAATTGTCTTCAACTCCATCACTACACGAACACACACTCTCTCATGTATCCGTAGATGGCGTAAGAAGTTTTTGTAGGGGAAAACGAGCGCAAAAATGTTGCAAAATAACAAGGCCGACAAGAAGTTCTCTAAGATCATGGATGTGTCCTACTACGAACGCAACATGTAAGCTTTTTTCCCCTCTGCAATTTCTATTTTTAGTGAACGGAATATGTAATCTGGATGTTAGGAAGAAAAAGGGGCATGATTCAGTTGTAAATGTGATAGTATAAACAGTTCTGGTATGTCAGTCATCAAGGAATTGGTGTGAGCCTGGTATATGGCCCCTTCAGCCCTCTTTTGGTGAAAATAAGAGTTGAGATTATGAAAGAAAAATAGAAAGAAAGTTTTCCCTCTAGGGTTTTTGTTTATTTCCATGGCATTACAATCTGGATGTAAATTGATGACATGCATTATCGAGTGATCGTGTTACCATTTCTGCGGTATTATTGACTGATGGGAATTTGCGTGGTACGCCCCCTCCCTTCCCCACATTAGGTTACTGAGAAAATAAACAAAAGAGTGTGAGAGAAAAGTAGGAAGAAAGTTTTCCCTCTAGGTTTTCTGTTTCTTTTCCATGGGATTACAATCTGGATGTAATGTGAAGAAATGTAATATCCAATTGTAATGTGATCATGATCGTGTTAGCATTTTCTGCAGGCTACACGTGTAGTTGATGGAGTCCACAACACCGACTTTGATAGGTTTGAATTCTAAGATACAAAGCTAAGCATTGCTTTGACATAAGGCAACTTATTAATGGAGCTGTAATTTTTTGTTAGGGTCCTTTTTTTCTCTCTAGAAAAACGTCACTTTCTCTTTCCAGCACTCATCTTCTGTTAGGGTCCCCATGGGGGGCGGCAGAGCCGCCCCTGCTCCTCTTCCTCCTCCACCCCTCTGATCTGTCCCTCCGTTTCTCTCTCTCTTAGTTAATTTAATCGTGTTTCTCTTTTGGGTGTTAATGTGTTATCAGCGTTGGCCTTGCCGATTGCGGGTCTGCTGCGGTAGAATGTCAGGGTGGAAATCTATTCAACTGGGTTGGAAGAAGTTTGATTTAAAGGTGAAGTACGGTGATTATCTCCGTCGATCGGTGACATTGATAGGATTTGAAGTTGAATGGTTTGGCAAAAAGCTCCGTGAGGCGTCGTTTAAAAGCGGGGGTGATCTTTTTCTGGGCAGTTTGAGAGGAAAGGTAAGATGGGTTAGGATTTATAGAGTCCAGAACAAAAGGGGTCGATTTGTTGAAATCGAAGTTCGTGGGTAAAAAATGAGAAGCCTTATTCGAATTCCTGAGGATGGTCAAGGGAAGGGATGGAGTCATAAGTGCCGAAATGTACACATTTGAGTCGCTTAATTTACATGTGTTATGTTCTTTTATTCTATTTTCTTAATGTCTTTTGTGTATTTTTGTGATTTTAGGTTCTAAGAACAGGATACCGTATTTGACCTTAAATTAAGAGAATTGCGTGTCACGTGAGCGTGTAGCACTGGATCATTTGTCCTGCCCGCATTCCGGATCACCATCCTCCGAGGCCCTGACCAACTTTGGTAATATGGGAAAATCGATTCATTGATTATTGTAATCAATGTGAGTAGCTGGTGTGTGGCTGGGGAATTGGAAAATAGAAAATAATTCTTGTGGAGCCCTGTTAGACATCAGATTTTGCCCTACGATTCACATGCCAAGTTCATAAATTACATGAGTTAGACAAGTTTATTCCCGGTGTCAAAATAAGATGATTGATTGTTCCTGCACCCCAATCAGACTCTGTTTTGAACATCAGTCGAAAGCATTGCGGACCTAGCGGAGCACATTATTAATATGAATCCCAGTGGAATTCGTTAATTATTTAAAGAGGAATTGAGTAAACCAAGGAAAGTCAGCAGTGGAGTTTTATATTTTCCAATTGCAAGACACCATGCTATTATGTCAGTGGAAATTAAATGCCAGCACTTTGGTCCATGCAACCGACACTATCTCCTCTGCCTAAATAATCATGCCTTGACCTCATTGTGGAAAGAGACCCCTTTGGGGGCAAATTTCGGAGAGAGATCAGAAGAGAGGTTCTTTGGAACCAACAACAATCCAGTCGCCATGCTCGGCTAAACCCCTCGTCTAGGGGAAGATGAAGCTCCGTTCCAAATAATTTTTGCTTATCTATAGGTTCTAGGTTTATTTATTCGAATCAATTGTATAACTAGAACCCGTTTTGTTTCAATTGAGCGTAACGATTTTTAATGCTTTCAATAAATTGAGTATTTGTACGCATGCTTCACAAATACGAGTTATGCAATGGCTTTCTGTGTTTGTGCTTGGGTGACTGAGATGGGTTATGTTCGTAAGACGGATCGTGCCACTGGACAGCCCGTGAAAGAGACAGGTTGTGCTAGCGAGACAGTCCGTGCTATGGGATAGTCCATGTCTGTCAACAACACAATTATTTTCTTGACAATTATGATTCGGATAATAAACTTAGCCTACGCATACCCTTGTTACGCGGTCGGGGTGGATTCGAAACCCTGGATATTTTTCTCCACCAGTTTCACTCAATTCAATTACTGCTTTTCTTTAGTTTAAATTATTTTGAGAATGAAAATCAACCCATCAATCTTTTCTGAATTAAAATAGAAATCAATCGAAAATAATGTAATTTAGCCAATCTGTCTCCGTGGATCGATACTCGGACTTAGCCACTATTCTCTGGAGTAGTAGTTAATTCCTTGTTTTTATAAATGTATATTTGACTCGGTACAACACGGTCAAATTTTGGCGCCGTTGCCGGGGACAGATTGCACGGTTGCATAAGTTCAATTGATTTTTGTTTTAATTCTTAGTTTAGGAATTTTCTTTTGTTATTACTATTTTTTTGTCCTTTTTTTTTTCCGTGAGTGTTACTTGTACAGACTTATTCACTTTGCAAAGAAAAAAAAAAAAGGGAATCTTGGAGCTGGCAGCTTTGAAGTGCAGTAAGTTCTTCTTTTCCTTGCATAAGTTGATAAACTTGTTCTAAGTAGTTTGTAATTGTTTAATTTCTGTTTTTTTTATATTATTATTATTTTCTCTCAAAAAAAAAAAAAAAAGAAGAAGGGAAAGATGGCTTATTTTGCTGGTTGGTATGGTGGGTGTGAGAATAAATTTTGTCAATCTTTATCAACTTCACCCAATTATTGGCAATCAACTGTACCGAATTGCACACTTCCAAGATATCATGGTAAAAATTGGGAAAATCCATCCTTACATGTGGAAAAACTTGAGGAGATTTGTGTTAATGATGAAATGGCTCTGCTTAGATTATTTCCATTTCTCTTGAAGACGTTGCTAAGAAGTGGTTTCATTCTTTGAGTCCAGGATCAATTCGTACAGGGGGAGAGATGGTAACACAATTTATCAAAAAATTATACCCCCAGTATGAGACTCATATGTTTTTACAAGAACTCTCAAATTTTTATCAATTGGAAAATGAGTCTTTTCCTGAATGTTGGTGGCGGTTCAAATGTATACTTTTCGATTGGTCAAAAAACACAAGTGACCTTCGATGTGTTTTTAATAATTTTTACCAAAGTTTGAATTTTGAGACACGCCAGGCTCTAGATATGAGGGACAATGGTGGATTTTTGAACAATGATGGAGATGAGATTTGGGACTATTTTAATCAATTTGCTAAGGACTCTATCGCTTGTGTCAAAGTTGAAAATTTTGACATGACCAATTCTTATGCAATGGAAGATGAAAAGATAGACACTGTGTTCGGTTCCAAGTTTTCGGCGAAAACTTTTTCAAGTGAAACTTTCAAAATTTTCGGTGTAGAGAATGGGAGGCCCAAGTGGCCACAAGTCATTAGTGGGCTCCACTAACCAAACACTTAGGTTGACCTCAATAGTACACGGTCAATCTCTTTCTTTTCTACCGAGATTTGCTCATGTGAACCAGATGTGGTATAGCTGATTGTACAAAAATGGGGTAAAGGGTTTTTTTTAATTTTTTTATCAGTGGGTAAAGGCTGTTTGTTGGCAAGCACTTTCTCTCTTTTCATTTGTCTTGTATGTTATTCATATTCACACCCGCAAATTGTTATTCGTCCCCTATTTTTGTCTTTTAGTAAAATTTTTACACATGTAAATTTCAGTAGAAGACAAAAAAGGGGTGTGGATAACAACTTGGGTGGTGTGGAAATCACTCCCTTTATTTTTATTCCTTGTTCTTAATTTTTGTTTTGGGAAAGTAAAATCACATGTGTACATGTGCATAGAAAAATTCAGATTAAGAAACTAAGAAAAATAAATCAAACAATTTTTATTATTCCCCAACATATCCTTTAATATTTTTAGTTTATTTTTTAACAAATTAATTTTCGAATGATTATTGGTCTGTTTTCACCCAATTTTTTGTTAGTGGCAATTACATTTGAAACTTCAAATTGGTACATAAAATTAGAAGAATGAAAAAGAAACAAAGTACAAACATTTAAATGTCCACAACAAAATACCCAAATACTTGTTCGGTTCCAACACCGTCAATAAAAATTACTAATGCAAGAAAATTACTAGAAAGAAAAGAGGTTTTCATAATACAAGTACTAATGCAAGATTATTCATCATAGGACTCCCACATAGCCAATGCCATTTGATGTCACCTTTCCCCCATCAACTCTATGTTTTGAGCAGACATGTTGATTGGCTCTACCCCAATCACATTACCGACATTCCCTTGGTTGTCATTCCCACCCGCCCAATTGAAGGGGTCAGTGAACCCATTAAAAAACTCATCCCTGCCCCTGGTCATTATTATGAAGTTGTGAACAACACAACATGCCATGACGATTCCAGGTTGACGGGCTTCCGGATAACTCGGCATGTGCTTGAGGATAGGAAACCGTCCTTTCAGCACCCCGAAGCATCGTTCTATGACATTCCTCAACGATGAATGCTTGTAGTTGAATAACTCCATTGGAGTTCGAAATTCCGTATTAACCCCATTAAATTCCTCCCTGTGATACCGACGTCCCCGGTAAGGAGCTAAATATCCCGGCATGTTCGTGTATCCAGCATCCACCACATAGTACTTATCTAAGACAGAGAAGTTAGAAATGTGAGTTGAAATATGAATTTTTTTAAAATTAAATGAGTTATAGGCCTTCCAATATTTATGGTTCTCAACATATGGCCGGATAGCGTTAAGGGCATCAATGCAAACTCCAATGGAGGACGAGGCTGTTACTTGACGATTGGCGATCATTTGTTCGTAAAACTCAGCCTTTCGCTAGTTAGCCACTGCCACCCTGTCATATGCTGTATGGATTTGATCACCCTTCTTTTGTTTCGCCATTGACCCACCACTCCCCTCAAATTTTTGCTTTCCTCCCGAACACATGACATCATCTCTCCGTACGGTCTTTGGCGGACCATACTTTTGTCGGTCCTCTTCGGAAGACGAACCGCCATTCACAGATGGATTTGCGAAAGCACCAGTGGCCAATGAGCCTTCAAGAAGCTCATCCAACAAAACCCTATGGTCAATAGGTTTATAGCGAAATTTGCCATAGTCTGTGTTCATCTACAAGGTAGAACATTAAAAAGCTATGTTACAAATATATTTACAAATATATTCAGGATGTTAGGGTGGTAGTCGGATACATCTAATATATTAGTTTTTATACCTTTAGTAACTCATCCCATACTTCAGCCGGGAAGGCTACGGTTTGAAGCTCTTCATCCCAACCCTTCATCCCAACCCTTCCCGGTGTGTTTGTTTAAGTATGACCAAAGGCCATAATCTGCTTTGATGCGGTGGTACTTTTCTTTCAGCTGTTTGAGGGTATACCCCTCCCTCCCGGGGACCCTCTGGAATTCTTTAAGGGCAGCTTTCCATTGATGAGCATTGAATACCCGTGTCTTGCGTGTATTTGCACTTTGTTCTTTCTTAGCTTCTTGAAGGAGTATTTCAATAAATTTCTCCGTAGTGGCATAACTCCACATGCCAACATCATTTTTTCTACGGTCCATTGTGGGCTTACATATAGGGGAAACATATTACAAATTTAATGCATATTCAACATTAATCATCAGCATACAAAAACTATTTTAGAAACAAAGGGAAAGACATAGTAGGAGAGACAGTTGTGGATAAATACCAGTTGAACGGAGTTTTCGCTGGTGAAAGAGTTGGTCGAAGGTGTAGGAGACGGGGTACTTCGCTTCCTCTTCAACACTTTCCTCACAGGTGGTTTGACGATAGCCAAGTTGTTCTCTATGATCAAGAAACCAAAGACAAAAATTAACACAAGGAGCAGAACGAAATGAAAGTCATGCATTAATAACCCAATCAAATTAGCTATGCATGCATCTGTTGATTTTATTTAAAATTATACATTACAAATGTAGAAGCATATGTAATTAATAATAATCTTTTTTTTTTCTCAAGTACACAAATCTATATTTTCAGACAACAAGCAAATCATAGAGCTTGTGGATTCCAAGCACAAAAGAGCAATTAACTAAAGAAATTTACAAGTGGTAATGGTCAATTCCCAAACAAACAATCGTAGTACTGTTTGCTCCAACTCAAAACTGGGATGACTCGGCCATTGTTTACAAATCACTCCCTTTACCATCTCCAGAGCCCAAAAAAAAAAAATACCACTAAAATTTTTTTACGGCAAAATCAAAGCCATACATTAATCGAGAACAAATTTCGGCAAAATCAAATCATCAAAAACATGTTCCAAAATAAAAAAACAAAAACGAAATGAAAAAAGACACAGAGAGATAACAGATCGGAAGTACCTCTAGCTTGTCGAATTTTGGTTGATCGGAGAAGCCATTTGCCACGCCTGCAGGAGTCCTTGCTTGGATGCTCCGTGGTGGATGGATTATCGGTCGACGATGGTTCTCCTTGGTATGCAATCCACCGTCGCATTTTATAGCCTCGACCTTTTCAAGACGGGGTACCAATACAGCTGTGTTCGGATGGGATATGCCTCCCAGTTTCAACGATTATACGCAGATCTGGGGAAGATAGATTCGCGCATGGGATTCTCTGTGAAAATCTTTGTACGCAGATCTGGAGACAGGGGTAGAGGAGGGGGTTGAGAAGGCGTAGCTGCTTCTGCTTTTGCAGAAGTGAGGAGAGTAAAGGAGGGTTGAGAGAGAGAAGACAACGGTAATAAGGGTGGGTGAGAAATAATTTGTTGGGCCCACAATCCTTTCACGTGTTGGCCAAATTGTGTTTCGGTGAGAAAAAATTTGTTGGGCCCACAATCCATCCGATCAAGTGTTGGCAAAATTTGTTTTCCCAAAAGTAAATTAGCATTGTGGATCTGGAACCGAACACAGTGAGAGCCACTTGTAGCGATTGAAATTGTTGATCCAAGCGATGAGCTTAAAGAGCAATATTCTCCTCAAGAGCAGTCTAGCACATTTGTTATGCCTTCTTGTGAGGAGACTCTAGAAAAGTCGTTGTCAATGGTTGTCCAATGTCCGGTTGAAGTTGATGAGAGAGACCCAGTTTTAGATGATACCAACCCTCCTGTTGAGTCTCCACCGTTACAAAATTTCATCAAAGTTGAACCAATTGATTTTCTTGGTGTTGATGATTTTGATCTTGTTTTCCATCCACATTTAGTAAATCTCGTCAACAGACTGAAAATTAATTTGGTTCGAATTATGCACTTGGAGGAGCTTAAATTTCTAATGCAACTACGGCCATTGCGGTACTCGAAGAATCTCATTTTGTGGCATGGTCGAGTTCAATTTTTGAAAGAGAGCTTGAAGTGGGGTGAGATGTTCACGGTAGTAATTTTTCATGGTGTGGTGGATATTCGAAATCCACGTAAGCTTTGTGCCTTTATATTTAGGTTTTTGCTTTTCTCTTTTATTATTATTTTTAATTATTATTCTTTCTCCTTGTTATTTTTGTTTTGTGGTTGCGGACTTACACTTGCAGGTTGCCTTATTCAAGTTGGGGGGTGTGCATTCCCCACCTTCTTCTATCTTGTGTAGTTCGCTAGTTTGAGGTGATCCCTTTCCTCCCTTTTATGTTTATGTCCTTATCTTTTAGTGTTTTGCATTCAATGAGGACATTGAAATGTTTAAGTTGGGGGGAGGGTTTACTTCGTGCTTTGTTAATATTAAAAGTCTTGAAATTTCATAAAATGAAAAAACTAAAAAAATTTCTTTTTCCTTATTTGTAAAGTACTGTGAATTCTTATTGTTCTCTTATTTGAATGATAGGACATGTCTTAGGAAAGTATGATATTTATGCATTACTTCCATACCCTAGTTCATTATCCTAACTCTCAGTTAAGGGTATTTCATGAATTTCAAGCTCAGAAAATAATGCACTGCACAATAGCCACTTTGAGTGTAAATTAAGTTGAAGAGTGAGTATGGCCAGTAAATTCGGACAAAAACTTGTGGAGACTTTTAACCCGTGTGAGTTTCGAGCCATTCATCCTTGGAGGGTTATACAAAGTTAACTCATAGTTTCTTTGGATTACCGCATTATGTTGTTGCTAAGTCTCATTATTCTTTTATTTTTGTCATTTGCAGGAGGAACATCATCTTATTGCCACATTTGAAAATTTTTAATTTATGGAAGCTAAAGAATCATGTGAATCCTAGGAAATGATCATAGGCCATCTTTTGGAGTGATTTCACATCTCAAATTTTAGTCAATGTGTTAGTTTCCCTAGTTCACCCATTTTGAGCCCTTATGTCAATTCTTTTCATCTTTCTGTGTGCGGAGTAGTGAAAATTTTCATATTAGAAAAAAGGCCTACTTCTTGTAAATATCTCCTTAAAAAAAAAAAAAAATCAAAGCTTCTAAAAATATATATATAAAAAGAAAAAGAAAAAAAAAAGAAAAAAAAGAAGCTCAAAAAAAAAAT
The DNA here is from genome assembly GCA_963854785.1 of Vaccinium vitis-idaea. NCBI lineage: Eukaryota > Viridiplantae > Streptophyta > Magnoliopsida > Ericales > Ericaceae > Vaccinium > Vaccinium vitis-idaea. The sequence continues at coordinate 19,397,331 of OY978216.1, read as the reverse complement.
ATATATATATATATATATATATATGAAAGATAGAAAGGAGATTAGTTTGTAAAAGGCCTTGTTTACCATTTGTTTCACTACTCTAAAGCCGATTGTCTTTCAGCCTTCACCTGTAAATTATAACCTAATAAAAAGTCCTATTTTTGATCCTAGGTGCAGCATGTTTTGGTAGTGAAAATGAATGAAAAAGATGATAGTGTGGTGGTTCACAAAAATTTTCTCCAGCAATGGCATTTGTTCATGAGACTTTAATCTTTCTTGATCCTGTGTTTTTGAGAATTATATGTGAGTCGTCTTGTCTTTGCTACAAAAAAATCATGCTCACATATTTTTGAGAGATCATAGCCCGCATCTGAGTGATTTCATTGCTGAGTGTAATCCCATGTGAGATTTGAGTCAAAGCGCATTTCAGATGGATGAATGGGCTGTACTTTACTTATAGACTGACTTTGCACTTACAGTGGCTATCTTTTCACACACTCTAAGTTTTGAATACTAATGGGATATTTTTAAATGGTAGATAGGCTTTTGAACTATGGTTGATTCCTATGCATGCATACTATACTTTCATTTTCCATGTTCTTGAAGTCATGCCTAACACATTTGGGAACTCACTGTACATTCAAGGGATTTCTAAAAATGTTTGTGGGTGTCATTGCTGTAAGCCCTCACGAGACTTCACTCGTCCTACTAGGGCAGCCTAGGGGTTTAAAAGGCTTGTTGCATATGCTAAATGCAATCGTTGATCCTCCGACACAGGATATAGATTAGTGTAGTTTGTGTTATTTTTCTTTTTGTTTTGCTCGAGGACTAGCAAAATGTAAGTTCGGGGGTGTGATAAGTGCCGAAATGTACACATTTGAGTCGCTTAATTTACATGTGTTATGTTCTTTTATTCTATTTTCTTAATGACTTTTGTGTATTTTTGTGATTTTAGGTTTTAAGAACAGGATACCGTATTTGACCTTAAATTAAGAGAATTGTGTGTCACGTGAGCGTGTAGCACTGGATCATTTGTCCTGCCCGCATTCCAGATCACCATCCTCCGAGGCCCTGACCAACTTTGGTAATATGGGAAAATCGATTCATTGATTATTGTAATCAATGTGAGTAGCTGGTGTGTGGCTGGGGAATTGGAAAATAGAAAATAATTCTTGTGGAGCCCTGTTAACATCAGATTTTGCCCTACGATTCACATGCCAAGTTCATAAATTACATGAGTTAGACAAGTTTATTCCTGGTGTCAAAATAAGATGATTGATTGTTCCTGCACCCCAATCAGACTTTGTTTTGAACATCAGTCGAAAGCATTGCGGACCTAGCGGAGCACATTATTAATATGAATCCTAGTGGAATTCGTTGATTATTTAAAGAGGAATTGAGTAAACCAAGGAAAGTCAGCAGTGGAGTTTTATATTTTCCAATTGCAAGACACCATGCTATTATGTCAGTGGAAATTAAATGCCAGCCCTTTGGTCCATGCAACAGACACTATCTCCTCTGCCTAAATAATCATGCCTTGACCCATTGTGGAAAGAGACCCCCTTTGGGGGCAAATTTCGGAGAGATCAGAAGAGAGGTTCTTTGGAACCAACAACAATCCAGTCGCCATGCTCGGCTAAACCCCTCGTCTAGGGGAAGATGAAGCTCCGTTCCAAGTAATTTTTGCTTATGTATAGGTTCTAGGTTTATTTATTCGAATCGATTGTATAACTAGAACCCGTTTTGTTTCAATTGAGCGGAACGATTTTTAATGCTTTCAATAAATTGAGTATTTGTACGCATGCTTCACAAATACGAGTTATGCAATGGCTTTCTGTGTTTGTGCTTGGGTGACTGAGATGGGTTATGCTTGTAAGACGGATCGTGCCACTGGACAGCCCATGAAAGAGACGGGTTGTGCTAGCGAGACAGTCCATGCTATGGGATAGTCCATGCCTGTCAACAACACAATTATTTTCTTGACAATTATGATTCGGATAATAAACTTAGCCTACGCATACCCTTGTTACGCGGTCGGGGTGGATTCGAAACCCTAGATATTTTTCTCCACCAGTTTCACTCAATTCAATTACTGCTTTTCTTTAGTTTAAATTATTTTGAGAATGAAAATCAACCCATCAATCTTTTCTGAATTAAAATAGAAATCAATCGAAAATAATGTAATTTAGCCAATCTGTCTCTGTGGATCGTACTCGGACTTAGCCACTATTCTCTGGAGTAGTAGTTAATTCCTTGTTTTTATAAATGTATATTTGACTCGGTATGACACGGTCAAGTCAGTTGCAGAATCAGTTGGTTAAGTTGGTTCACAAGAAGGAAAACCATGGCCAAGATGGCCGGCAGACGTACTCCAACGAAATTAGTATGGAAGGTAATCGGGAGTTCGAAATTCCTTGGCTAGCATTTAAAGATACGATGGATAAGTTTCAGCAAAGTTTAGGGCGGTGCTGCGGTGGGTTGAATGGCAGTTTTCCAACATCCGTTACGATTGGGTTCGGGAGGTGGAGCTTTGTAGTCCCTATTTTGGTAGATCCTCTTGTCAAGCAAGCACTTTCAGGTAGTTCTGACAGTCGGACTCCACCGAAATTTTTCATGAAAAAAACAGTGGCGCGTGATGGGCAATTTAACAGGTTGAGTGGGAAGAAATTTTGTATGCGTGGGGACAATTTTCGAGGGGCTCGGGCGGCTGTTAGTTCAACACTCAGAGATTTGAATTTCAAATTGGAAAAGTCGAAATGGATTACAGCTCACACTCAAAACATGAGATGGGTAAAAACTGGTGTTAATCTAGGTGTTTTAAAAGGTGATAATAATCAATTTCGTGCAACTTTCAACTATAGTTCTAGTATTTTAAAAAGTGTTATTGGGGCTAATAAATGTAGTCCTTGTGATCTTTCTTTTAGCAATCCAGTTGGAGTTAAAGCAAGTGGCCTCGGCCCAACTTTTGGTATGAATATTTCTCCTTCTAAAACTGAGGAGAATGTTAAGAGCGATGTTTGCTAGTTTGCGAAATAATCGTTGGTGGGCTTTAATTGATTTGGAAAAGAATGGAGAGGAGGTTGTGGGGTGTGATGAAGAAGGTGATGGGCTAGAGGTTATGTCCCCAAAATATTGTGGGCCTTTTGCCACGGACGAGGATGATCTTTTTGTAGCTAAAGTAAATGATGTTGGAGAGTCTTTAAAGTTGGAGATCGAGAATGAGGAAGGTATTTCAATCCTTTCATCTCCATTAGATGGGAGTGAGGTAGATGAGGAAGCTCTAAATGGAGGGGAGGTCGTATCCCATGGCGAGAAGGGATCATTCCGAAGAGTAGAGCCACTCAAGGATTTGGAGAAGGTTTCATCTTCAACGCAACTCAAAAGGTCAAGGGCAAAAAAGATTCTCAAGGGACGGTTTTGGTTTTCGAATCGTTTGGAATTTTTTAGAGCGCAAAGAAGATGTGGGAGTCTCCGCATGAAAAATCTGATATTTGGGGCGTAGTTATTGATTCATGTGGGGAAGTATTGGGGGAGAAATTTTCGATAGTTTGGTATCTTGCCAACTACAGAATTTTTCTTTTGGTGTTTTATTTCTTTTTTTCTTCTTGTAATATTTTGTTATCTTTAATGAAATATTACTTCTTCGCTTTTCAAAAAAAAAACTTATTAATGGAGCAATTGTGAATGATCAAGATATAGAATGTGAACATGCACAGTTGTTGCAAATGAACAAGAAAGTTCTACACTTATTGGAATGATTAAGACTTGTTGGACTCTGTTTTGGTGTAGTTTTTCGTTTGTACTACTAGTTCCATGCTTAAGGGATTGATAAGATGAATCCTACTTGCACGTATATTTGTCTCTTTTATTGGTATTAATTGTATTTAGTTGTGCCTTTACAAATCAACGTGGACTTCTTCGCAGTGTTGGCATATCCTTTGGATACGGATGCCTTTTGCTTGAATGATGGCTATTCCGTATATATTTTGGATACAGATGCATTTTTTGGATGGTTATTCAAAAGAAATTTTTCTTGTGGTCTATCACTACAAGAAAAAACGCACTTGGCGACAAAAAATGTAGTCGCCCAATGGTCCTTTTTGGTTGCCGAAACTTTTTGGCGACTAAAATTTTGGTCGCCCCGTTTAGTCGGGGACACCTCGTCTGGGAAAGTATTACGCGACTAAACTTTTTTTTTGTCGCGGACGGTCACTTTTCACCGACAAAACTGGTTGTCGTTGAAAGTGAACTCGTGCAACCAAAATATTTAGTCGCTGAAGACATAGGCAACCAACGAAAAAGTGGTCGCCACAGGTTCCAGCAACTAAATTATTCGGTTGCAGAAAGAATTATACACCGACTAAATAAAGTGGTCGGCTCAGCATGAAAATTTCAGCGACCAAATGATTTGTCGCGGACTTCGTAGTGTAAGACCATATTCTTACTGATTTTGAAATATTTTATAGTTTATGATAAAAAAAAAACCTTTCAACAATATTATCTCTAATAAATAAATACAACCAAAACCCATAACAAATAAAACATAAAACATAATGTTCTGACTTAATTAGTTCATCTCCAAATGCACAATATTTGATAGATATACATAATCCAACAAAAAGATGCTAGTCCTTCAACTATTATATTACATATTCATGTCCATCAAAAAGTAATCTGCTATCTTGCCCCATACACAAAAGCTATCCATCAAAATCTCTCTTTCAACTTGCTCCATATACAAAAAGCATTCCATATACAAAAAGCATCCCATATACAAAAGTTGTCCATCAAAGTCTCTCTTTCTACTTGCTTCATATACAAAAACCATCCCTTAGAGTCGATCACATATCTGTAGACAAAAAAGTGGTAAACAATAAAGACAGGCTTTCATAATGGACTTGAGAAAATAAAACGCATTAAGAAAGGTTAACCAAATCCATTTTGCTCCCATTACCCCCTATAATGGAAGACACAAAAGAAGCTTTCTACAAAGTGGTTAAAGAATTGCATAGGCAAAAAGGGACAGAACAAGCCACTTCGTAAATTTACCGGCTTCATGTGAGATTAGAGGGTCCTGGCCTATGAAAATAAGTACTTTGCCCATATTCATCCATTATATCGAGAGGGGGAGACAAATAATAATGAGAGAGAAAATAGTAGTGTAAGTTTGAGTCCCAACTTTTCGTATTGTTGAGCTCCATAAGCTTGCCCACACAAGGTTTCCAAAGCATAGGCCATCCCTAACTGTTTGACAAGTAAAATTCCATAGAGTGACTATAAGAAGAGAAACATAATTAATACAATCCAATAAACTGATACTTCAACGATCTATAGTTTCAATCCTTAATTGGGCTGGCTTTTGATAAGATTTCAGAAATTAAGGTATGAGACCCAGTAAACAATCTCTCATAAACATCTTTTATGAGCATCACAGCCACCTATAATCCATACATTTTCGAAATTTGTTTACTTTTCTAGCTGTAATTATTTCCTGTGTGACTGTGGAGTGAACCATGGTTAAGGCAGACTACAGATGAAGTCAAAACCCACCGAATATGACTTCTAGAATCATAAAATCCTATAAATACTTGCAACTAGGCTGTTAAAACATTAGTAATAATGTTACACAGCCCAAACCATGGTTAACCATGGTTCGGACACAAAATATCCAACATGATATTTTGCAACTTCCCATCATAACTCCTACTTTAAATTTGGCCAATAGGATGAAACATGACAATCACACAGGAAATATCCAAGCCAATTTAACATAGTGTATGCTACACCATCACCAAAAAATTAAAGACACAATTTAAAGAATACATCCATTGCACAGGATAATAGGAAGACGAAAAAAAGAACACGTATGCTTGGAACTCATGGGGACAATTAATGGATGTATACCTCTCTCGTACCTCACCGATTGTGTAAGAAGCAAGAGCCTCTCACTTCCACAAGTTGCTATTTGTGGTACAGTCAAATAATTGACAAAACTGAATGTTTTGTCAATCTCTTATACAATTGGTGAGACAGAAAAGGGCGCACCAAGATGAAATAAAGAGTGACAGACTTAAAACAACTTCAGCTTGGCCCTCTCTAGAACAGTCATAGCAAAACATTCAGCCACAAAACATAGTAACTAAGATAGAATAGAGTCACTCCTTTGCTTATAGAACAAAGGAGTCTGTCAGAAGAGACTATTCTGACAGCCTGAGACAAATGAGGGGCACCACTGAACGTGCTAGAGCAAATGAGTAGGATTAGGAAAGGGCGCCCCTCATTTTCACTCTTTCAACGGGCAGTCCCCACCTAAAATGAGTAGGATTAGGAAAGGGCGCCCTTCATTTTCACATCATGCAGCCGTCCAAATAAGGTTATCTTTGGGCTTCTTCTTGGACTCATTTTCACTCTCCTTTTTTAAAGACTAGGGCACGCATTGAGACATTCTGCTATCAGGGAGGTCATCATTTGTTTACCATGGCGATTACTTCAATAGACATTCTGTTACCTAGGGTCTTTGATAGCAGTTTTTAAATGAAAGTCTTTAAGAACTCATTTGTAGGCCAAGAGTAATCGATGCGTGCTTTCTATTATCTCATTCCTAAGATAACAGAATGCTGCTCGTTTTTCCCTACAAATGAGTTTTTTTTGTTATGCTCTTCAGTGCTACAAGGATTGTGGACTTTCATCAGCCATGGTATTCTGTTTCTCCGGTAAGGCTGTGGGCTTGTAGGTTGATGGGATTATTTTTCTTTGTTTGGTGTTTCAGAACTTATCTTAGTATTTTTCCTCGTTTTTCAAAGTAAACTTGGTCTGTATTCTCGGGGTGCGTTGTTGGAAGGGATAGTAACGAGGAAAAATACTTAGATAAGTTCTTTTTCCCAGTAACTAATGTAGAAAAACGTCCTTTGTTTACTTTTTCCTTATCTTGTAACTCATGGTATTCGGATCAACTTACTCATACCTCGAGTCCTCAAATAATCTCTAAGGGAACAAACTCACTGTCCACTAGCGGGCCCATTTCAGCCTATGCACTGCCCAGAAAACCAAACAGAAATGCAGTAACAGGTGCTGTTAACAGGAGCAGCAAACAGACCAAAAAAATCCCACAAAGTCATGCCTTAAAGCCCAAGTTTGAGTGGCAAACAACCAAAGCGGGAGTCTTGTTGTTGTCTTTAAATGAAGAGACCTGATAAGAAAACAAAGTAATTAATGTTATGCTCCTTTTCGGTCATAAAGAAATAATAATATCAAATTAGACAAAACTACATGTGACCGGGTTTGAATACTATGGCTAGACAAAAGGAATTAACACACTTAACATGTCCATACATAGAATAGCACCTAAAACAGGATATAAAGATAAGAAAAGGCAGGAAAACTGAAACGATGAAGAAAGAAAAGCAATCAGATGATATCAACGATGTACTTTTATTTGTTTCGTGATTTATTTATTCAGGAGCTTTAATTTTGAATTTGGTTAGGATCTTGTTTCCTTATTAAATGGTTTCTTATGATTGTTTTATTTCATTATTAGACGACAATATGCCTCAAAGAGGCTTGGTTTCGATGTTCTCGTTATACTACAATATTGAATCAGTAGTTGATTTTTTGATATTGAGTTGTGACTAGTGCAATTTCTTTTCATTTCAGAGATTTGGGGACTCCTTTCTGCAAGTGAAAGGAGAAACACAATACTTTATGCACTTGTCAGTTTACATGTACATATAATCGAAAGAAAAACCTGGCTCTGGCAGCATGACATAGACAAATCAGGATACCCTACACACTGACATAATCCACAACAAATAGGAAATTAATGCCATTATCAGAACCCGACTAAGAAATTTTGCTTCTTGCCTTAATTTTGTTCCTCTATATGCTTATGCACATATAATCTAAAGATATGGAATCTCAAGGCACATTCCCAAAACAGACCAATGTCCCAGAGTGGCCACCAAGCCGATGAGGAACATTATAACTTGTGCTTCTTTAAATGATATCAGTTTAAAAAACATTAGGTTAGCACAAACTCATACTGTGCCAAAGTCAATCCAAGTATATGAAATAATCTCACATAAAATCTCTTGAGAGGTTAACAAAATCGACATGCAATTGGATAATTCAATGATGGGGCGTCGAATGTAGAAAAAGAAGCATAGAGAGTATATGCCAGAGATGAGACCGCAGGCACAACACTTGCGGACGCTCCCTAGAGTGATGATAAAGTACAATGAAATCTTACATAAGTATTACCCAAAAAACAACGAAAATTGTTCCTTATCTCTAGTATCACAATTGCTACTCCACTTCTATATTTTCAGAAACTGACTTCCAAAGTGCTTCACTTGCATCAGCGCAAACCAAGTTTACCAACTGATCAGCATAAAAAAACAGTGCAGACCAACTTTCTATGTGTCCTATTTGAAACTAGTTATCGTGAGTTGTTTCCAACCTCTGTGCTTAGACAATAAGACACAAACCATACGATACTTCAAGATATTTGTTATTCCTAAGATAATCACAATTATTCACATAAAGAAGCTCCACCAAAAAAAAAAACAAAAAAACAAAAAACAAATAGAAGACAGTCCCACTTGAATACATTCGCACCACCACCACTACGGTGAATAGGAACTAAGTAAATAAGAACACACACACAGCAGCTTGAAGCTCGAGTCGGAAAGAGCTTGTTCGAACTCAACTTGGTAGGTAAACGAAGGAACTCTCAACTCGGGAGGTAGACGAACGAGCTCGAGCAAAAAAAATATTAATTAAGCACCTTGTTATAAGAATATGAAGGGAATTAGTCATGAAGAGGATTAACATTGTGGCAAAAATCCTTTTCAAAACCTGTTTAACATAAATTTACATCGTGCTGAAAATGCCATGCTCCCTGCCAATTACTTGACTTTTTGTTCTTCTGTTTAATTAATACATAATATACTAAAAACCTTGACCTAGACCACTCGAAACTCTTTTTTTTTTCACCAATAAAATCCATCATTCTCAGAATATGACATAACCAGTGGCTTATTTGTTGTCTTGACATTTTCCCCCCCTTGAATTGTAGGAACTTCATGACCTAAATACAATATTGTTCTCTAATTTTTCTTGTACCGTGATATAGAAAATTCTAGGTGATGTAGATCAACAGAGATAAAGAACAAATCAAGACCATCACATATAAAGACACCTTATTACTAAGGCTACATCCGCGGTTGTTACAACAATTATTCAAGAGTTAGTGGCTGCCTTTGAATTTAAACCTGCATTACCACTAATCGAGTTTACCTATTCCACCAAGCAAGGGTTCTTTTCATTATTGTAAACCAAAAATACCTTAAGCAATAGGCTTGTTCAGCATTTTCACGAGTCAGATACGCCACTCATGGCTCTAATTGCTGCACAATGTTTTTTTGCCTATTGCTTTAGTCTTCCCCGTGCCTTACATTACAGCAGATGAGCCATAACAGTAAAAAAACCTAGGGTGCTACCAACGCCCAACATAGACCAAAACTGGTCAGACCAAAACTGGTCGGCAAGTTCGACCCTGCAACAATGTGAAAAAGAGTGGCCACTAAAGTCCATAATCTCAGCCAACTCGTTTACAACCTTCGCCGTATACGACCCACTGTTGTTTATTATTAAGTTTGCTTCTCTCTTTCATGAAGAAAAAACATCACTCAAGCTTACAAAGAATCTGACTTTGGAAATAGGTAGCCATTCTAAGTAAAACTCTACATTACCTTCAAAATTAGGTAAAGCTAGAACTCAAAGAAATAGGTTATGTTTAGAATTAGGGAAAAAAACCACAAACTGATACAAACCCATTTTAGGGCAACGCCCAACAGATATCAAAAGGACATGATCATGGCTTGTAATGTTTCCAAACATATTGAGCCCCAATTTCAAAAAATAGTCCACATTCACAAGAATTACAAGCAATAAGAAGAGAGGGAGAGGGAGAGAGAGAGATAGATAGAGAGAGAGAGAGAGACGTACGCTGTGTGAGTGTAACTTTTCTGAAATCGAACATTGAGCCTTGATTTCACGCAATAGTAAACCTGCACAAGGAATTGCAGGCAGTCGTGAGAAAGATGGAGAAGAGGCGCACAGAGAGAGAGAGAGAGAGAGAGAGAGAGAGCGAGGGGAGAGAGAGAGAGAGAGAGAGAGAGAGAGGAGTACGCTGTGTGAGATCGCCGAGTAGAGCAGAAGCGTGTAAACTGGTAAGGCCAAATGAATTTGGGGATATATGTGTGTGGCCTTGGCTATCAATAAAGTGTCTCACAAAACTACGTAGTTTTAGGTAAATATAAGTCCCCTACCAAAAAATTTTGTCGCCCAATAATTCAAACCCCCGCCCTTTTTTTTTTGCGGAATTTTTTGGCGGAATAAATGAAAAACTACGCCGACTAAAAATAGGTAGTCGGTGCAAGACATTATTCAACGACAACTTTTCGGTCGCCAAACTTTTTCCCACCTTCTGGCGCCTGGGTGAAAAATTCGCGCCACACATTCCGCAACAACATAACATTTTTGTCGGCAAATTGTACGTCAACGGCAACTAAAAATTAAGTTGTTGGCCAAAGGTAACCACACCGCGACAACACACAGTTTAGTCGCTGAATTGCCACTACAGGCGACAAAAATTACTTTGGTCGCGAAATTTGGTCGCCAAATGTGTTTTTTCTTGTAGTGTATGTATTTAGTTTTTCTTGGTAACAGTTATGAGATTGGGATATTAATGCACTGTTGCTTATTTGTAAGTATCATGCTGAATTATATTAGGATGCTGGAATAACCATTAAAATTTGGTATTTGTTAGTATCATGGTGATTAATTTGGTAGTTGTTGTCATTTTTGGTTTGTATTCATAAAAATATATTGAGAATGAAATATAGTAGTTAAAGCATCTTACAAGCATCTTTTGGTGACAGCTACCGGGAAAATAATATTATGGAAAAGTTTTGGTGAAAAAATAATCTATTCAAAGAAAATCATCTTTGGCGACCACTATAATTCAGCAACTAAAAACCTTGGTCATAAAAAGATGAAAACGATGACCAAATTTTGGTCACCGAAAAAATCATTCAGTGACCAAAACCTTAGTCAATACAAGATGAAAACGACCAACACTTGGTCACCGAAAGATCACAATTGCGACCAAAACCTTACTCACTAAAAGATGAAATCAACAACTAACTTTTTTGGTCACTAAAAGAATCATTTAGCGACCACTAGGTATCAGTGACCAGTACAAATTTGGTCACCAAAAGGATACATTTGTGACCACTTCACTAAATGTTATGGTTTTTGCGACCAGTACAAATTTAGTTACTAAGAGCATCACTAGTGGTATACTCAAATATGGATACTCAAATATTGCCACATCACATTTTGAGTATTCATTTAATGGGTGTATAAGTTTGAGTATCTATCCTTCTACAATGGTTCATTTGTGTCATAATCGAAAAAATACTATTCACTCTATTTTTATTCATAAAATGGGCACAACTTTAAATTTGTACATATATATTTTTTATAATATTATTACCATTTAAAAGATATTCACAATACGTTTAAAATGAGATCAATCTTGAACATATTTTGGTAAAGATTAAAAATTGATAATTTCAATTTTGGGAGAAAGTGCAAAAAAATTGAGTTTTGAATTAAGTATTTGAAAAATGGAGAGAGAATGTTGTTACTTTTGATATGGTTTGGTCCCCAAAATTTGGTTATTGAGAAAGATTGGTAGTTTTGAGTATTCAAATGCCAAAAGTTGAGTATTTGTAACAAATGTTGTTAACTTTGAGTATTTATCCAAATACCATTGTGAGCCTCTTTTGTGTATTAAAATACTCATCTTTGAGTATTTTTGTGTTTGAGTATACCACTAGTGATGCTCTAATACCTTTCTATGACCAGGAATACGCGACCAAATTATTATTGGTCACTGTAGACATTTGGTGACTAAATAGGGCCTTTTGGAGACCAAATAATGTGCTTTTTCGTGTAGTGTCACGTTACAATAGGTCTCAACATACCCGCACTTATTCCCACACATCCCACAGTTCAAACAGTCCGTCTTCAAACTAACGCAATTACCGATGCAACAATGGCCCTGCTTCTCGCACTTTGTCACATAGTTGCCGCAGTGGGATTTATTCGTCAGGACGTTCACGCATTTATTCTTGCAGCAGGTCTGTTTAACGATACCTCCGTTTGACAAAGCTGCGGGATCTCGTCACAAGTGTAATCACTGCCACCGGACAGCACATATGGCGGATAATTATATTCGCCCGTGGCCGATGCTGCTGCAAAATAGCTAGTTATTGTTATCAAGATTACTAGCAATAGTTTTAGGGACTCCATTGGGTCTAGGAATTGATTACGAAGTGGTGAGGAGTGATTTGATAGGAGATGGGATTTTATAGGGGGGTTTCGGAGAGTTGAACTTTGGGAAGTTGAAGTCACAAGTCTTGCTTTAATCAGAGTACTACTTAAAAAGTAATCAATTTGTTTCCCCAAGAAGAATCAATTGATTTGAAACAAAGAAAAGTAAAGGCAATTGATGCATGATTTTCCTTTTCCAAGCTTCAACGAGTTAAGCTTTGAATGAGTCATGTGGTGCGTAATGGAGACCGGGGTACCAATTACATTTTGCCATACATTTTGCCATGAAATGACCAATTACTTCAGATCTGGGTTTGATTTGGGGCTGGTATTTGGGTTGGCTAGCAAAGGGGTTATACATTTCAGGGGTGGTCTTTGATCGTGAGGGTGTTTTGGGTGTCAAAGGCGGTGGGGGTGGCGGTTCTGTTATTTCATAAGCAATGATATATATGTTGACGGAATATGGTTGGCATGTCGGTGTGAGATTAATTGGGTCAGGCCTCTATGCATGTTGTTCTGGGGTGACAGGCATTGGAAGTTCAGAATTCACTACTACAATAATGGTTAAAGATGACACACTAAAAATTGAAACAATGACAGTTTTTGTAAAACTGTCATCGAAAATATGAGGGTAGAATTTTAATGTCAGTCTATCCTAAAAACTGTCATCTTTGCGATATAAGATGACAATTTATAATAAAAGTGACATTATTATCTACTTCTTTAATGTCAATTTTTGCTTAGAACTGACATTAAAACAAGGCGCTTCCAGAAGCCCATATGGATAACCTTTGAATGTCAGTTTTCCTGAAAAGTGACATTGAAACTAAGCCCTTTTAATGTCTGTTTTAATTAGAACCGACATTGAAGTTGATCATAAAAGATGACTGTCAAAAGTGTCATTAAACGTATAAGATGACAGTTTAAAACTGTCATCTTATATTAAATCTAAAACTGACATAAAAAGCACTCAGCTTAAAAATTTTCGAAAATATAGTATAAATATTTTTGTTTGTCTTTTGTCAACAACAAGCGTGCTAGCTCAGTTGGTAACATGCGCGCGCGTGAGGAAGTCAAGGTCTTGAGTTCGAGTCCTGGGGCAAGCAAATATTAGCTAACCACACAAGTGCTACGTAGGCGCCACACAAGCGCCACGAGGGTGTCATGTGAACTCCACTGGGCGGTCATGCGAGGGCGGCCACACGAGAACCACGTGTTCGAACTAGAATTGGAATTTTTTATTTTATTTTAGAATGGAGGATAGATAAGATGACAGTTTAAAACAGTCATCGTTGATTGTAAAGATGACAGGTTTACACTGTCATCTTATTGCAAAGATGACACGTTTAAACCGTCATCTTATATGTTTCAATGACCTTTTTTGACTGTCATAACAAATCTAGACTTTTAATGTCACCTCCAAAGATTACTGTTTTAAAACTGTCATCTTTTGTGATTCATAACACCTTTTAACTGTCATGGTTTAAGGTTTTTGTAGTAGTGATTGTAGATTTGTCTATGGGATGTCGGACTCTTTGCAGGGGAACATTGGGAGTTGATTTTTCTTTGGTTTGAACAATGTGTTCGGGCCGGTCAGTTATGTTGGCTATTTAATGGAACTGGTTTTATGTGTTTGGCGGAATTGGAGAGTGGTGGCATCGGCCCGTGGAGTTATTTTCAGGAGGCGTCAACACGGCAATGGAGTTTAGCTTTAGGGTATTGTCTAGTTTTGGATCCTTGTGGGTTGTTGGTATCTTACCAACTTGATGTATTTATAAATCGGAAGGCGGAGGGGTAGGTTAAGTATTTGCGAGTAGCAGTAGTAGGAGTGATTCCGAACCTCTCTCAATGCATTTCTTTTCCTATTGTACTGATTTCATATCCCTTGGAATTAATGAAATCATTTTTTGCTTTTCAAAAAAAATGAAATGACCATGGAGAGGTTATTTGTCATTTCCTAACCTTGCCCTGGAACTAATCTATGTTTTCTGGATGTTTATTCTTTTTACTTGTATGTTTTTGTTATTTTTTATGACTTAATATTAATTGGGCAACTAAAATTGGGTGGGGCTTGGGCAACCTAAAATCAGGGCCGGCCCGACCGGGAGTGACAAGCATTCAATCAAATAAAAATAAAAAAACTATTGGATATGCCCCTGTGACAACAACATATATATATATTAGAGTTTGTCCCACATTACTTAATTATAACCTCAAAAAAATTGTATATGAGGCTGGGCAGTCTCTCCATTCATTGACAATTGATTTTGAATTTTATGTTTTAACATGGTATCAGAGCTAGGCTTTCAGAGAATTTTGGACAAGACTCTCTTTTGTTATTTCCCTGTTATTTGTTCCTTAAGTGCACCATATTTCGTCATGCTTCTATTTTTGTGGATTCGATGTTTCCTCTCCACATGCGGGTGAGGAGTCGAACTTGCAGGGGAGTGTTAGAGCTTGTCCCACATTGGTTAATTAATTAATATCTCAAAAATTAGCTATTGTATGAGCCTGAACGGCCTCTTTACTCTTTGGCAATTGGTTTTCCGTTAGATACTTTAACATGGTATCAGAGCTAGGCTTTCAGAGGCTTTTGAAGAAGACTTTGTAAATTGGTTGTCCCGTTGTTGTGCCTTAAGTGCGCGTTCTCTCATTGTTTATTGTGATCCCTATATTATGGCTCTGTTTGTTTATCTCTCCACGTGCGGGTCAGAGGTCACACGTGAGAGGGAGTGTTAGAGCTTGTCCCGTATTGGTTAATTATAACCTCCAAAAATTAGTATATAAGCCAAGGCGGCCTCTCCATACATTATCAATTAATTTGAAGCCGGATGCTTTAACAATATGCATAAATTGGTAAATCACATAAGTGGGGAATTTAGGAGTTTTATGTAAACGTTTGTAGCTAATTTCAATCCAATCATTCAAAACAATTATCTATAACGAAAATTATCTTTTAGGACTTATTACTTGAACAATAGTGAAGGTAACCTATCCACAGATGTATTCAAAAACTGGTGGAAAAGTTTCACACACCTAACCACAGATGTATTCAAAAAAATTGTGAATAAATTTCATAAGTTTATCATATTTTAAACACTCAAAAAAAAAATGACAGTGGACTCACTTTGTCATTTCAAATGAAGATAATGATATACTTGTGTACATACATGTATGTGCATAAAAAGAGGTCCCAAATTGATGGTCATTTTCCTTATTCGGGAACTCTCAGAAAATTGTCTATATCTTCTAATATTCATAATACTTTTAATTTATATCCAATATGGATCTTGTTTGATAGATATCAATTAGTTTTATTAAACAATACTTTTGAAATTATAAAAAATATTGTAATTTATTGTGAAATATAGACAGTTATTTGAATCACACGATTGCTTAAAAAAACCAACAATTTAGTACGGAGGGAGTATCAAATATACAATGGTTGTCTTAAATTGTGGAAAACTTTCATTAACATATTGATAATTTTGATCTGTTCGAAATCTGTATTTGGTCTTGGAGGCGGAGCATTGTGATTCAAGTTACACCGTGTAGTGCATATCACAGTCATCAATCTTACAAATCAATTATCAGAATTCTCTGAAGCTCGTCCGCGAATCCGAAGCATTGAAAACACTTTTGAACGGTTGAGATTAATATACTGCATGGTGCAGTGCTATGATGCGCTACAAGTTCCCCAAACCATACAAGTGAGATAGGTTACTTGACTCCACTGATCACTTTATGCCTCACCAGGACATTTTTACAATAGAAAGTGCTGTCCTCTCTTTTCCAATTGATAGCATTAGAAATGAGACTACGATGCGTCCTTCTCAATATACAAAAAGTCCTCGATCTCAATTATACAGCAAAATCATATAAATCATAAGATTAACCTCTTCGTTTTATTATTTGATTCGAATAGCAAATAAGAAAATTATAGTGGGTATAAATGTAGGTCTTAATCAAGTACTTGACACCGCCCCTGGCGGGTATTATTGTCCATGCAAAATCAAGTTCAAAATACTATACAACGACTACGTATAAACTTTGGAAGTACGAGGTCCAAAGTTCAAGTTTACCAATTATGCATAACAAGTACAGATAAACTTTCAATAGTAGTAGAAACGTTCTTCTCATCTCCTCCGTATCGAACACTGATCAATATGCATAGTCACTGCATACACCATCCGAGCAGCCGAGGTCTCCTTTGCACTTCTTATGGCACCCACCACAGTGCTTCTTATCAGTGTCCGTATTCACACACTTCCCGTTACAACAGGTCTCACCGTACCCACACATCTTCCCACACATCCCGCAGTTCAAACAGTCCGTCTTCAAACTAACGCAATTCCCGCTGCAACAATGGTCATGCTTCTCGCACTTTGTCGCACAGTTGCCGCAGTGGGATTTGTTCGTCAGGACGTTCACGCATTTCTTCTTGCAGCAAGTCTGTTTAACGATACCCTCCGTGTGACAAATCAGCGGGTCCGTCTCACAAGTGATGCTGCCGCCGGGCGTATATGCCGTATATGGGGCATAAGGATCCGTGGCCAATGATGCAACAAAAGAGCTAGTTATTGTTAGCAAGATAACTAACAATACTTTTAGTGACTCCATTGTGTGTATGAATTGATTAGGAGGTGGTGAGGAGTGGTTTGATTGGGGATGGGATTTTATAGGGGGGTTTGGGAGAGTTGAATTTAGGGAAATTGAAGTCACAAGCCTTTGCTTTAATCAGGTGAGCTTAATTAAGAGTACTACTTAAAAAGTAATCAATTTTTTGCCCCATGAAGAATCAATTGATTTGATGCAAGGAAAAGTAAAGGCAATTGGTGCATGATTTTCGGACTCCAAGATTCAAGGAATTCAGCTTGGAATGAGTCATTTGGTGCGTATAGGTGACTGGGGTACCAATTATATTTAGCCATGAAATGACAATGGAGTGGCTATTTGGTATTTGGTCATTTCCTAACCTTGCCCTGGAACTAATCTATGTTTCCCGGATGTTTATTTTTTTTACTGGTACGTTTTTGTTATTTTCTATGACTTAATATTAAGTGGGCAACCAAAATTGGGTCGGACTTGGGCAACCTAAAATTGGGGCTGGCCTTGACCGGGAGTGACAAGCATTCAATCAAATAAAAAAACACTATCGGATATACTCTTGTGAATGACATGGGACAATGACATATGTTAGAGTTTGTCTGATATTAATTAATTATAACCTTAAGAAATTAGTAAGTGAGCTCCTCAAAAAATTAGTATATGAGCCTATAGGCGGCCTCTCCATTTATTGCCAATTGGTTTTGAATTCAATGTTTTAACATTGTATCAAAGCTAGGCTTTCGGAGAATTTTAGACAAGTTTGTGCCATAAGTGCACCATGTTTCGTCATGCTCCCGTTGTTGTGGATTCATTGTTTCCTCTCCACATGCGGGTCAAGAGTCGCATTTGCAATAGAGCGTTAGAGCTTGCCCCACATTGGTTAATTAATATCTAAAAAATTAGTTAGTATATAAACCTGGGCGGCCTCTCTACTTATTGCCAATTGGATTCAGTTAGATACTTTAACATGGTATCAGAGCTAGACTTTCATAGGCTTTTGAAGAAGACTTTGTAAATTGGTTTTCCCGTTGTTTGTGCCTGAAGTGCGCAGTGTCTCATTGTTTATTGTGATCCCTATATTTTGGGTATGTTTGTTTATCTCTCCACATGCGGGTTAGAGGTCACACGTGAAATAGAGTGTTAGAGCTTGTTCCACATTGATAATTATAACCTCCAAAAATTAGTATATGAGTCTGGCCAACCTCTCCATACATTGCCAATTAGTTTTGAGCCGGATGCTTTAACAACATATATGCCAAAATTGGTAAATCACATAAGTGCGGAATTTAGAAGTTTTATGTAACGTTTCTAGCTAAATTCAATCCAATCCTTCAAAACAATTAGCTATAACGAATAATAATATCTTTTAGGATTTATTACTTGAACAATAGTGAAGGTAACCTTACCACAGATGTATTAAAAAACTGGGGAAAAAATTTCATAAGTTTGTCATATTTTAGACACTGAAAAATAAAATGATACCGGACTCACTCTGTCATTTCAAATGATGATAATGATAAACTATGTATATATATGTTTGTATATAAAAAGAGGTCCCGAATTGCTGGTCGTTTTCCTTGGACCTCTCAGAAAATTATATATATCTTCTAAATCATAATACTATTAATTTATATCTAATATGGATCTTGTTTGATAAATCTTAATTAGTTATATTAAACAAATTTTTTGAAATTATAAAAAATATTATAATGTATTGTGAAATATAGACATAGATTTGAATCACATGAATGCCTAAAAAACCCCAGCAACTTAGGACAGAGGGATCAAATATACAAGGGGTGTCTTAAATTGTGGAAAACTTTTCCATAACATATTGATGATTTTGACTTGTTTGAAATCTGTATTTTTGGTCTTAGAGGCGGAGCATTGTGATTCAAGTGGGATCCGGGGTCTCTGCAGCGCATTATCTGCGCTATACCGTACAACGCATATCACAACCATTCATCCTAGAAATCATTTATCTGGATTCTCTGAAGCTCGTCTGCGAATCTGGAACAATGAAAACACATTTGAACGGTTGAATTTAATGCATTGCATGGTGCAGCGCTATGATGCGCTACAGGTTCCCCAAACCATGCAAGTGAGATAGGTTACTTGACTCCACTGATCACTTTATGCTGTTTTAACCATAGGACATGTTTACATTAGGAACCAAATTATGCTATTTTAACCACAAATATCCTCATTTTTCATTAAACATTAATCACTGCCTAGATTCTCAAGTGCTCTCTTCTCTTTTCGAATTGATAGCATTACAAATGAGACTTCGATGAATCGTTCTCCTTATACGAAAGGTCGTCCATCTCAATTATACAGCAAAATCACATAAATCATAATATTGACCTCTTCGTTTTATTATTTTATTGGAATAGCAAATAAGAAAATTACAGTGGATATAACTGTACGTTTTAACCCATTACATAAAGTAATTGGCTCCGCCCATGGGGGGTATTATTGTCCATTCATAATTAATCAAGTACAAAATACTATAGAACGACTACGTATGAACTTTGGAAGTACGAGGTCCAAAGTTTAAGTTTATCAATAATGCATTACAAGTACGTATAAGCTTTCAATAGTAGCAGAAACATTCTTCTCATCTCCTCCGTATCGAACACTGATCAATACGCATAATCACTGCATTCCCCATTCACGCACCCGAAGACTCCATTGCACTTCTTTTGGCACACACCGCAGTTCTTCTTATCAGTTTTCAGATTCACACACTTCCCGTTACAACAGGTCTCACCGTACCCACACATATTCCCACACATCCCGCAGTTCAAACAGTCCGTCTTCAAATTAACGCAATTCCCGTTGCAACAATGTTCATGCTTCTCACACTTTGTCGCACAGTTGCCGCAGTGGGATTTATTCGTCAGGACGTTCACGCATTTTTTCTTGCAGCAAGTCTGTTTAACGACACCCTTCGTGTGACAAATCAGCGGGTCTGTCTCACAAGTGATACTGCCGCCAGGCGTATATGGTGTATAAGGATCCGTGGCCGATGATGCAACAAAAGAGCTAGTTATTGTTAGCAAGATAACCAACACTAGTTTTAGTGACTCCATTGTGTGTATGAATTGATTGGGGAGTGGTGAGGAGTTTGATTGGAGATGGGATTTTATAGGGGTGTTTTTGGGAGAGTTGAATTTAGGGAAATTGAAGTCACAAGCCTCTGCTTTAATCAGGTGAGCTTAATTCGGAGTACTAGTTAAAAAGTAATCAATTTTTTGGCTCATGAAGAATGCGTGCATGGACTTTTCCTTTATTTGTTTCTTTCTCTGTTTCTACCCTGTAATGGGTTTATTTCTTGTATTGATTAAGTTGTTGGGCTTGGTTGTCTCGTGGACTCTCACAATTCATGTAGTGTCCCGGGTTGGTATTTTGTACTTCATATGTGATGTAATTGATTTATCTTCTATCGATTGACAAAAAAAAAAAAAAAGAAGAAGAATCAGTTGATTTGATATAAGGAAAAGTAAAGGCAATTGGTGCATGATTTTCGGATTCAAAGATTCAAGGAATTCAGCTTGGAATGAGTCATTTGGTGCGTAAAGGTGACTGGGGCACCAATTACATTTTGTCATGAAATGACAATGGAGTGGCTATTTGGTCATTTCCTAACCTTGCCCTGGAACTAATCCATGTTTTCTGGATGTTTATTTATACTCAAAGTGCTTAACTTCTTGGAATAAAGGTTGATTGGCTTGTTAAGTTATGCCAACGCCCATATCCTCAGCGCGAATTTTGGGTACCTCCAGATTCAGATCCACTTCCAGGTGTATTGTAGCCATTTCCCTTCTTACCAGACCTAATAGTTAAGTTATGCCAACGCCCATATCCTCAGTGCGAATTTTGGTAAAAGCGTAAATGCAAAAAACCTAAGTTTCTATGTCCTCAAATAAGATTTAATTTTTTTGGTATCTATTTGAATTATTCCAATCAAGAAAAGTATATGTTAGGTCATATTATTTTGAGGTTCTCCATTCTTCCAAGTTTTTATTTGTCTTTTGTAAATTTTTTTTTTAGATTCCTCTTTTTTTTTATTAATCATTCATCTCGATGAGAGAAGTCAAAGTAAAAAATTACGACCAAAAGCAAAAAAAATAAAAAATAGTCACTAAAGAAAACAACAAGTATTTGTTTCCTTCATGTTGTCTTATCTGAACCTTTTTAAACTTTGGTTCACAATTTTATGTACTTTTTTTCCTTAGTCGAGAACTTCTTTGCTGACTCCTCATGAACCGCTCTAATAGATGCTACTTCAGACTCAACCCTTCATTCCTTGATCTACGCACAATTCTCATTTAGATCATCTTTCAATCGTCTTTGAACTCCTTCAAAGAACTCCAAATGTTATAGAAGATAAACATACTACCTTGAGCGAGATAAGGCACGCATATAGATCCAAGACCTTATCCAATCTCTCAAGTAATCAACTCACAAGTGTTTCAACAGCCTTCACGTACGAACTCTCTCTCTCTCTCTCTCAATACTATGGCTGCGCAAGATAACGATCAAAATGAAACGTGCAGTCCCTCCAAGTCGCTCGAGTAACCTATATAACCTTGTTGTATCCATATTTCATGTGCGTTACGAATCTTCAATCCAATGACTAAGGTACTTGATTGCTAGCTTCGATTGAGGCACTGATTACTGTCTTCGACTCCAACTCACCTCTAAAATAACTAACTAGCAATTACAAAGGATTTTCAATTACATGAAAACATCATGGAATTAGCCAACCACAAATAAGGAACTTATTGCATCATTTAGTGTGCAATATATATGCTCGTTATGCCCGTTGAGGCAGCTTCTTTTAAATACAATTATGAGTCCTTTTTATTGGCTATTTTTTTTATTTGGCCTTCCACACAACTTTTTACAGATTTTAAATACAAGTTATTTCTGTCACATACATCAACTAAATAGCATAAACGTCGTTTTATCTATAGCATATAGATATATATAAAATAAAATAAAATAACAGAAAATAGATGAATGTCACGTACACTTAATCTTAACTCATCCGGAACTAATAAATTCTGATCCCTACTCAGCGGATCAGAGAGGAAAGAGATCTATAGAGTATGAATTCTCCGCCTCATCGTATCATCCTTCTCTCTTCTGTACTAGCTGTGCCATAGTCGTTCAATCAATCTTCAGTCGTTGCTCTCCCTTGCCTGCTTGAACTGTACTATTTGATAGTAAATCTGATTTTTCCCCCTCTCTTCTATCAATTCCAGAACTCTTTGTTCACAAACAGATGCCCTACCATGAACATAAGCACCGAGGAATCAGTATGCAGCAAAGTACTTTGCTCTCCTGACATGTTGGCTTAGGGCAAGTGCAATAAGGCTCTTCATCTCCCTAGCTCTCATCTCTATTTTAGGGAGCGAACCCCCAAAATTAGCCTCCAAGAGACTCTCTAAACCCCTCCCTAAAATACAAATCGCTACAGTACCTCCCTAAAATCCCCCCATTTAGGGAGACACTATTCACTCCCTACCCATTTTTTATTCTCTCTCTCTCTCCCTCCCCCTCTTTAGTCGTAGGGTTCACCTTTTTTTTTTTTTTATTCTCTCTCTCTCTTGTCCCTCTCTTACTTTTCCCCTATATATCATATTTTATTAAAAATAGGGAGGGTAATAAAGAGAATTGTTGGAGACGTGAATTGGTAAAATGAAAAAATGTGTAAAACTTGATTTTACACTCTTTTTTTTTCTCTCATTAACTTAATTAGTGATATCTGAACCAATCTTAACACATATAATTGAACCAAACAGCCAGATAAGGTTCCACATGCATTGTGGTCCCACGTTGATAATGGCACAAGGCCAACTGATGTAATGACCAACTGTTGGACAAGTGGCCCGAACTCTGCAAATCGTCCTATGCGTGTAATGACCAGAGAGAATCTCGAAATGACCAAAAGTTGGTGTTGACTTGATGGACCGATCCAGCAATTTGCACTACTTTTCACCAGACCATGTGTGGAGTAAGGCTGTACCCCACTTCCTCTATTAAAAAGCAATTAACGTGCATCGAGTAAAACTTTTCCGGACAGAGTTGTTTTTCCCTTTGATTTGTTGCGTGCAAAACTTCAAAAGAGGTTTGATTTCTCTCTCTCTTTCTCTCTCGACCCCCCTCTTTCTCCGCCGCCGCACATAGCGGCCGCCGCTGCACAGAGCAGCGGATCTGAACCACCGATCTCCTCTCTCTCTCTCACCGATGATGATGATCCGACGACAATGATTGGGTGCGATGATGATCCGATGCAGCAGATATGTATTTTTTTCTCTGATCTTCTGGTTTTTTTTTTGAAATAATATATTGTAGTATTCAAGATCTGGTTGTTTTGGTGTTCAAGATCTGGTTTTCTTGGTGTTGTAAATTATAATCTCTCATTTTCTTTTTGTTGCTAATTTTTGGTTCACCGATCATTTTTCAAAATGTTTGAGCTTTTTTTTTTTTTTTTTTCCGTATCGGCCGAGACAGATGCCGTATCGGGTATCGGCCGAGACAGGGTGCGACTTTTCCTCACACCGAGATATCGGCCTGTATCCGTATCGGAGGTCCCAAATACTGGTACGTATCGGCCGATACGATACGTCTCGGCCGATATTTAAATCTATGTGATGGGATAAGCTAAAAGAACCCTGAAGGATGAGCAATATGGGTTTTAAAGCCAACTAAACAACAAATGAGGACTCTCCCTTCTTAACTTATCCCAGCCTCACATAAGGACCCTTGACCATGACCCCAAAAGTTTTAGAGTATTGGGAGATGACCCCATCATTTGATTGAAGATAAGAATAGCGAGGAAAGAATTTTTTTATTCCACCTTTTACCTGAATAGATTTTTTAGATTTTTAATTTAGTATTTTTGTCATAATTTTTTTTTATTTTTTATTTATTTCGTCAAGGCAAATATATAATACAAAAACTACCGGCAAACTAACAAAAGTTTATTAAAATAATCCAAATAATAATAAAGAGAGGTCGAACCCACCTTTAGGTTGTCCAAACCAACTACTCAACTTACACTACATTGACTAATTCCTAATGAACCAATCTCAACGTCCTAATGGACGGCCCATTTAACCGGAGCAAAGCCCATTTTTTTGTCTTGTTTGTAACTCAAAACCTGAAACCCGTCTTCTGTTTTTATCACTTGCACTATAGCTAAAATGGTGTGGTAAATTTGATTAGTGGAACATTCACACAGATCTATTTCGACACATTATCTGTAGTGAATTTGCTCTTGGGTAATGATTATTTAACTTGTATTTGTATATATGTTCCATCTAGTAAAATCATGAACAAACTGGCTGCTTAATTTTGGGCTATTCTTGTGTTCATTGAATTAGCCCTCAGTACGTCATGTTCTTTGCCTCCAGATTATATTAAGCTTAACCTTAATGCTGCTTTGAGTAAAACCTGATGGTGGGAGTTCTTTGAAATAATGGAACACCCATGCACAGAGAGAGATCACACAAACACTCCGTAACAATTTTATTTGAATCAAAGTACTCCAAACAAAATACAACTGATCACAAAATTTCACTCCTTGCACATCTGACGTCTCACACCCTCTCTCTCACTCGCAAACTGCTTTCACTCTCTGGTTAGTGGTTACGATATTTACTCCCACGCTTACTAATACTGCAAGCCATGGTTTTAAGTACTGGCCGTTATTTAACGTATCGGCCGTTATGTAACGGTTTTAAGCCTCTCTGATACTGTTACACCTCTCTATGCCTGTATGAGAGGAGAAAATCACATGGGTATCGGCCGGTTCCCGTTACTTATCGGTCAGTAACCGATATGCCGACCGGTTCACGACCGTTATGGCCGATACCTACCGTTATGGATTAGTTAAACAATAATAGTCAGACAACTAAAACTACTATCTACCTCTTATAATTAAAACCACAGCTAGCATTGGCCCGTCCATTTACTTCCACCTTCTTTGCTGATCCTCACCTCCAACACAATAATGGCACACTAATTATTCTCCTCACACTCTCTGTCTCTTAAGTCTTACCTCACAGTACACAACAAAACCAACATTGTTTTTTTTTTTTTTGCAAAAATTTATTAGAACTCGACAAAGGGTATATCGAGAAAAGAAAAATCCCTAGCCAAATACAAGCCATCGGACAAAAGGAGTCATGAAAGCAAAGTATAGGGCCAGAAATAAAATACATGCAGCGAACAGTTGAACGTAAAAAGAAGGAAAAAGATCATAAATGCAATAGAAGCAAAAAGATCACAAAACCAACATTGTTGGCTCCAATTACAAAGCTAGACATGCATACAGTACATAATTTATTCGTTAAACTTTAAATTGTAACGTTGATTAACCTGATTGCAACCTTCTCCGTCAAAGCAACATATTTACTGTGCATAATTGCACATACCACCCGCGCACTTGCCCTTGCACTTCTTATCGCACGCTCCGCAGTGCTTCTTATTGGATTGCAAATTCTCGCACTTGCCCTGACAACAGCCCTCAGCGAACTCACACTTATGACCACACTTCCCGCAGTTCAACGGGTCCGTCTTCTCGTTAACGCATTTCCCATAGCAACACTTCTCCTTGTACCCGCACACATTGCCGCACGTCCCGCAGTTTGATCGGTCCCTCATGAGACTAAAACAACGTCCTTGGCAACACTGCTCGCCACCCTTGCACTTATGCCTGCACTTTCCGCAGTTTAGTAGGTCTGTCTTGACATTCACGCACGCGTTCTTGCAGCATTGCTGTTTAACGCCTCCCTCCACGATGCAAACTTCCGGGTAGTTATCGCACGTGTAAGGGATTAGCGGAAATCCCGGCTCCGTCGCTGCAACAAAAGAACCAGTCACAGTTACTAAGATTGCTAACAATAGTTTTAGGGACTCCATTGTGGTATGAACGAATTTGGTTGTGGTTGCACTGGTGGGAGTTGGGGTTTGATAAGAGATGAGATTTTATAGGGTGCAGCTGGAGAGGGGAGCTGACATTAGGGAAATTGAAGTCACAAGTTTTGCTTTATGCCAGCTGTAGGCTTGAATCAGTTGACTACTTAGGAATTACTGAATCTCTCTCCAAAGAGGAATTGGTTGACTTTGAAGTAGGAAAAGTAAAAGCATTACATATGACCCCAAAAGTTTTTACACAACGTGAGTTATGTCATAACATATGAGTCATACGTACACTGTTTCAGGTAAGGATACCATGGAAAGTATTTGTAGTCCACCTTTTAAAGCAGCTCTAGCTAGGAGTGTACACGGTCTGGATCGGATCGGATTAGCATGAATTCAATTCTAATCCGCGAGTCACGGTTTTTAGAAAATTCAATCCGTGTCTGGACCAAAACTCTCACGGTTCAGTTCCAATCCGATCCACGAGTCATGGATCGGTTCTGGTTTTATCCACGGATTACATGTCATACGTAAATAAGTAACAAATAGTTTGATTAAAATAAAATCCTAAAAAATCCAAAATAGAAAACAAAGAGACCTTACATGGAGCACGTGATGGAGGCCTAAACAAGCACTAGTAGAAGTATATAGCTTAGTTCAGTTACATAGTGGAATAGAAACAAAGGCAGTTTAATACAAAAAAAAATAGTGAACAACTACTAAATTCATCAAAATCCAATACAAATGCAAGGCAGTGGAATACATGAAAATCCAATACAAATTGACAATATTTACAGGAGAAAATAGTATTACTCTATATCAAATTAAAAATATTTATAAAAGTGTTAAAATTATTTATATATACATACATATATATATTTTTTAAAATTATATATAATAAAAATTTCACGGTCCGGACCGGTTAATCCACAGTTTCAAAATCAAAATCCGTGTCCGGACCGCGAGTCACGGTTTATTATTTTTTGAATCCGTGTCCAGACCATTAATCCACAGTGAAAATCCAAAACGTACGGATCGGTTCGGTCCGAATCGGATTCACGGTTCACCGATTTTTTTGTGCAGCCCTAGCTCTAGCCGTGCATTATCAAGTGAATGATCCAAGATTAATAAATTTCTTCTTTGATTTTCAAAAAAAAAAAATTATCAAGTGAATGATATTGTTCGCCCTCGTTTTTACGGTGCCCGCTTTGAGTTGTTTTAGGCCGGATTCGAACTTTATTTTTTAGGCCCATTATAGAATATTAATAATAAAAAAGACGACAAGAATTAAAAACAATAATGACACAAAGCTCGATAATCGTTATATACGTTAATCCGAAATGTATTACTTAACCATCACCTTTCTCACATTTTTCACAGCAAAAGTAGTAATTAAGCACTTATAATCAAGTTTAGACACCATAACTTTTTCAAGGGTATAAAATATCTGGGGCCTACAAAATCAGTCAAAATTTAGGGGCTAGATGCGGCCGCATCGTTGGCGTATGTCCAAAGCCGGCTCTAGTTTTTAATAACTTTATCAGTAACGTACTTTCTATAAAAATTTCATCCTGTGTGAACACTTGTAAGTTTTTTTTTTTCCCTTAGGGTGAACTTTTTAATTTGAAATTATGCATCAATTCGTTTGGATCATTTGTTTTTTATTTTTAGTTTTGATAACCAAATGTTTAGGCTAGCTTGTGTGCACCACGAGTATTTCTGAGGCCCTGAAGATAACGACCGGGCATAACCCTCAATGGTCTCAAGTTTTCAGATGGTTGGCCTCGGTTTGGATCATTTATTCATCTCGACTATAGGAGGAAGAAATAAATCAAACTTGATAAAATTTAGCAAATAAAAATAATAATACTAGAATATATGTGTTTAGATTATTTTTGGCTTAGGTGAATTGTTTTAAGATTTTGGTCATAAAAGATTTCATTTTCGATTCAACTCATCGAGGCAAATAAGTAACTCGAAAAAATTGCACAAAACTAAAAAAAATTATCAAAATAATCCAATTAATAATAAGATAGGTCACCCACCTTTAGGACGTTCAAGCCAACTAACTTGCATGTACCTTGACTAATTTCTCATGATCTAACCTTGACTAATTCCTCATGAACCAAACTCAACGTCCTAACAGAACGTATGTTTAACCGGAACAAAGGCCATTTTTTTGTCGTGTTTGTAACTCAAAACCCTGAAACATCTCATTTGTTTTTTCCCTTGCACTATAGCTACAATGGTGTGGTTTGATTCATAGAACACTCACACAGATCAATTGACAGATTATCTGTATATATTCTCCATCTGGTAAAATCATGAACAAACTGGCTGCTTTTGGGTTATTCTTATGTTCAATTAGCCCTCAGTAGCTCTTTAACTCTTTTTTTAGTAAAACCAACACAGTTGGCTCCAATTACAAAAGCAAGACAGTACATAATTTATTCATAAATTTTTAAATTGTAACGTTAATCACCATGTCTAGCTGTATCATCAATATGCTGCATAATCGCACATCCCAAGCTCGCATCTAACTAAATAAAAGTCAACTTTCAAATAGAATCAGTTGATTAGGGGTCACTCAGCAAAAACTGGTTTTTTGATTTTTTTTTTCGTTTTGTCTTTATTCAATTTTTTTTTGCATTTGTTAGTTTTCGGTAGATTTTTTTTGGTTTCTTGGTTTGTCTCGACGAGAGGAATCTAAAAAGTATAAAATTATTAGTCAAACTTAAAGTTTTGTGAATAAAGACGAAAAATAATCCAAAAAACTGGTTTATTTTGGGCTTTATTCAAAGAACTATTACTTTTGAACATAATTTTATACTCTTTAGATTCGTCTCGACGAAATAAATCCAGAAATCACAAAATTTTGACGCAAAACTAACAAATGCAAAAAAAAAAATTGAATAAAGACCAAACGAAAAAAACCAAAAAACCAATTTTTCCTATTCAGCCAAATCACCCCTGAATCTTTCTCCGCAACTTGAATCGGTTGATTTGTAGGAAGGAAAAGTAAAGGCACTGTGTGTATGATTTTGTACTCCAATACTACAAAGATGCATGGAAACTTGCAAAGAGGGCTGCGGTAATTGGGTTCCAATCACAATTTGCTGTATTGTACTATTATGGACAGAAAAGTCAGCAGATAAGTTCACATTTAAAACAACCCAAAGCTAAAGGGTAAAAATTAAATCTCTACTCAAATGCGAGAGACATCAGGAAAAGATAGTTGTTCCCTGAAATAAATACTGTAATAAATTCTTATACAAATTTACTACAAACAAAAAAGTCTAATGTCAAAGAGTAAAATCAAAGTTAGATAATTTTCCGTCTTTAGGAAAATCTTATCAATTTTATTTTATTTTTATTTTTTACTTTTCGAACTTGTCTAGCTATTTGTGATGTTATAAATAGTAAATACACCCAATGCTGAAGTTGGTTAGATGCAATAGATGCAAACATTGTTCTCGAGTATCCTTATCAGCCTCACAAAAAAAAATACCAAATTAAATCACAAAAACACATTTTACAATTTAGCAAGCCGCTTTATCAAAAACTCAAAAAAGCAAACTCTCTATCCAAACTTTAATATATTATACTATTTCCCTCAAGTCTATATTAAAACAAAAACTTTTTCCCTAAAAAACTATTCCCCTCCAGTAAAGTACCGATAAACCTACTGGTACAGAGGTTTTCGCACAGAAAATGTACCGAGCCCTCTCGGGGGCCCACTTTTGGGTCCCACACGAGTGATCCGAACCGTTCATTATTCTTAGAACATTTTTTCGAAGAGCCCCACAAAATTTCAGCTCAATCGGACGGTTAGAAGTGCTTGAACCAAAGTCCCACCGTTTCAAATAATCGGAAAAATGTTCTAAGAATAATGAACGGTTCGGATCACTCGTGTGAGACCCAAAAGTGGGCCCCCGAGAGGGCTCGGTACATATTCTGTGCGAAAACCTCTGTACCCGTAGCAAAGTCCGTAAAGTACTACCTTTTCCCTAACTTTTTCCCTAAAGTACTACCCCTCTCTCTCTCTCTCTCTCTCTCTCTTCTGTTCCCATGAAACCCAGGAAAAAGTAACGTAAAGAAACAATAAAAAACAAAAGGTTTGTGAACAGTGCCTACTCAAGGTACTGTAGCAAAAATAATTTGGTGAGGGAGAATAGGTAGCCTGATTTTTTGAGGTTTAATTTAGAGGGCCGGGGTTGGCTCCCTATATTAGCTTAAAAGCTGTTTTAGGGTCCCGATGCCTTCATTGCTACTGGAGTGATCTGTTTCTCCTTGATGCTTCATTTTTGCTGAGGCCTAATTTAAATAGATGCAAATTTTGGAGCTGCTGCTATATTGAGGCTGGAAGGTTAATTGATGCTGTTTCGGATGCTGCCAATGTATTGATGTTACGAAGAACTTTGATGCTGCCAATTTTATGTTGCTTTATTTCCTTGTAGTTTCAGCATTTCACTGAATGCTTTTATTTCTTTCCCTTTCTTATACTTTTCTTCGTGCTTAGTATTTGGCTTCTCCTCGATGTACCCATTATCGAGTTTAATAAAAAAATTTATTGCCAATCAAAAATATATATACGCATGCAATGCTATATAAAACAAAACAAAACCGAACACAACAAAAAGTTTACTTAAAACAACAAAAAAGTAAAAGCTAAATATTGTTAGGCCAAATGGCACTACAAGAAAAAACACATTTGGTGACTAAGAATTTGGTCACTAAAAGGTCCTATTTAGTCACCAAAGGTCTACCGTGACCAAAAATAATTTGGTCGCCTAACCCTACTCGCAGAAAGGTATTGGTGACCAAATTTTCTCTGGTCACGAAAGCATAACATTTAGTGACTAAAACTTGGTCACGGTTGTATCCTTTTATTGACCACCTGAAGTTGGTCATCGAAAAATGGTGGTCACAAAATGGTACTTTTTGGTGACCACACCAACATTGGTCACCGAAAAATGGTGGTC
Source organism: Vaccinium vitis-idaea (assembly GCA_963854785.1). NCBI lineage: Eukaryota > Viridiplantae > Streptophyta > Magnoliopsida > Ericales > Ericaceae > Vaccinium > Vaccinium vitis-idaea. The sequence goes on along the minus strand of OY978216.1, from coordinate 19,366,426 downwards.
ACAAAATGGTACCTTTTGTTGACCACCAACATTGGTCACCGAAAAATAGTGGTCACAAAATGGTGCACTTTACCTACCAAAGCAGTAGTCACTGAAAGATGGTTTCCGTGACCAATTAATAGCAATGTACTGGCGACAAACCTTTTGGTCACAAAATCTTTTAATTTTTCTAAAAAAAAATATTTCAATTTTGATTCAACATGCATTGCTTTTGATGATCTAGTCTGTGCAACATATGCATTCAAACAGCATCTGAGATTAAAATCAATCATTCAAGACCCAAATTCAACAAAAAAAATAACAATTCAAGCTTGCAATAGTTCTCATGACCTTTATATAATCATCTAACACACTCCCATTACACTAATAGTTGCGATGTATAATACAACCTAAAAAGCTATTGTATTCAACAATTGGAATCGATAAACAATCAAAAGCGCACATGCCAGCGAGTCCATTGTTGTATATCTGTTAAAGGAGAAAAAAAAAAACCATCAATATTCACATGCCCAAAGGTTCATCGCATCCCTAGCGAACATACTAAACTATATTGACAATCCATAACTCAATTTGAACTAGATACAAGTACACAACAACTACATGACCAATGGAAAGCAAACAGCCTATACGGCCGCCTTGGAATTATTGTCCACCCAATGCTTTCCAAACAAACAAACATTGCCAAGTAATAAAAGAAGAATGTCACCTTAGGAATCTTAAGAGGAATTCTGGAAATCTGTTTCTAGTTCTTTGGCCTCTCTTCTCCTTCTATTTGTCAAACACAAACCTGAGGAACAAAAAATAAAACCAGAACAAAAAATAAAACCAGAACAAAAAATAAAACCAGAAATAGGAGCATAAAAATATCGCGCATGGAGGAAACCAACAACAAGAGCATGTATAGCCATTAACTTTTAAACTGTAGTGATATAAGTTGGGAGGTCATATAAACATACTTCCTTATCTCGGGTTCAAGACGCTGAGGGTTTGCGATTTGCAGTGAGTCAAGCAACATCATGCATGTAGTTCTGCTTTTTGTTTGTGGAATTTCACCATAGTTACAGAAGATAAAGAAGTTCCAATGGCACCTAGAAAAAAGTCACTCGCTTTACAAAATCACACATTGGCAAGAACAAAGATTGTGTTGCATAAGATAATTAATGAAGAAAATAAACCTACCAACAAACAATTGGGACAAAGGCATATTTTTTCGAGAAAATCTAATCCAATCCAACACCTTTGCTTTGTAAGATTCTTTTGTGTACCAGGAAAACCACAAGCAATCAAGATATGTAAATGAGCTCCTCTTTTCCTCGGAAAAGCCCGTCTAGTTTCCTATGTAGCCTGAAACATGTTTTTAAGAAAAAATAAAGAAACAAAAGGGAAATGTATTACAAAGTAAAAGGTCATTGCCCACATGAGACTATACAAAATAGCTGTAACTTACTTCAAATAGCATTCAAACACAAAGCTATCCAATATCCCCTGCTGTGGGATATTCCATTATCACAATTTACTCTCTCTAATCAAACCATAGACAAATATGTCATATATTTTAGCCACTAAGAACCAAAATCATTTTTGATTGGAAATTGAATTATATATAATATTGCACACACTGTAACCATTTCACTCCAACAAGAAACCAAACTAATTAACCAAGTTTTAACAGGGGAAAAATACAGCAGGACAATCAAGAACAGGTCAAACAAACTGTCAAATTAACCTTCCGTAAAACAAACCAAACAGCATGACAATTCCATACATATTCCAGTGCAACATCTTACTAACCTAGAAACCTTTTTTGCATTTACGTCTTATAATCTATCAACGTAGATAAAGAAAGAATTCGTCTTACTTTAAAATACCAAATGGGGCTTTTGTTTCCGATCTCATACCTTCGCAGTCTAAGACAAACTCCGGTTTCGAGGACTTGCATACATCACGGATGGATCTGTCCTTCTGATTCTTCGATCGAAAGCCCTAAAATTTGAACACTGATAGTAATCTATAAACTCGAAGAAAAATTCCAAAAATTGTTTACGCACATCTATGGTAGCTATTTAAAGGAGTAATTAACCTTTATGAGACCCAGATCTTGATCCTTGAGGGAACGGTTCCCATGTGTATGCAGCCTTCGCGGGTTTTGGGGGAAGAAATTGAGAGTCGAAAAAAAAAAGTTTTTGAAAATAGCGGGTCGAAGTCGAACAATCTGGTTTCAATTGACTGATCTCCGATGTTGAAAAAGGAAAAAGGACTCAGGGCCTCAAATTTGGGAGAAGCGAGGAAAAGTATGAGAAGAGGAAGCGGGAAGAGGACGGCGCACTGGCCGCCGTCAATGGTATAGAGGGAGAGAGAGAGAGAGAGAGAGAGTCTGAGATGGGTAATGAGGAGGCAAAAGGGGAGGCGGCAAAGGTTCAAGAAATTGAGAGGGGTAGACGATCGGGAAGAGGTTTGGGGGAGGTTTTCGAGAGAAGGAGACGACGATGCAATTGATGGTGGGAATATTTAGGATAAGGAATTTTTTGTGACAAGCATACAGCCATGAGCAGTTCAAAAAAAAGCATACAGCCATGAAACGACGTAGTTCTGTTTTACCAACTTTTTAGTGACACCCAAAAAAATTAGAACAGCCCGCCCAATCCGTTTCGGCGCGCGGTGCCAAAATTTAAACAATTTGGTGACAAGTAAAGCCCTGTCACCCAAAATGGTGATAAAGTGACAAAAAACTTCTCACCAAAACAAAACTCGTCACCGTAAATCACCTCCATTTGGCGGTAATTACCGAAATCCAGCCAACTATTTCCCCAAAAAATTAAGTTAATTGGCGGAAAATTTTCTTTTCGCCGAGCAATTTTAGTATCACATCATGTATTATATCATTCGTATCAAGAATCGAGTTAATTCAGTATCACTACAGTTTTGATCCGATAAAAAACTCATTTCGTTAGTGAAATTGCGTCCCGATAAATAAGCTTTCTAAATCCGACAAAGCCTAATTTTTACCAGAATAATATAATTAATGTGAAAAACAATATCAATAGTCTCGATTATTATGATTGTGTCGCGTTTGATTGGCTATTGTACATTAAACTACATCACAAGACTTAGCTTGCTACCAAAATGTATACATTTATAGGCCATTACAGATTCAATTTTAACAATGGTCGATCCGAACCATTAAGATTCCACACCTCGTTGATTCTATCATTGTCACCAAAATCGAAGATCATCCGATATGGGCGATCGGATCACATTTAATACATCCCGAGGCATTAAAGTCTTATATTGGACTACCCGAGCCCCAACTAAGTTTTTATTTGGCGATCTGAACCATTTATCTATTATATATTATGGAGTACATTATTCTTACAAAGAATAAAGTTGATCGGGTATACCGATAGACATTGAATTGGACAATAACTATCATCCAAATAACAAATTGTGACTCGATCAAACAGCTTTGTAAACCCAATCGAGCCAAATTTTGACAAGATTGATTTAATCAATAAGTACGACAAGATCAACGGTCTCGATCATCATGGTTGTGTGGTTACTTTACATTCAACTACAATTCAAGACTTACTTTGGTATCAACTATATTCAACATATAGATTTTAATGATCTTTACAAAGTCAATTTTTACAATTGTCGATCTGAACCGTTAGGTTTTCACACCCCGCTTATTCAATCATTGTCACCAAAATCGAAGATTATCTAAAGATACACCATTAATTTAATCTACTTCAAAATAATTTAATTCATATTGTGTAAAATATAGACGGTTCCGATATATATATATATATATATAACAAGGATCCGGTCAGGACACCCGGACCTATCTTAGGTCCGGAATTTTCACTTCCCGGTCATTTGGCCGGGATCCGAACCGTTGGATGTTTTTAAAACATTTTTTTAAGGTTCCACGCGGGAAACGGGCAAAAAAAAATACCGGGAAGGGCTTCATCCAAGCATTTTTTGATAAAACTGCGATTTTGACAGTTTTATCGAAAAATGCTCGGATGAAGCCCTTCCCGGTATTTTTTTTTGCCCATTTCCCGCGTGGAACCTTAAAAAAATGTTTTAAAAACATCCAACGGTTCGGATCCCGGCCAAATGACCGGGAAGTGAAAATTCCGGACCTAAGATAGGTCCGGGTGTCCTGACCGGAACCGGACTCATATATATATATATATAAAATACCCAAGTGGAGCTCGAGTGACGTCTTTATAAGGCTTCAATGCCTCCAGAAACATTAACGTCTTCTGATTATGTGGTTATCGATAACCAATGATTTTTCAATTTGGTGAAAATGATGGAATAAGTCGAACGTGAAATCCTAACGGTTCAGATCGACAATTTTAAAAATATACTTGACAATAACCTTTACAATTTATACGTTCAACTTACTTAATAGTGAACTAAGTATTGTGCAATAGTTGAATGTACAGTAGCAACCCGACTGTGAAGAAATCACGACGATTGAAATCGTTGATGTCATTGTGCTTGTTAATTAAATCATTCATACAAAATTTTGGATCGATTGGGGCTAGAAAGCCCTTTCATCGGGACGCGATTGATAGTAACTAAGTCTTGTGTAGTAGTTAAATATACAGTATCCCCACGATTACGACACGATCACAACGATCGAGATTGTTCATTTCGTTGTTCTTATAGATTAAGTCATTCATGTAAAATTTTAGCTCGATCGGATTTAAAAAGCCCTTCATTGGGATGCAAATTGATAGTAAACTAAGTCTTGTGCCATGCTTGAATATACAGTAGCCACACGATCGCGACACAATCATGATGATCAAGATTGTTGATTTCGTTGTGCTTGTTGATTAAATCATTCATGTAAATTTTTTACTCGACCGGGTTTAAAACCCCTTCATCAAGATGAATGATAGTTCCCCCAAAAGTAGCGCTAAACGACATTTATTCGGTGACCACATGATTTTGGTCACCAAACTGATTATTCAGTGACCAAATAAATTGGTGGTCACAGAATGTTCTATCTATGGTGAATAGATTTTGGTTGGTCACTATAAGTACTATAATTAGTGACCAGATTATAGTTAGTCACAGAAAGGTTTGAACAATTGGTGACCAAGTCTACATTTGGTCACCAATTGTTCAAACCTTTTGTGACTAACCATAATTTGGTCACTAATTATAGTACTTTCAGTGACCAACCAAAATCTACTCACCATAGGTAGAACATTCTGTGACCACCAATTTATTTGGTCACTGAATGACCAGGATTTTGTGACCACCGTATTTTTGGTCACTATTTGATTGTTTTCCGTGACCAAAACGCAATTGGTCACCAAAACTGGTCACTAAAAGTGTAATTTCTTGTAGTGTGGGCAAATAACTTTTGTTATGCGTGCTACTCAGCTACCAGAGACAACAAGGAATGATGTTGTTCGTTCTCAGATCAAAAATATATTTTCGTTCATCAAACAACATGGAGTATATGCTAAGAATTATATGTATAAACAAAAATGCTCTGAACAACAATATTTTTTCGTTTAAGACTAGTGCATTGATGGTGTCATACCGAATCAAAAATAAATTTCTAAAACTTAGGGATTTATTCTTGTTCCTGATAATTGTGGTCAAGTCTCAGTATTGATCCCCATTATATTCAAGGAAATCAGATATTGTTTAGGGGGACAATTCTATTGGGCAAAAAATTCCTTAAATTTGTTAACCGGCATGCATGGACTATCCGGCTAAGCCTAACGGCACGCTCCATCTTACGAGTTCGAGTGCGGACTCTGTAGAGCCTCAGGGCACTTAGCCATCAATTTGTCCAAAACTGCTAGCATTTTTGGTTTTGGGTTTGTTTGTTGGTGGTGATTGGGAAATCAAAAAAAGGGTGAGAGAGAGATTGATGGGTCTCTAAAATTCACACAAGAGAATTGAGATTGTAGAAGGATCGAATCCAAGGAAAGGTGGTTATATTAATTCAATTACTCCTAAATCCCCCATTAATGCTACATCGAATAGAACAACAGGATAAATTTCTAACACAAGCCATACAAAGAGAATCGTTTTGATTTTCAGAATCTACCAGTGAACCAAATGGGTGCAAAATCTGGTGCCATTGAATCTGGTGCCATACTTATTAATTCACTTACGTCCCATTGAATCTGGTGCAAAATCTACCAGTGAACCAAATGGGTATGTAGAGAGAGAGAGAGAGAGAGAGAGAGATAGACAGATAGCGCCCCATTTAGGGTTTTGCTTCACAAGAATAGGGATAGATGGAGAGATGAGAGGAGGTACTTGGTCGGACACACCGAGAGGGAGACGAGAGACCACCGACGTGCAAAGCGGCAGACGATTGGAGAGAGTTTGAGAGTTTCTTCTTCGATGGAGAGAGTTGGAGTTGCTCTTCGTCTATTTCGTTTTTTGATTTTTGAAGTTTGAAAGGATGAAAGGGGGAATGGGTTTGGGGTGGGGTTTTCACCGACTGTGTATTGAATTTTTAGACGAGGGGTATTTTCGACCCACAATTTTTCTCATGCCATGAAGTTGGAATTATTTTTCCTTCACCCATCAACTAATGATTTCCAAGAAGTGTCTCATGGGATTGGCATTTTTTGCCCCTTTTCCCACTGAACAGTCATTTCCCCAATTTCCAAAGCCCAAGTCCAATTTGAGATTCTCCTTTTACTTGAACAAATGATGCTAGTGTTTTCTGTATCTTAAGTTTCTGATTCTCTGGATTTTTTAGGCAGTTTATCTTGTCTTTCTTCAAAGTACTAGTCCCATTCCCATTCAACCATTTATATATATATATATATATATATATATATATATAGGGTAAACTTCTTTTCTGGACTTTTTATTTCCAAACCTCATGATCCAAACATTTTTTTGACGATCCGATCCGTCCAATGTGTTCAGAAGGTGTTTTCAAGGGACCACGCGGGAAATCTTCAAAAACAAATTACCGGAAAGGGCTTGATCCAAGCAGTTTTTGCAAAAAATATATATTTACATTTTTTGCGAAAATTGCTTGGATCAAGCCCTTCCCGGTATTTTTTTTTTTGAAGATTTCCCGCGTGGACCCTTGAAAACACCTTCTGAACAAATTGGACGGATCAGATTTTCCAAAAATAATTTGCAACACAAAAAAAACCATTTTTTTCTTATTTCCGGGAGGTGTGGATTAGAAGTTTTCCGTATATATATATATTTTTTGTTTTAATTGATTAAATTCTCACAGTCCGGTTCGGTTTATCCACGGTTCTTTTATGAAAATCCATGGACCGAACCGCGAAGCACGGTTTTCTAATTTTTTAATCCGTGTCCGGACCATTAATCCACGGATCCAATCCAAAACCTATGGTTCGGTTCGGTCCGGTTCAGATTCGCAGTCCAAGGGTTTTTTTTTTACAGCCCTAATCTCAACGAGAGAAGTCTAAAGAGTAAAACATTATCACTGAAAGGAAAAAAAAATGTCACTAAAGAAAAAAACTAGTATTTTTTTCCTTAATGTTGTCTTATCTGAACCTTTTTAAACTTTTGCTCACTTTTTTATATATTTTTATTTCCTTAGTCGAGATCCATAATTAAGATAAAAAAAATGATGAAGAAAAGTTTATATAAATTAGGAAAAGTAATAAAAACCAAAAAACAATACCGTAGAAAAAGTTTAGGGAGAAAAGTTAACATATATTGCTTAAAAAAATGCAAGGAGAAATTGACTTCTTTAAATCGAATGGCGCTAATCATAAAGATCTATAATCAGGGTTGCATTTTAATATTTTGATAAAATTCAAGTTAAAAGCAGAGTGTCTTTATTTTTTATGAGTTTATAGTAATTAGGAACCATGTAGATATAAAATCGGGCTTGGCCAATCCAAAAGTCAGGACCCGCCCTATCTATGGTGAGTACTTGAGATACAAACTCTGGTGCATCGTTTAGCGTGCACAATTCGAATGGCCTCGGTGCCTTATTCGTTTCTGTGTAGCTAGGAAGTAGTCTATATAAATGGAGTAGTAATTATTTATTTATTTTTAGCTCAGCTGTTCATCTTAATAGTAGTTTGTTTGCAATATGCCTGTTGAGGCTGCTTCTTATACTCCCTCTGTCCTATTTTTCTTGTCCAGTTGTACTATTCACAACACCTCAAAAAATTGTTCATATTTTCAAATCTATAATGTTATATACATTTACTATGGATCTTGTTTGATAGCTCTCGATAAGTTCTATTAAACAAAGTTTTCAAAATTGTAAAAAACATTATAGATTGAAAGATATAAATAATTGAAAAATAGCACGCATGCCCGTAAATGGACAACAAATTTGTGACGGAGGGAGTATATTCAAAACTAGGTGTCTTTTCCTTTTATTGACTTTTTGTTTTTTGTTTTTTTGGCCCTTTACCTTACTTTTTATGGATTTCAAAAACATGTTCTCTTGTATATCAACTAAATATCATAAACAACGTGGTCGTCAGAGAAGAAAGAGATCTAGAGAGTATGATTTCTCTGCCTCATTTTTATTTTTTTATTTTATTTTTTGTCCTAACCAGCTTTCCCATTGTGTTTTCCCCCCCTCTTCTATCAATTCCAGAGCTCTTTGTGCAGAAACGGATGCCCTACTACGAACATGAGCACCTGAGGAATCAATTTGCAGCAAAGTACTTTGCTCTCCTAAGGGACACGTTGGCTTAGGCGGTAATAGTTGATGGCAAGTGAGATAATAAAAACTGATTTGTGTTACTTAAATCCCATACAAAATAAACCCTCGCTGGATATATATCATTCGTTTGTTTTGGTTCTATTTTATGTTCTTCTCCCTTAAATTTAATCTCTTTAGCTAAAACAAAATCCCAAACAAAGCAAATTACAAACGAAATGAATAATCTTCGGCCTAACTTTTGAATCGGAAGAGACAGTTCTTCTACACTGTCTATTTGTTACAATTAATGGTTCAAATTTGTTAATTAACTTGGACTTGTAGAAGTCAACTCTTACCAGTCAAATTTATTAGTCCAAATCATTGATTATACCAATGGCTGGCTCCCACATTAGGAGTTTTGAGTTAGTGTGCGTATAAAGGGTCAATTTCACCTTTCCTGAGTTAGAGTGCGTGAATGAAATTACCCTTTTTCCCTCATTCAAAAAATGTATGATGTCACTTAGAAACAACAAAGGGTTATGTCAATTGGATCTAAGTCCCAGATGCCAGGCCGTTATTGAAGATATTGATCACTTGTTTACGAGATGTCCAATTTTCCAGGACCTATGGTCATTCTTTCGGAGCAGCGGCTCGCTGAGAAATAATTTTCACTGCCCCATAATGGATTTGATTTCTCGGAATCTTAAAATCCAAGAAGGTGTCAGGAGTAGGAGATGGTATCCCGTGGTGCAATTTGTTCACGACCATTAGTTATTTGGCAAATTTGGAAAATAGGAATAAAAAAAGCTTTGACGACATTGATACTCCCCTAACCGTGAGTTTTAAAGCTATCATCTCTTACTCCAAAGATATCTAGCAAGCTTTCAAAACTTTACATAGTATGGGGCATAAGAAATCTAAGCCTTATATATGTACCCTGGTTTAATTTTAGTTGTCCCAAGAACCTAGAGTTCGCCAAGAATTTTTTTGACATTTTGTGTATTTGCGTATCATCTGGTCACATTATTTACACTTTTATATAAAAATTTGTGCGTGTATATAAGTTAAGAGGTAAGAGGTAAATCTTGAATACCCTGCTCAAAACTTCTGGAGCCGCCACTGGGGGATTACAAACTAAACTAAAGATAACATGATTTTTCCTAATATCCTTGATTTGACATCTTATATAAATGGGACAAAATTAGAAATGTAACCAATTATGTCATTGAAAAGTCCAAATGAACATATAATTTGGGAGCCAAAACAAAAAAAAAAAAGAATCACGAGCCAAGAAAATGGAATGGATAGAATAAATAACTAAAATTAAAGACAATCTTATTATAACTGCGACTCCATTGTCCACAACAATGCACACACATATAGTCTCTGCCCACCTTCTAGCTAGCTAGTAGAGGGAAAGAGAGATGTATACAGTGTTAATTTAAGTGCGCAGTGTCACATTTGGAAATTAAAAATTTCATAACTTCTTATTTGATCTTATTATCTATATAGAGGATTTTATTGTCTATTCATATCTAACAGTACAAACACCGATCACATTCCTGCATAACCACTGCACACCCCATCCACGCATTTGTCGTGGCCTTTGCACTTGTTACCGCACCCACCGCAGTTCTTCTTCTCGATCTTCGTATTCACACACTTCCCATGGCAACACTTGAAACCCCACTCGCACACAATCCCACACTTCCCGCAGTTATACCCGTCCGTCTTCAAACTAACGCAAGCCCCGCTGCAACAATGCTCATTCTTCTCGCACTTCGTCGCACAGTTGCCGCAGTGTGATTTATTCGTCAGGACGTTCACGCATTTATTCTTGCAGCAGGTCTGTTTAACGATACCCTTCGTGTGACAAACCAGCGGGTCCTTGTGACAACTTTTACTGCCACCCGACGGCGTAGGCGGAGGCGGGTAATAGTTCGCGGCCGATGATGCAACAAAAGAGATTGTTATTGTTAGCAAGATTACCAACAATAGTTTTAGTGACTCCATTGTGTGTAAGAATCGCTTGGGGAGTGGTGAGGGGTGGTTTGATTGGAGCTGGGATTTTATAGGGGGTTTGGGGAGTGGAGTTGACGTTAGGGAAATTGAATTCACAAGGCTTGCTTTTAACCGTATGAGCTTAATTCAAAGTACTACTTACAAAGTACTCAAATCTTTCTCCGAGAAGAATCAGTTGATTTAGATTAAGGAAAAGTAAAGGCAATTGGTGCATGATTTTTGGATTCCAAGATTCAAGGAATTCAGCTTGGAATGAGTCATTTGGTGCGTAATGGTGACTGGGGTAGCAGTTACAGATTTGGGGTGCCATGCACTACGGACCGTCCGATGTCTAGATGGACGGCTTAGATTTAATCTCTACCCTTTGCATCCTATCCATTACAGGCCGTCCAATGTCCAGATGGACGACACAAATTTAAGGAAAAGTAAAGGCAATTGGTGCATGATTTTCGGACTCCAAGATTCATGGAACATGGAAAGAGGGCATGAGGTGTCCAGCTTGTTTTCAATCACATTTTGCCGTGTCATGACTTTGGAGGGGCTATTTGGTCATTTCTCAACCTTGCCATGAAACTAATCTAGCTTTTCTGGATGTTTATACTCAAAGTGCTCGAGATTTTTGGAAGCAAAGTTTGATTGCCTCTTACTAATAATATTTCAAAAATATTCCTTGCTTGGTAAGTAAATTAAGCATACATTCTAATTACCGGGGGAAAGGCAATACACTTAGAGCAAGAACAGCAGGTAGTGTATAATTTTGGGTAAAATTGCTGATGAACAGTAACTTTAGCTTACCCCATCTCAATCAGTCCTCCAGCAGCCACTCTATCATCTTCTCCATTTTGGGTAAAATTGCTGATGAACGCCGTCGATACCCATCACCGTCGCCTCCATACCCATCGCCGTCGCCGTCGGTCGAATCCCAGATCCGGCGAGCCTCTCACGCCGTCGCCGCCGTTCGAATCCTCCACGCCATCGCCGTCGTTCGAATCCTCCGCTTGCCTCCTCCGCCGTCGACCAAAGCTCGATCACCGTCGTGCATCTGGTCGACCGTCGATGTCCAAACCTCTGGTTACCGTACCTCTGGTTTCAATCGTACCCTGTGCTTGGGTAGAGGTGAAAACCCAGTGCAAACCCAGTGCTTGGGTAGGGGGAAGAAGACGAATGCTGGGAAGGAGAGAGGAGAGAGAGAATTAAATGCAATAATTTAATCAGTACCTTCTGAACAGTGCTTCGGTACAAGTAGCGACGTACTGTAGCTGAAGCAAGAATACACAAGCCTTTACCCAACCTGCTGGAGAAGGGATTTGGGGGTTTTCTTCTCTATTTTGCCCAAATATGCATTTTACCGTGGCTGCTGTTCTTGCTCTTAGGTGTATAATGATACACACACCCTTATAAAAATTACGAATCAATTACCTCTTATTAATAAAAGTTACTCCTTCCGATCCTTTTTAAGTAAACCACTTTCCATTTTTGGCTATTCTTAAATAAGTGTGATTTTGAAAAGTTAGTGGGTAAATTTTGTATTTTGCCCTTAAAGTAGATTCTTTTTGAAAAGTTAGTGGGTGTTATTATATTGATAAGGGTAAGTATTGGAAATTAGATGTAAAAGTTGTAAAAGTTGATATGAGAGAAAATAAGTTGGAATTATGAGACTATACACTTAAAAAGAATGGAGGGAGTATGATTTTTGTTATAAAAGTTACGAGGCACACCAAAATGTTATAAATCATAGAAAAATTTATCAGTCATATTACTAAAAAGTTACGAAACACTAAAAAAATGTTAAGATTACCAATGATGGGGCACAATACAGACCATATAATATTTCATATAGTACACATCTTTAATGGACGTGTATTGTTACCATTCCCAATTACCAGACCTCAATAGTGCTTGACAAACAAATTCTGGGTCGAAGTTTTTAGAGTGGAAGATTACAAGGCCTCTCACTCATTTCTGTTTAGCTATGAAATTAGATTTTGTTAAAGATTTTTTGTTCATCTTAATGCTAGTTAATTTACAATAACCCCTTTTTTTCGGCGAAAAAAATTCACTAATCACTGAAAATGAAACACAAAAATTAAATGACTGAAGGCACAACGGAAAACGCCACCCGAGACCCAAAAAATCAAGAAGACAATATGCCAACCAAACAAAAAGAAAAAACATTGATCTAAAACCAAACACCCAAAAATCACCGAGCCTCATAATCAAACCAAAATACCCTCAACGTTGAAAATACGACCAGACCAATCCGAAGCACACCAAAATACACAGCCCGCATCCAGGCCACCGCTAAAAAAGTCCAGAGCCGAACAACCTTCAGACTAAAAGGACTGAAAAATAAAACACCAAAACCTAACGATAAGCCCACAACACTCTCGCTAGACCTCGGACAACTTCATAAAACAAGCAACCGGGGAGCTAAACTAGGAATTGAAACTCCAAAGAAAGAGAGGCACATTTGTAAAATCTCAATTTCAAATTCTTAACTATGTGCCTTAATAGCATCTATTTATCCTATAGAGCATCTTATAAATTGGGATGTTAAACGTTGCCATGATGCTAAAATAGGACTTGGGGTCTGGGTCAGCTTTGTCCTTCTTCTGTTGTGTATAGTCTTTCCTCCCCGTTGTGTACTGCTTCTTGTACACCTTGGACTCTGCTGCTTTTTTCTAGGGAAGCTGAGGTTGTCCAGCTACAATCTTTCCTCCAGCTTGCAGGATATCATCCTCTACCCGAGCATGTTCTTGGATTCTCTCCATAAGTTTGGCCACAGTCTTGACTAGGTGCATAGTAAGTGATTCTCGTAACTTACTATGCACAGACATACTCATCTTGAATGTTGCTAAGGCGTACTCTTCACTGTAGTTCTCAATCTTGTTGAAAGTTTTCCAGTAACGTTTGGAGTACTGCCGTAGAGTCTCATCCCTCTGTTTCATAAAGGTTAGTGCATCAAAGGTCTTCGGGGCTGCTCGGCTAGTCAGGAACCGAGTAGTAAACTCCTCGGCTAGCTGAGTCCAACACAGAATTGACCCCTCTGGGAGCTTATGGTACCAACTTAGGACGACTTTTCCCAAATTGGACGAGAGCATCTTTCATAGCAAGGCATCATCTTGCTCGTGCATGACCATGGCTTGCTGGTAGTGCTTGATATGGGCCACTGGGTCCGTATTGGTCTCGTAAAGTATGAACGTGGAATGCTTTACCCTGCTCGGGGTCTTTTCCGCCCTGATCCAGTGAACCAGGGGTGACTTTGAGATCTGGCCTAGGGCTTCCTTAGCTGTTTCTCGTGCAGTTTTAGGACCTTCATCTGCTCGGCTTGTTTCTCTCCTTGCATACTGCTCGGGGGGTTGCTCATTGGAGTCAGATCTCTCATATCTATCCCTTCCATGCTTTCTCCTTTCCTCTTTTTCTTCGGAGTTATTTCTTTCTCTCCTTTTTCATGGAGAGACCACCCTTCCAGTGGAGACATCATCACGATGATGACCCTTTCTTTCTTTTTCATGCTTCACGGATCGCGTCCGTGAGCGCAAGTCCTTCTCCTTGTCTTGGAGTTGTTTATTCAAGTCTTGAATTTCTTTCTCACGTCGAGTGACTTCTCATGCCAGCTCTTCTGCCTCTTGCTCTCTTCGGTCAAGGCTTTCTTCCCGTTCTCAATACCTTGTACGCCTGTGGTCTTCCCTTCTTGGGGGGCTCCTTCCTCTATCCTGGCGGGGAGAAGTTCCCCTATCTCTTGGTGGCATTTTTTAGCGCCTTCGTCGCCCTTCAGATCTTGGGGAATCATGGATCACCTAGCGTCTTTCTCTATACTTAGGGATCTCAGGAAGATCCCCGAAATTAAACCATTTGGCTGCAGGTTTCTTCTGGGGCGCTTTTTGAGCCATAGGAGTTTTATCTGTCCTTGCCCCCTTCTTCGTGGTGTGCACAGGGGTCGTCTCAACTAGGGTTGTCCAGCGGATCATCCGATCCGCCAATCCGACCAATCCGAACCATCCGTTGATCCATCCGTGAATGTTCGGTTTGGTTCCGGATCGAGAATTTCTTATTTGACGGTTCCGGATCCGGATCGGATCGGATCCGCTCGATCCGCTCAATAATCCTTCTTTAATCTGTCAAATCCACCCGATCCGACTCGATCCTATCTGATCCGATCTGTAACCGATCCGTGAATGTTCAGTTCTGTCCGGATCTTAAAAACCATAATCCGCTCTGAGCGGATCGGATCCGTATCCGATCCGTCCGGATCCAATTCGTGGACACCCCTAGTCTCAACATCGTCCTCCACTGTTTCGCGTCATCGAGTACGAAGAACACCATTGTTGATTGTTTTCCTCTGGAAAAGCTTTTCGTAAGGTTTCCCACAGACGACGCCAATTGTACGGGGATGAAATCCTCGCAGGGTCTTGATCACGTATGCCTTCGCCGGAATCCTAAATCTGCAAGACAGACAAGGGCTAGAGCACCTTTGCCTCTCGTCGGCAAAGGTCCTTCGATGCCTAAGTTAGTATCACATACTTGAATTCACAAATCACTCAATGCGTATGAAAGTAATTCATAGCGTACCTTTCTTCATGTAGAGAGCAGACGTTGTTGACGGTGGTTAATATCCAAAATGAACATACATAAAATGAACTGGCGGTGGAGTGGTCGGAGGAGTGGTCGCCGTCGCCGTGGCTATCCCCGTTAAGTGGGTCGATCAGTCGGAGGAGGTGGTGACTGATGGTGGTGATGGAGGTGGTGATGGAGGTCTGTAAAAGATGGAGGGAGGAGGGAAGAGAAAAGAGTTTTGAGTTTTGAGTGGGTTTTGAGTGTTTGAAATTTGGGAGAAATAAGAAGGGGCAATTTTGGAAGTTTGCCGGGTTATATGAAGCAAATTCTGTTTCTGGAGCCAATGTATATTGTTGAGCACAAAATGGTTCAAATCAAGCATTGCAATTTGATCATGCTGTAGTTGTGCCTGTCTAATTTTTAGTTTGCTCATTGAAGTCTCATGTCTTTCATCTACTATTGCAGCTATATTTAAAGCTAGAGTAAATCATGCTGCTGCTTGTTCTTAGTGAGGGTTGATGTCTCTATGAGGATGTTACTGCTATGGGGACTGCTATGCTTTACAGTTTTGCCTCACTCCTTTGAGGTTGTCCATGTTCTTTGATCACTTATGTGTTGGAGCCTATTCTTTTGCTGCTGCTGCTGCTGCTGCTGCTACTCGACCAAGAACAAGCAGAATTCTAAGAAGACAAGGAGTGTCGATAATGTGAGGAAGATGAAGAAGATGGTATAGGCGTGTACATAGGATTAATAGAGATGTTAAATGTGATGATGTTTTGGCTTGAGGCCATTTTGTAAAACATTTTGTATTCATATCAATTAAGATAATGGATGACATGCCTTCTATTCATCTCTTGTATTCTCTTTTGAAAACCTTTTATTCTCTTTTGGATTATGTATGGATAAGTAGGATGAAAACAACCTTGACATGAAGTTTGAATTTGCTATTTTTATTGCTCTCTGATGTTGTTGTGACTGTATTTGAAACGCTATGATGTCGAGCTAGGACAAAAAACAAAGGGACCTTGGTAAAAAAATTTCAGAAAAAAACATCAAATCCAATCCTTATTCCAAGCATCATCAAATCCAATCCTTATTCCAAGCATCATTAAATCTTTCAACCAAAACTAATGTACTATGGTATGAATTGTCAATCTATTTTCACAATTTTCTGTTGCTTGCTTCCCATCCTGAGTATTATTTGTCTCTTTTTTTTGGGTAAATGTATTATTTGTCTCTTGGTTTGAAGGACCACTCCATATCTCTTCTTCGTCTTCATTGTCTCCACTCCATATATGTTCTTCTTCACACTCTTTGTTTGGAGGCATTGGCAAATGAATAGACTCCGCGACATCATCTACTAGTTCAAAAACAAAGGAAAATAATTAGGTAAATACCAAATATAGTTTATCAGATGCAAACAAAATGTTCTAAGTTGGGTTAGCAAAATCACTAATCAAAGGAAATACCCATTCAAATGGTTTGTTTCCAGGAAATACCTATTAATGTTAAATTCCTAATTTCCAGTATCCGATCTGCACACTAATTTCAGACATCAAAATTTCCTCAAAAATCCCAAATCCATTAGCCATTGAAGAACACCACTCCAATAACAAAATTATTCCAGCTAACTCCAACTACACCTTTATTTGCATTGTGAAGTGAAGCAAAACTAAAAAAGATACAAAAAATCTAGGATTTGTTCAAAAATTTGAATGAAAGACAGTGTACCATTCAGTTTGGGGTTTCTGAATTGAAATCCTAGTTTTTGTTCAAAAAATACCAACGAGAAAGAGATCACGTGAGAGAGATAGGGAGTGAGAGAGACCTTCAAAGCTTGTACTTGCGATTCGAAGCTCATCGGCGTGATTCGAAGCTGTTCTGCGTGATGTAAAGCTATTCCCACCTGGCTAGAGATGGAGACGGTGAGGGCAACGGCGGGTGGCGGTACGGCAGCGGTGGTGGGGAATGTGGTCGCATGGGTGTGGATCGTAACCCCTTAAATGCTCTCTGTGTTTTGTTATCAAATGGATGGGGGAATGGGAGGAAGAATGAAGCAGACCAAAATTTTGAAATCTCACTCCTTTTTTTTTTTTTTACCAGCGTCCAAAACGATGTCATTTTGGACGTTTTTACCGAGAAGTGTACCGAGAAGTGGTACCCAGGAGTATATGTAACATTCTTGATAAAAGTAAATGGAGTGTACAAAGTGTAAGAGAAAGGCGAAGCATGAATTTGTGCAAAGCGAGGCAGAGAAAGTAGTTCAAAAAAATGGACTGGACTTGTACCTACTGGTAGGTGACAGAGAAATTAGTTCAAGAAAAATGGGTTGTGTGGCAGGTGAAAGGAATAAATTGCTTTTTTTATTGCTATTAGGGCCCGATTGGCTGCAGCATTAGAGAGATATTAAGTTATATCCCTCCCCTTATCCCGGTCCCACAATTTTATATTTGGTTTGACAAAAATTTGGAACCCGGATAACTTAATACCCCCACCCAAATAATACCCCTTTATACCCCTTCCCCATCACTAATTAATAACACCCCTCCCTCCTATTACTAATTTATACCCCCTCATACCCCTACGAAATTACCCCCATACCCTCCCTTATACCCTTCCCCTTACCCTCAGTTTTTTTTTTACTGTTTTTAAAAAGAAACCGAATGGAATTTTAAATGTTTTACGAACTCTTGCGATTTCCTTCGGATCAAAAAATGAAGTACTTTTGTGCATAAGTTTTTTAATTTTTTTTGCACCAAATTAAACTACTAATTGAGATCTTTAATTTGATACAAAAAAAAAGTTGAAAAAATTTATACTTTAGAATTTGACATTGTTGGCTTGCTTTGCAATATCCTTCGGATAAAAAAATAAAGTATTTTCACATTAATTTCTTTACTTTTTTTTGCATCAAATTAAACTACAAATTGAGATCTTTAACGTGATACAAAAAATTTAATTTTTTTTATACTTTAGAATTTGACATTGTTGGGGAATAACATAAAAATTACTAATTAGTTATTATTAAACACGTATAACTAGAAATATTATTGAAATGAATAATAAAAAATTAAACTTCATCCACCCAACTTTAAACTTCGAAATATTATTGAAATGAATAATAAAAAAATAATAACTGAATATTTTATTTTTAGATATAACTAATAAAAGAAATTATTTATTAAAAAGTATAATTAATTTAATTACTATTGTGTTTATGTATTTTTTTTATCATAAAATCTAATATGACTGTTCAAGGGCAAATTAGTCATTTGTCAAGTTTTTACATCATCCACCCAATTTTATCCTCCTTTATCACAAATTCATCCAAACCACATACTATTTAATCCCCCATTCATAAATGTCACATTACTGTGGGTCCACCCTTACTAAATAATACCTCTTACTATCTTATCCCCCCTTACTATCTTATTCCACCAAAACGTATCCCGCATCCAATCGGGGCCTTAGGACCACCCAATGGGTACTGGTAAGTAGAAAAACCCTTACTGATTTCAGGAATAACTATCATTTCCAGATGACTCTCGCAGCTAAATAGAGAGTCAAACACGTGTACGTACCAAAAATTATTTGCCCATTTGACCCAACTTAATTTTTAGGTTTTGGCTTCTGGTTGTTTCATTGTATGAACTTGTCTGCTGACTTTTCCATCCATAAAACGGCAAATTGTGATTGGAAATTTGGAACCCATTTACCGCAGCCCTCTTTGCAAGTTTCCATGCATCTTTGTAGTATTGGAGTACAAAATCATGCACATAGTGCCTTTACTTTTCCTTCTTCCAAATCAACCGATTCCATTTAGGGGGAAAGATTCAGTAATTCCTAAGTAGTGAATTGATCACTTTAAGCTGTAAAGCAAGACTTGTGAATTCATTTTCCCCAAATGTCAACTCCCCTCCCCAAACGCGCCCTATAAAATCCCATTTTTTGTATCAAACCAACCCCACCACTATTAACCTCCCCCGAGTAATTCATACCCCAATGGAGTCCCCAAAAGTACTATTATTAGTTATCCTACTAACAATGGCAATAACCAGTTCTTTTGTAATTGTTGTGGCATTGGAGCCGAAAAATCTGCTCGGCATTTCTTATACGTGTGACAACTACCCCGGAATTTGTCACGTGAAGGGGTCCGTTGAGCAACACTGTTCCAAGAAGACGTGCGTGAGCCTCAAAACAGATATACTGAACTGTGGGGCCTGACTCAGGACCGGCCCTGAGGTGAAGCCGGAGGTGCGGCGGCTTTAGACTTGTAATTTAAGCAAAAAAAATGGGGCCCATTTTCAGTAGAAGTTGTTTTTATAATATATAAATAAACTATTGACTTATGAAACTCATCGTGAAAGGTTGTCATGGTGGTGAGCTTGCATCTACTATAGGTGAAGTATACCTGGTTAGAAACATGGCAGCGCCGTTGTTTACTTGGTAATTTTTTTTCCCCTCAGTTTTTTATTGATACAACATATGCTCCATAACTCTTGAAACCACTTGTATTAGTATAAATTAATACAACATAAATATTTTTATAAGTTTTTTTTAATCTTCATTTATTAATTCTAATTTTATGTTTAATTTTTAATATCAAATTCACAAATAACTAACTTTTGACAATAACAAAAAACAAAAACAATTTATTTTTTAATCAACAAACTTCAATAAAAAATGCTTAAAGGTAATAATCTTTTATTGTTAAAAATAATATTCTTACAACTACAAATAATAACATGATTAGTTAGAAAAATGCATTCTATGAGCGGTACTTCGAAAAAAAATCTCCAATGGTATAAAAAATTTGAAAGTTTATATTTGTTAAATTACGAAGATAAAATACAACATTAATTCTTTTTACATTTATAGTCACTAATATGGATTTTTTTTTTTTTTGGATAGAAAACCTAGGGCCCTTTTTTTCAAATTCGCTTTTAGCCTACTAAATGTCAGGGCCGGCCCTGGGGCCTGTGGACATAAGTGCGGGAACAATGAGGGTTGTTGCAAGGGAAAGTGTGTGAATTTGCAGACCAATAAGCATCACTGTAGTGGGTGCCATAACAAGTGCAAAGGTGAGTGCGAGCTTGGGATGTGCGCTTTCGCAGCATATTGATCAGTGTTTGATATAGCTAGACATGATGATCAACGTTACAACTTAAAGTTATATGAATAAATTATGTACTGGCTTGCTTTTGTAAGCTTAATATAAGGAGGCAAAGAAATGACTCCACTGAGGGCCAATTTAATATGAGAATAGCCCAAAAGCAGCCAGTTTATTCATGATTAATTTACTAGATGGAGAACATATACAGATAATCTGTCAAAATTGATCTCTGAGAATGTTCTATGAATCAAACCAAACCATTTTAGCTATAGTGCATGGGAAAAGACAGAGATGTTTCAGGGTTTGAGTTACAAACACGACAAATTAACAATGAGCTTTGCCCTGGTTAAACAAGTGTTCAGTTAGGACGTTGAGATTGGTTCATCAGAATTTAGTCAAGGTACATGTAAGTTAGCTTGCCTGGACGTCGTAAAGGTGCGAGTGACCTATCTTTATCATTTATTGGATTATTTTTGTAAACTTTTGTCTGTTTTGCGCAATCTTTTTGAGTTACTTATTTGCCTTGATGAGATAAATCGAAAATGCAAAAAATTTATGAAAAAAATCTTGAAACAATTTACCCAAGACAAAAATAACCTTTTTAGAATAATATTTGTCATTTGCTAAATTTTACTCCTATCAAAGTTTGCTTCATTCACTACAACAAATAACACAATTGCCATCCAAAAATCCCTACTAAAATAACTTAGTCTCCAATTTCCACACCATTGCCGACTAGATTCTTCTTGGTTGGCTAATAGTGATTTTAATCCCCTACTAAACTAATTTAGTCCGGAAAGCTCTACATTTTCCGACTAGATTTTTTTTTTGTCGGGAACAATATGGCGCGGAAAAATAATTTTGGTGGGAATTTAATTACCGACCAAATACTTGGTCGGCCATAGTTTTTTCTGAATTTAAAATTTGACAAAAAAATTTTACCGGGAATTTTTTTATTTCCCTACTAAAACCTAGTCGGGAAATGTTGGATGTTATTTCCCAACCAGATTATTTAGTCGGCAATTAGTTTGCAAAGAAATATTCATAAGCCACGGTTCTTGTTCCACACACACATGATCCACCCCATTGCAAAATACTATTTTTTTTAGCAATTATTTTAGCAATCAAACCGTTGATTTTATTGTGTTATGATGAAAAATCAATCATCTAAATTTTCTTCTCGATCAAGTTTGAAAAGATCTTCGATCGGGACCCAATTAATTTTTTAAAGGTACTTTTCGTCCGATTAAATCCATAAAAATATGCGATCTTATTAACTTTTCCTATAATTGATGGTCTTTGTAATAAGAAAAAGTTAAACGGTTCCGATCGCGTAAAAAAATTTAGGTGGAGCTTGGATTGTCCCTATACGACTTTTAAGGCGTGAGGCGGAGGAACAAAAAAGAGCGGGAGGAGGAGCAAGCAAGGCGTGAGGCGGAGGAACAAAAAAGGTGCGAGGAGCGCGATGAGGAGCAAAGGAGGCGGGAAGCGGAGGAGCAAAGGTGGCGCGAGGAGCGCGAAGAGGCGGAGTAAAGGTGGCGCGAGGAGCGCGATGAGCAGCAAAGGAGGCATGAGGAGGCAGCAAGACGACAGGATGAGAATGCAGCAAGGCTGCAAAGCCAAATCGATGTGCTTACATCATTGATGATGCAACAAGTGAAGGGACAAGGCAATTTGGGATCAGGTTGATGGTCACAATATTGGTACGTCATTAGGATCTCTCTCTCTCTCTCTCTCTCCCTCTTCGAATCTGAATGGAAAAATCATTGAACCTCGCACTCTGTTTTAGTATTAAGTAGTTTTTTATGCTTCAAAAATTTCTGTCTCCAATGGAAGGAGGCATTCCTTGGATGTTTCTGCTCAATTGATGTTCTGATGTTCTGTCTCCAATGGAAGGAGGCATTCCTTGGATGTTTTTGCTCAATTTATGTATCTTGCATCTCTGTTGCTGTCTGATACTTGTAGATATGCTGCACTGAGTTTATAAGTGCACTCTGTGTGTGTATGTGTTTGTGTGTGTTGGTTTTGATCCTGTGGGCACTACATTATTTAGCCAAAACACCCCTCAATCAAATTTGTTATATATTAAGCAAGCCAACGAACCATGTATGCATGATAGCCATGGTTTTTCTTATTTGCAAACTGCTTGGCACGAGAACGGACACACTGAGCCTGCATGCCCATATATACACTCTTAACATGTCACGAGACGACTGCTACAGCACACAAAAGAGCCATTAACCACACACTCCTAAATTATAGTACTACTTTGTTACATGGAGTAATTGCCCCGTTTGACCACCATTTAGTGGTGGTGGGGCTGATCCGGCCCAGCCATAGCACGAAGATCACTAGGGCGAGCTCCTGAGGTAATTGAAGAACCAACAGAAGTTGATATAAGACTCAAATCTGTAGATTTTCCAGCAGGATTACCATGAATTCCATAGGAATCATTCTTTTCATCGTCGCTGCTGTTCGTTTCCTTATTAGCATCCTTGATCGTTCCTTTCTCATCTACCTTTGGCACCGAGCCACTGATTTGATTCTTCCCATATGTGCTCGATTTTCCACGATTAATTTCAGTTGCAGCATTCTTTACTTCATCGAGCTTCATCTGGGTGTCATGTATCAGCTGATTATTAGCTTCGTCTTTGTTAGTTTCTTCTGAGATCATAAACCTTCTTCCGTCGGCTTGAAGGCATAACTAGGCTGATCCGGTAGTGATGAGAAGTATGATTAATGTCTTCATGATCTAACTGCAAATAGAGAGTTAGACGCAGTACTTGATCATAAATAAAGTATATCAGAGTTGCATATTTGTTTTTAGTAGCCTAAGTCGATATATCTTATGGTGGCAATGGCTGGCGTGGTGGTAAGGTGGCGGCAGCGATTGTATGGTGGTGGTAGAGTGGCATGCGATGATTGTGGTGGCAAGAATACTCGTTGGTGTTTACAAGAAATTATTTTTACAGATTTTGAGATTCTGACTTTTCAAAAACAGTTTGGAATGTTTACTGAAAAATTCTAGATCACATGTTCTGGAATTCTAAAGATTTTAAAAAGCTAAAAGATTAATGAAATTGTGAAAAAATCAAAATCTAAACCTGTTATAGAATTTAGAGCTACTGTAAACTAAAATCTGTATCTACACGCCAACACGCCCCTTGTATCTCTTTTTAGATAGTATGTATTATGTAACATGTTCTGCACCTCAAAAATGGAAAAGATTTTTCACTCAAAATACACCAAAAACTTTTCCCGCTTACATTTCGGTTAGGTTGTACCCCAGGATAATCCAGAAAATGTTTTCCAGATTTATGTTTTCTTGAAACAGTTGCGCAAATGTTTTCCAGTGAATTTTGTTTTTCATTATACTAAAGACAACATGCGTTTTCTTAAAAAACTGGAAACATATAGGTCAAATGTCTTCTACTTCAATGAACTAAGAAAACAAATTCTATTGACATACCTGTGTTCCTTCTTTCTGGGTTATGAATTTGGTGGGATAAGGCTTCATATCGCTTTTATAGAAAGAGAGATGCTAGAAACACAATTATTCGGACACAATCTCGAAAATGGAAAGACATATGGAGAAATGGTAACACTTGATAAATGAGGGGAAAAATTGTTCGATAGATCCTTATTCGACATGTCTTAGTGCGGTGACATGAATACGGGTATGAGGTGTTGGCAAAACAAAAGTTATAGAGGTCTTATAACGCTTGTACTAACTTAATGGGCATGTGTCCGAACGGAAATTGAACGAACTAGAGGTTATGAACATTTACTCGACGTGTATGTAAAGATGCTTGATATGTGGACCTGTAGCGACATAGTTTGTTAAACAAAAATTGCGATGATGCTTGGGGGGGGATATGTGTTGACACGAAATGGCGTGAGTTGATAAATATTTTAGTCACAATGGAACCTTACATAAGAGAAAATGTGGTAGATTGGGAAGAATGAGAGCAACAAATGTTAAGAAACAAACCAAGTCTTTGGGACTATTAGTAGTAGATGTGTAATAGAAGAGCCTACAAAACCCGTAAGTTCCTGAAAAAAAGAAAAAAAAAAGGGGAAATGCAACGTCTCATTATTGAGAGATTAGTTTAACCAAGAAGAAAAGGGTGTCAAAGAGAACAAATGGCTACACGTGGGTACTTGTGAGATACACCGGGGACACGGGGGTACTTGTGGGATACGCGTGAGACACACGGGTACTTGTGGGATACGCGTGAGACACGTGGGTATTCGTGGGATACGCGTGAGACACGTGGGTACTTGTAGGGTACATGGGTATGTGTGAGTACTTGTGGGACTGCTCACCCCGTTTGTTTTTATTTACAGGTTATAGCCGAACCCATGACTTGGAGTGCTTGGTGTGCATGAGTTGTGAATGCATGGCACAAATAGATGCATACCATTTTGTAAACTTTATATGATTTCAATTTGAGGCGAAATTGTAATTTTAGTTACTCATTATCATTTTATTCGGAAGAATGTAATAGGATTAATTTATCTTCATGTAATATATATTTTTTTATGGGACATGGGTGATCGATGTGAAGTAGAACTATGCTTAATCGGAAACGAAATTTAGATTTTGTTGAAAAATCGAGGGCGTGACAGTAGTACCGGAAATATTGCATGCTATACCAGAAATCTACCACTATTGCCTACTTCACTTTCATCGCCTCATGCTCAGCTGCTACTAATGATGGATTGTTTTTTTTTTTGGGTTAATTTCACTAACCTCCCCTGAGGTTTGCATTAATGTCACCGACCTCCCCTCAGTTTTCTGATATTCCACTGCCCTCCCTTGCTTTACAAAATAAATGTCAGATTCCCCCCTTGCCATTAAAAATGCCTAACGGCGTTAACTTTGATGGCGCATTGACGTTAATGCCCTTAAACTTAAACTTTACTTTATTCTTTCTTTTTTTTAGTGCATATTACATAAAAATTTTGAAAGGAGTGAAAAAATAACTTAATTATTTACTTTTTTCTTGGAACTTTATTTTCTTTAACTCAAAACTAGTTTTTTTTTTTTGTTTTTTAGTTCCCATAAGATATACTTCAACATTTTAATAATAAAAATAAAATTATCAATAATCACCTAAGCCCACTGCCTGCATTTTTTTTTTTACTTTTTTTCGGTTCCTTTTTCTTTTTTCAGATATAAAGCTAACTAGACTCTTTTTTCTTCTCTTCTTTTTTACATGATTTACTTAACCATGCTCTCTCTCTTTTTTCTTTTTCTTTTTTTATTAGAGTTAATAATGGTCTAAAATATTTGTGCACACTCCTAAAAGGGTGTGCACACCCTTGAGAAATATTTGTTTCTCCTAAAAGGGTGTGCATATTTGTTTCTTTTTTTTTTTTTTTTTTTTACACCAATTCAAGGATCCCGTTGAGAAAAATAATAGTGTAATTTTTTCCCCCAAAAAAAGACTCATAAATACATTACTTTGATAGGGTTTTTTTTTTGTTCAAAATGTTTGTTTCTCCTACAACGGCGTGCATATTTATTTTAGACCATTATTAACTCTAATAAAAAAAAGAAAAAGAAAAAGAAAAGAGAGAGAGAGCATGGTTAAGTAAATCACGTAAAAAAGAAGAGAAGAAAAAAGAGTTTAGTTAGCTATATATCTGAAAAAAGAAAAAGGAACCGAAAAAAAGTAAAAAAAAAAAAATGCAGGCAGTGGGCTTAGGTGATTATTGATAATTTTATTTTTATTATCAAAATGTTGAAGTATATCTTATGGGAACTAAAAAAAAAAACTAGTTTTGAGTTAAAGAAAAAAAAGTTCCAAGAAAAAAGTAAATAATTAAGTTATTTTTTCACTCCTTTCAAAAAATTTATGTAATATGAACTCAAATAAGAAAGAATAAAGTAAAGTTTAAGTTTAAGGGCATTAAAGTCAATGCGCCATCAAAGTTAACGCCGTTAGGCGTTTTTAACGGCAAGGGGGGAATCTGACATTTATTTTGTAAAGCAAGGGAGGGCAGTGGAATATCAGAAAACTGAGGGGAGGTCAGTGACATTAATGCAAACCTCAGGGGAGGTTAGTGAAATTAACCCTTTTTTTTTTTTTTCCAGATCGAAGCTTTAATGGAGTATGCCGCCGTTCTACTTTTGGGTTATTGACTATGAACATCAAAGCTGGATTTTGGTTGTAGATGTGTTTCGATGTTTTTGGTCATCCGTTTGTTGAAGTTGAATTACTTTAGTATTTTGCGGTGTAGGGGTTTTGGATTTTTTATTTTCCCCTTGTTATGATTAGACTTGTTATTTTCTGCTTTTGGAATTTAGATACAAGTTATTTGGTGGACTTTTATGTATGAAAGTTTGGATTTATTTTGTAGAATTTATTTTTTTAGTATTCATTACAAATTGGCAGGAAATCAAAATGGGAAAAAAAATTTGTAGCCAATTATGGGATTTCAATATTTAAAATTGGTGGCCAAAAATTTAGTTGGTGATAGTGAATACATTCCCCGACTAGAATTTAGTAGGCAAATTGCGAAGCATGCCCGACAAGAATTTAGTAGGCAAATTGCGAAGCATTCCCCGACTAGAATTTAGTAGGCAAATTGCGAAGCATGCCCGACTAGAATTTAGTAGGCCAATTGCGAAGCATTCCCCGACTAGAATTTAGTAGGCAAATTGCGAAGCATTCCCCGACTAGAATTTAGTAGGCAAATTGCGAAGCATGCCCGACTAGAATTTAGTAGGCAAATTGCGAAGCATTCCCCGACTAGAATTTAGTAGGCAAATGTCGAAGAATTGCCCGACTAGAAAAATATTACCCGACTAAATTTTGGGTCGGGACTCATTGTCGCCAATGTGTTCACCTTGGCCGACTAAATATTTTTTAGTCGGCGATGACATCTAAGTACTCTAACAAAAAAGTGGGTCGGAAAAGAATAAAAAATTTTAGGGCCACTTAGCCAAAAATCCAAAACATTTGACATTTTTAAAGAGAAGGACAAAGAACTTTTGCAATCAAACATAAAAACAAAAAATATTTGACATTTTTAAAGGTAAGGACAAGAAACTTTTGCAATCGAACAAAAAGACAAAAAAAATTAGTGAGATGTCACTAATTTTTAAAAATTCTAATTTCGAACATAAAATTCAATAAAATCTCCATCGCACATCCGGCCGAACACAACCCACCTTTAGCCAACCACTTTTGGCGACCAAAAAAATTAGTGAGATGTCACTAATTTCTAAAAATTCTAATTTCGAACATAAAATTCAAAAAAATCACCACCCCACCTCCGACCAACCGCCACCCCACCTCTGGCCGACCACTTCCGGCGATCAAAAAACTTAGTGAGATGTCACTAATTTTTAGAAATTCTAATTTCGAACATAAAATTCAAAAAAATCACCACCCCAACTCTAGCCGACCACCACCCCACCACTGGTCGACCACTTCCGGCGACCAAAAAAATTAGTAAGATGTCCCTAATTTTTAAAAATTCTAATTTCGAACAAAAAATTCAAAAAAATCACCACCCCACCTCCGGCCGACCACAACCCCACCTCTAGCCGACCACTTCCGGCGACCAAAAAAATTAGTGAGATGTCACTAATTTTTAAAATTTCTAATTTCGAACATAAAATTCAAAAAAATATCACCCCACCTCCGGCCGACCACCACCCCACTTTTGGCCGATCACTTCCGGCGACCAAAACAATTAGTGAGATGTCACTAATTTTTAAAAATTCTAATTTCTAACATAAAATTCAAAAAAATCACCACCCCACCTCTAGCCGACCATAACCCCACCTCTAGCCGACCACTTTCTGGCGACTAAAAAAATTAGTGAAATGTCACAAATTTTAAAAAAATTCTAAGTTCTAACATCAAATTCAAAAAAATCATGGTCCCACCTCCGGCCGACCACCACCCCACCTCTGGCCAACCACTTCCGGCGACTAAAAAAATTAGTGAAATGTCACAATTTTTAAAAATTATAATTTTATACAAAACATTCAAAAAAAAATCACGAACATAGTGAGTCACTTTATATATCTATTGAGATAATATTTGCTCTGTTCCGACAACAGAGCATACCCGATAGGTGGGTTTCTCTCACCACCCATTGTTCAGGTAAGCCTACCTTGGTGTGCTTTAGTTTCTTTCAGTACCTCTTTTATACGCCAAGAGTCAACTAATGACATACATTGAGTATACAGTGACAATGGTACTCGAAATTTGGAAAAGCTTACATACGCTAGCAGGGGCTGACAATGACGGTGGAACCTCGTCATGATTTTTAACCGGATATCTAAAGGATTAGATTAACACTAACCCACCCAGAGCTTGACCTTTTAATGAAGGAGATGATGAAAACGAACTCCTATAATACCATAAACCTCAAATTATTTTGATCATTTCGGAAGTTAATTTTCGATTTTGGTAGCAGTTTTCGGGACTTGAGGTCTGATTGTTGTTCTCCGTTTTGTTTATGGAGAAGAACAAATAGATTGACAAAGTGGAGTTGATTCTAAAATTTTGGGAAAATATTTGTTTGATTGCAATTGTTCCTTGTCTTTATATTTGATTGCAAATATTCCTTGTCCTTCCCTTTTTAAATAGGCAAAATATTGTGTCTTTAGGTTTGATTGCAAATGTTCATTGTCTTTATGTTTGATTGCAAATGTTCTTTGTCCTTCCCTTTAAATAGGCAAAATATTGTGTATTTATGACTATCATATATCTTCCCATCCATCATCATTCCTATGAGGGCTCTCTCACACAAAAAAAAAATGCGGGAAAACAGTTGTGAGCCGTTGGATCGCGTGAAGGGCATAGGATCCAATTCCTTTTCTTGTGAGGGAGCCCTCACAGGAAACTTCTTATATCTTCCTATTCCTTACCCAAGAAATATATAAGTAAGAAAAACAACTATCACATCATTGCAATTCATAGTCAAAGAAAAAAAACCAACATACATTTTTCAAGATTGATCATCCATCAAAATAGAACAAAAGTTATTTAACAATCAATCAAAGTGTAACCCGACGTGTTCTCAAATCTCAAAAATCATCTACGATTTCATAAATTATCCACTAGGAGCTTGGAAAATCATCCACCGGAGCTTGGGAGATCTCAGTCGACAAAAAAAAAAAAAAAAAAAATTGTTTTAAAAAGTGTGGGGTGGCCAGGGTCCACCCCAACCCTGCTCTCCCTCCGGCACCCTACAACTGCAGAGAAAGTCAAAAAGAAAAAAAAAACGAAACAATAAAAACACAGCTAAACACTTGACCCCCTACAAAAATAGCCCAGAACTATTAAATTGTTAACCACCAACTCATCTAAAAGCTTAAGCTGTTAGAGAGAGGGGTAACTATATTATTTATATTCTCAACACGCCCTCTCACGTGTAGCCAGGCTCTCATCCATAAGCGGGCTAAACACATGCAAATATTTAATAAATGGGTAGGCGGTGAGGTTCGAACACATGATCTATTGCCTGCTCTGATACCATATTAAATTGTTAACCACCAACTCATCTAAAAGCTTAAGCTGTTAGAGAGAGGGGTAACTATATTATTTATATTCTCAACAAGAACAAAGCACCCCAAACAAGCTTTAATTGAGTCCCACACAAGCTGATCTTGAGTTAGTCCATCGTAAGTTGGGTAGTAGTTTATTCGAGCTTGATTTGAAAGCATGGCGAGATTGAAAAAAACTATTTCTTGTATGTAAAATATTGATCTTGAACAAGTTTTTAATGAGTAAACACGAGTTCAAACTGGATTAGTTTGGTTTATTTTATGAGCTCTTGTTAAAGTAGAGAGCCTAGTGCAACGCGAGCTAAAAAATTTACCTGTTTTAGAGCAAGAGCATTAGCTTGGGCAAAATTTTGGCCAAAAATGTTACTGAACAGTGCACATTTAACTCACATATCTTTCAACGCTTCAACAATACACTCAATAGCTAGTAAATAGTGCACACGAGGAGAGAGAGCAGAGAGATAACATGTGACTAGTACTTGGACAAATATAGCCAAGTACTATAGCTAGTGGTACTTTACCAAAGGGTTAAACTAAGTGACTAGTACTTGGGCAAATATAGCCAAGTACTATAGCTAGAGGTACTTTACCAAAGGGTTAAACTAAGTGACTAGTACTTGGGCAAATATAGCCAAGTACTATAACTAGAGGTACTTTACCAAAGGTTAAAGTAAGTCTGGCTGAGATTCTCTCTTTTTTTGTTAGCTAAAATACCTCAAGCTCATCTGTTGCTATTGCTCGAAGTATCAAACCCAGACTGTGAATCTGTGATGAACAATCGCGAACAGACTAGGGAGAGAGAAATCGAACAAGAGGCAGCACATCAAGTGCACCACCAGCAGACGGGGTCTCCACCGATGGCCGCTTCCGCCATGGACGGCGTCGCAGCGACTGCTCTCCGGTCAGTCCTCCACCGCGTCCATCAAGCCGCTGAGAAGTCCGGCAGAACCGCCGACCGGATCAGAGTCGTCGCCGTCAGCAAAACCAAGCCCGTATCTCTCATCCGTCAAGTCTACGACGCTGGCCACCGCTGCTTTGGTGAAAACTACGTTCAGGAGATCGTTGAGAAAGCCCCTCAGGTTGTTCTTCACCTTCTCTCTCCTCAGGTTACCTTTCTGAAAACGGTTATTAAGAGGAAATTGGGTTTTTTTTTTTTTTTTTGAGTTAAAAAATCTGGTTTTCTTTTGTTATCTTGAACTGAAGATCCTGAATTCAATTCTCTTTTGTAGCTCGGGCAATCTTAAATGTGTGTTTAGGATGACCAAAAATATGATATTTCTTCTTCACTTTAGTGACATAAACTTTACTCGGGCTTTGATTGAGTCCCGCTAGTGGAGGGTGGGAGGGTGGGATTGGTGATTAGTTGGGTGTGTGCAAGTTAGCCCAGACATTGTCAAAACCTTTTCTTGAAAGTCAGTTTTTGTTAACCTATTACTTTCTCATGCAACTCTCTCAAAAACCCAAAAGTGCAAAAGGAAAAGATTAATTACTCAAGTAATAGCAGGAATTGTAGCCAAATTCTTTTGCTTGGTTTTTTTAGGGGAAATTTTGAAACTCAAAAAGTTCAGTTTTTCAGGCATACCAATCACAATCTAGTTAGGGGATGAAAGAACTGCATTCTTTGTTTTTTCATTTGAGGTTACTCAGCAGCTAATTTGGTCTTTTAGAGTTTTATGTGTGCTGAATGGTTGGTTTGAGTTTAAAGGAAGTGTTTAACTTTTCAAATGTAGCTTCCGGAAGATATTGAGTGGCACTTTATTGGCAATTTGCAAAGCAACAAAATTAAGCCTCTCCTGAGTATGCTCTCTCTCTCTCTCTCTCTCTCTCTCTCTCTCTCGCGCGCGGATATGTGGTTGATACATAGACATGTCGTTCTGGATTGATTTCATTTATCTGACTGTAAAACAAATGGGCCTCTGAATCAGTTATTAACTTATTATTGAATTATGAGAAAATAAAGAAGCAACGTAAACAATACGTCAAGTAATGAAGCATTATGGACTATGTTAAGTGGTGATTGACACTGTGATTTTGACATGTTAAGGAATCTTAAATGACTAACATTGTGATGACTGATGAGAATAACTTTAAGGTATAGGTTTTAGATGAGACCCTTTTTGTGATAGATTTCCTTTTGTTTTCTTGTCTGAAAATTGAATTGTGATTGGTTACTAGATCTTATACTTGGCTCTAGGAAAGAGGTTTCAGGATCTTCAACCAAGTGGAAGGAAGTGATGATGAACTAGATTCACCATCCATTCAAGGGATTGACCCCTCTTGCATGCTTGGAGTCTTTTGGGTTGTACTTTGGTTAGTCAAATCATAATACAACATGTATATCAATGTTAGAATTTAATGGAGAAAAGATTGAAGTCACGTGTTTTAATAGTTGCAAAAATTATATACGGATTACTTGTCTGTTTATTGGTGCCCATCACCTGACCATTGCCTTTTCAACTCTCTTTCTTTGTATATTTTGCATTAGTTGAGCATGAAGGGAAACTTACATATTTTCTGGGGCAGGAATTGTCCACAATAGTTACATGGATAGAAAAATCTCCAGATGTGGTAGAAATGGGCAAGTCAATTGGTAGAGAATTTAGTGATGAAGAGTTGTTGCTCTGCTACACCAATACCACATTACAATGGCCACCCAGCTTAACTCAGCCGGACGGCACTTGGATGGCAGAGTAGCAAGTACTTGGCTAGGGTTTGGACCCTTGGGTCCAACTTCCCCTTCTTTCTCTCCTCTTTTTGGCGACCTTTCGTGAGGGACTTCACAGTTTATTAGGGGAGTGGTTCTTTGATGTAGTGCTTAGAGCGTAACCTCCCCCTTGCAGATGGGTGAGATTGATTCCCCCATGAAGTCCATGTGCCACCAGGTCTGGACGAGGTTGGCCCATGATGGCTCCATGTTACGCCAAGGTGGATGAGATGGGTGCCTGATTGTCCATGTCTGTTTAGGGACAATGTGTTGACCTCGTACACCTATGTTATGAGTATACTGCAGTTGTGGAAACAAGGAAAAATGGTATGCATGTGTTTATGGGAAAATGAAGCCACAGGGCACAGGGTTTAGCAATCAAACATGTGTGAGCATTTGTGGCATGGTTGCTAATTGGGGATGTCTCAAATTGTCAGTCGGAGTCTGTCCATTTTGAAAAGCCAAGGCATGAGTTGTTTGAGTTTCCGAAAACTATCCCATACAAAAACTATCAACGAATCAGATGTGTGAATTAAGGGGCAATGTTAGAAGTCAATGCTTGGCAATTTGAATTTTGGATGCTGTTTTTGCAAGTCTTCTTAGTTATTAAAGTTAAAACTCCCAAAAGGTACTAGCAATATGGGAAGGAGAGATTATGCTTTAGTCTGTTTATCTTTTCCGTCTCCTAGTACCCTTGCCTTTTCAATTCCCTTGCGCCTATGTTGAACAAGAGGTGGAGCATAACCTAGTATCACTCACGCAGTATCCCGACACATGAAGTTTCTCGGTTACTTATTGTGTTTTTGCTCAATTCTTCTCAATTTTGTGCATGTTTTTATCTTTCAAGTGTGAACTGCCTTGTTCTAATTCTGAGGTTGTTTTTGTGATTGAAAGAAGATGTTCATGTTCTTATTTCTTATTGCATTGCACAGCTGGTGTGCCAAACCTAACCATGGTGGAGACTGTAGATGATCAGAAGGTGAACACTGACTCGAAATTCTGTATATTAAAAGTTGTATTTTTAGTTCTTATGTAAGAGCACCGTATTTGTACTAGGAGTAATATTCTCATTTTACATTCGTCTTTTAAGAATGAAAGATGGAACTTTCTAAAATGCAATACTCCATCTTCCCCATTTTGTTTGTCGATAACTCCAACTTTTTAAAGGGGTATGCATTTAGTGCACTCAAATTCAACTTAAAGGTGAAATTTTTAACGTCCCTACTCAAATTCAACTTAAAGGTGAAATTTCTGACGTCGTCCCTTTTTCTCCCAACTTAAAGTTGAAACTATTACCAAGGTCATTTCATACTCATGACACTATATAATCGTATAATTAAGAGGGGCCGGAGTGCATAATCAACGGAAGCCTATTTTATAATATCAAACATAACACCTTACATACATTTACAAAGGAGTATAACCCCTAACTACTCCTCAAAGTTGGGCATAGTTAACATGTAATAAGCATTTCTAACTAATACAAGAATGTCAAAGAGTGGCTTGAATACAACCTTCCTATAACCAACATAGGTAAAGGCCCTCATTTGCGCTTTGAGTCCACACGAAAGGGAACACATCATCCTATTCTTCACATCCTGAAAAGTGGAATATTTTCATAAGCCAAAGTTTGTATGAATGACCAATAGATAATTTACAAGCTCTCCATGGATATTCTCAAAATACATTTCCAAAGGATTAATCATAGTCTTTTCATATTCTCAAAAAGAATCCATAGCATTTGGAACACAAATTTATAATGCACGTCCCTCTCCAATTCCTCCACATCACCAGGCGTCTCTGGTGTGGATAAGCTCAAGCGTCTTTGCATTATCCACAAACATATCTTGCTAGTCTTTTAGCACTATCCCCTAGCAAACTGGGATGTAAGGGATGTCATTAATAGATGCAAAACTTGTCTATCTTTCATTTAATATCCATGGAGTTCATATTGTAGAGCAAACATGTAGATAAAACATATCGTTCGTACTTGGATATAAAGCACGTGTCAAACCATGTAATTTATATATTAAAGTCACTCACCTCGATCCATGTGTTCACACAAGTCCCCTATGTCAAATGAGCAATGAAAACGTAATTAGACAATACTAAACAATCCCATTATTGATGAATAGAAGTGTGTGAGGTCAATAGTGGAAGTGGCAGAATTTTCCCAAATAGGCCTTTGCTACTGGTAGTATCAAAACCCTCCTACCACTAGAAGATAACAAAACAGGGAGTTTGGCTACCGGTAGCCCAAAAAGATGCTACTGGTAGCCCAGAATTTTCTGGAAAATCACAGCTCGTATCCCCCTTCCTTCAAAACCCCATTCAACCCCTTCAAACTCAACTAAAACCTTAGGAATCTACAGGAGCAACTCAAGAAATCTCAACCCATGGTCCAAAAGTACTTCAAAACATCCAAATCAAGGGATTATAGATAGGATTCTTGAGTTTCTCTCAAACTCAACCCAACACCCAACTCTATGGATTCAACTCAAATCAAACTGAGATTAAACTTACTTAGAACATGAAATTCAGTAGACATAACATAGAAATTACCTAGTTACACTTCAATTAACCAAATCTAGAACTCCTCCTCCTTGATTCCCTTTTACCTCTCTTCTTCTTCTTCTTCTTCTTAGAACCCCCTCTTGATTTTATATGCTCTCTTAAGAAAAATTATCTAGTGTGTGCTCACCCATATGCTCCCACCTATGCACCAAGCCTTCCAATAGTATTTAGGCACATACTCGTACATTTAATGAGAACACACACACACACAGCTAATTACATCCCAAGTATAAATCTAGGATCAAGGGTATTACACCGTCAACTTAAAACAAAGAAAACACAAAAGAAATAAATACAAACCGTTTGATTGAAGCAGCAAGTTAACTGAAACCACGCCTCCTATAACTGCCCTATACAAGCACAACGTCCTAGTACTCCCACCACGTTTTCCACAATCATTCTTCTTTCCTTTTGTTTGTTTGAAAAATAATTTTCTCGTTCTCTCTCAACTTCCTCCTCCATCATCTTCCTAACATGTATCCTTCTTCTCCTGCTTTCCTCCACGCATATACATTTTGTTCTTTATCATTCAAGTGGGACATTAGGTCTGTATGATCCGGTTATAGGGGCAGGGTTTCGGTTAACTTGTTGCTTCAATCAAACGGTTGGTATTTATTTCTCTGTGTTTTCTTTCTTTTAAGTTGATAGTTTGGATGTGTATCTTCTACTAGTCTTACTTGAATGTAGTCAGCATTGGTGCCTAACCTTATCTCTTGACAAATCACGTGAACATGTCGTACTTGAGATATCTATCATAAATCTACTATTGCAAATATATTATTAAATACTTTAAATAGAATTTAAAGAAATATTTACTGGTTTGAAGAAACCCACTCCAACCCATTAAAAAAACTTTAAAGTGTTTAAAATCCTAACCTAGGGAATTAAATATAACTTTGGGTTAATGACCTGAACACCCCCTGTACGTAT
Organism: Vaccinium vitis-idaea; assembly: GCA_963854785.1. Lineage (NCBI taxonomy): Eukaryota > Viridiplantae > Streptophyta > Magnoliopsida > Ericales > Ericaceae > Vaccinium > Vaccinium vitis-idaea. The sequence goes on along the minus strand of OY978216.1, from coordinate 19,330,353 downwards.
ACGTTTTCCCCCAAACACCCCCTGCACCCAAAAAATCTACGACGACACCCCCTCTATCTTTCAAACTTTACCTAAACACCCCTTCCGTCACCCTTTCGTCTAAAATCGTCTAGAACCATCAGCTTTTTTTATGATCCAAACCGTTCAATTTGTTTAAAACATGGTTTTAAGTGTACTCGCGAGAAATCGGCCCAAAATTTGATCGGGAAGTACTTGATCCAAACAATTTTTCGTGTATGAAAAATTGTTTGGATCAAGCACTTCCCGATCAAATTTTGGGCCGATTTCTCGCGAGTACCCTTAAAACCATGTTTTAAACAACTTGAATGGGTTGGATCATCAAAACATGACCCAGAACTTTGAGATTCGAGACGATTTTAAACAAAAGGGTGACGGGAAGGGGTGTTTAGGTAAAGTTTGGAAGATAGAGGGGGGGTCATCGTAGATTTTTTGGCTACAGGGGGTGTTTGGGGGAAAACGTATACGTACAGGGGGTGTCCAGGCCATTAACCCTATAACTTTAGAGGCATAAGATATAATTATATAAAATTGAAAGCACAATTTAGTAATTGGAGAAAAATCCAAATAGAATCAAACCAAAAAACTTGAGGACGAAATCAAAACATTTAAAATACGAGGACCAAATTGAAACCTGCATAAAACTATAAGGACGAAATTGAAACAGCTAAAAATACAAGGACTAAATTTAAAACTACCCATAAGTCCATAACTATAGGGACTAAAAAGCTAAATAAGCCTAACCATTATTAAGAGAGAGTTTTGGAAAACCACATGTTTTATGCTTTGACTTTGCGAAGTCAAATTCATTTCGGATATTCTAAAATAATTCATTTCGGATATTCTAAAATGAAAGATGAAAAAATAGATTGGGACAGATTGAGTACTAATCAATTAATGAAAAAGGTGTTTAACTGGATTACTAGTGCCTCCTCTTGCTTCTGAGTTGACTGACTTGGTGAACATGGAAATTTTTGCTTTGTGTTTCTTAGATTGCAAATAATCTTAACCGGATGGTGGAAAACATTGGAAGAAAGCCCTTGAAAGTCTTGGTCCAAGTAAATACCAGTGGAGAAGAATGTAAGTGAGTGTTGTATTTGTCGGTTCCAAATTTTTTAGCTTTTTCTGGCCACTAACCCCTAAATCGAGTACAAATGCCTGTGGAAAAGAACATAAGAGAATTTTAATTTTTGGCCTTGTTGCAGCAAAATTTGGTGTCCATCCATCTGGGTGCTTGGAACTCGTGAAACATGTTAGTATGGCCTGTCCAAACCTTGAATTTCGTGGCCTAATGACCATAGGAATGCCAGATTATACTTCAACACCAGAGAACTTCAAGGTGTTTCTACTGAAATACGTACTTTTGTTTCTGTGGTTATCAGTTGTTCACTCGTTGCTAATATTTTTTTCTCTGGTCTTTCATGCTTTTAAAGTTTCCTAACGCCATCAGTGTTGGTGTCAGACGTTGGCGAGCTGTAGAAGTGAAGTTTGTGAGGCACTTGGAATTGCAGAAGAGCAGTGTGAACTATCAATGGGAATGTCTGGAGACTTTGAGCTAGCTGTAAGTGAATTTTTGGTCCTTACTTTGAACTGAAACTTATTGAGAAATTTCCCATGATTTCGTTAAATTTCTTTGTTGGGGGGGGGGGGGGGGGGGGGGGGAATAAAAGAAGAAAGGATGATGATGATGATTTTTTTCCCATTGTACCACGAAATTTAATTTTTCAAAATGGCATATGATGAAAACTTTTTGCTTCATCAACTTGATCATGTTTGATATGATATACTTCCATTGCAATTTATCAAAGTAGAGTTGCAGCATAGAGTGGAAACCTAATGGATGGACTTGATGATTGGTGCAGATTGAACTAGGAAGTACCAATGTGAGAATTGGATCAACCATATTTGGTGCAAGGGAGTATCCAAAAAAACAATAAAACTAGCAATCTAAATCGTCTTGCTAGAACTGCCAATACAATCTTCGTGTTAACTTTTTTGGTGCAGTCATCATGGTGGAGATTGCTCTAAATTATGCTGTTGGTGGTTGGGATTTCTTTTGATCTATTTCACAGCTTAAACAGCTATACTTGATAGCAAAGGAAATTGTTCTGTTGTCCTCAATGGAGCTAGACATCCAAACTGAGCAATATAGCATGGTTTTTTTTATAATCGGTGTCCGGCCAGTTACCTCCAAACTGAGGATTTATTATGTTAGATTTGATCTGAAATCATTCTGAAAGATTTGGTAAGGAAATCACCTGTGGATCTTGTATTGCGGCGTGGAAGGATTATGTTGATATTTGCTATGAGACAGAGAGAGAAGTATTTAGGGTGTGATTCGTGTGAATCAACCCTAACACAAGACAGTCTTGTTTATATTATCACACAACTTTGTTACACAATATAACTACACAATGTGGGACTTACAACACAAACTATTCTAACAATATTTAAAGCTTGATAGATTCAGAGCGATTGATATCCATCTGTATATAGAGTTCAATTCAGATTGCGTCTTGGCATGAAATGGTTTTTTCTATCATTTTACCAGAATTTCTCTTGTAATAAAATGGCTTCAAACCTATTAATATCATCAATCTATTTGATGTTAGATCACTTTGCCATTTACAAGAAGAGCTAATGATATGCAACAAACTCTTTACAAATGGCGGATTTCAAAGGTTTCTTTTAAGTTATACACTTCTCAAGCAGCTATACAATGGCTTAACACATAATACTCTAATTTATTGGATTGCTTCTCCTACGGCTGGAGTGAAATTGAACACTGTTGGATGCATGTAGGAGAGCAATGAAAAAGCGGGATTTGGTGGACTCTTCAGTGGTCATTGAGGATTTTGGCTTATGGGTTACTAAGGGAAACTCAGCAATGCTATATGCAAGGAAAAGACTTGCAGGAAATCACGCAAGGAAAGTCCTGCGGGGCCCAGTACGGATCCCAAACGACTAATCCGAGCCGCTCAAGAATTTTAGAAACGCATTTCAAGTGAACCCGCTAAAAATCAGCTCCATCCAATATGTTTAGATGCTCGATCCAAACTTTTGTTTTTTCTTTTTCCATCTGAGCTATTCAAAAATGAAAGTTTGGATCAAGCATCCATACACATCGGATGGAGCTGGTTTCTAGAAAGCCCACTTGAAATGTGTTTTTAAAATTTTGAGCGGCTCAGATCAGCCGTTTAAGATCCGTACTGGCCCCGTAGGGCCTTTCTTGCGTGATTCTTTGCAAATCTTCTTTGCACATAGGTATTCATAGAGGATTGACTATAATCCTAGAGAAGGGAATGATCAACTTAAGGCTTGAAACAGACTCCCTATTGCTGTTCAAATGATAAATGCAGGATCCCTTACTGGACATCCTCACCAAGCATTTACCGAGAAACGAATCAAAGTGCATACTATCTTGCAAGATTGGGAGTGGAACAAATGGAGGAATTGGTGGTATCGGAGGAATCACCTTAGCAAGTGAGACAGTTCGTGCTCGAAGACAGCCTAGGAATTGGCCGGTATAGGGATTCGTTTCCTGTTTTATGTTGTATTATCGATGGTTGTAACGGACTTAAAACTTTTTCCTGTCTTGAATGCTTAAATTTTCTGTTGCACCAAGAGGGAAAAAAAGTTCTCCGATTTGATGGTTTGGACCTATTACAACTTTACAAGATCAAGCCGCTGTATGTTATTCTATCTTTTACTTTCTTGCTTTTTGAGGCCACAAATGTCAGCTAATTAAATCGGAAGAAATGTCATAGTCAGAAAACTTAACCCAAATGACAAAACCCAGTGTTAAACCACATGGTAAACTAGACACATTAATGTAGGACAACAAAAGAAAAGGGAAGAGAGGGAAAGCACAAAATGTTAATCATCTTATTATAAGCAAACTATCCAAGTAAAAGATAAACTCAAAATAGCAACAAACAGATCAAATCCTCTCTATCTTCAATTAAACACATCCTATCCTAATATAAAATTACTTAACTACCAAGCACAATAATTGGACCATTAAAAATTATCTCCAACCAATTAAGGGCTGCAATGTAGTATCGAATAATGCATGATATTGGCATGGAAATCCTCTTCAAGAGCCCTCAGGAGCTGATTTCTGAGGTAGGGATGGAAGAAGATGCTGCTTATCATGAAACGGCAAGACAACCGAATGCAGTACAGCCAGCTACATAGCTTATCCTACAACAAAATGCAGCACATATTTCAGAATTATAAATATCTATGATATCACGTAACTCAAATGCTAAATAGGTCAAAATGGTAAAAATTAAAATTGGCATGTATCCATTGTGAAATTTTATGAAAATGTCGCACCACTACTACTTCTTTAACCAGAAAGACTTATGAAATTGCCTCACCAGTGCTCATTTGTAACAAGAAAGGTCCTCCATATCAAGAATGTGGAAAGGAAATAAATGAACGCAATTGGGTGAAAGAATAAAAATAGAGGGAGAACAGAAGAAAGGGTGTTATCAACACTCTCTATATCGATGTGGTAAACTAAGGACCATATTTAAAAATTCCCGGAACATCAAATTGGTAACGGAAGACAGAGAGGGCTGCAAAGCAGATTTCAAACTCATGTCGAAAGTGCCAAACTCTATCACACACTACCAGCATGCCTGCCTTATTTGCCGGGAAATTGACAGTTATATGAAGAAGTAACACTCTAAACACAAGTACTTTTCAGAACTCCAAATGAGTGATACCTTTTCATTCTAAATTATATTGTCTTTGTAAACTCTGGAGCATCATAGAAGCAGCGGAGTTCTCAGCCTCTTTTACTCTTGGCTTATCATTTCCTAATACTGCGTATGCGCCACTAGCAGTTTCAATTTGAACAGAACATGTGAATCTCTTTTCATGAGCAGGCCCGAATTCCTTTTCAACCCTATGGTTCCAGAAAAGCAAAAAGTTGGAGAAAAAGAAAGGAACGAAATTTTATTCAGAAAAAAACAATTGCATCCCATGTTTATCAAGTCCAAGTAGTGACTACTTGGTTTTCCACAAATTATTACAATGTTTCATGAATCATTACGAATTCCTACTAGTTCGGACTTTGGACACAATGAAGACACAGAACATACACGTTAAGAGGTCACAATACACTTTTAGAAGTTAGGCCACAGTTCAAAAATGTCATGAGTGCTTATTCTATGAATACTTATTTAGTGACTGTTGGTTTCTTTTTCCGTAACATTGATTATGTTTATGCTTCTTAATCCCAATTTAACAGAAATACCTTTTGAAGTGTTCGTATGAACTTTAACATATAAATGAAGTATAAACATATGCAAATATCGAATACAACTTGATGCAGTACAATTAAGGGTACTATTGTCATTTCTAGTGTCTTTAGAGTTAGTAGGGTCTTGAGTCTATAAATAGGGGTGTGAGTCTTTCATTTGGTAGCTTTTTATCAATTAAGAATATAAGTATCAAGAGGTTTAACTCTTTGTATCCCATTTTGGCAGTTTCTCTCTCTAAAATATCTATGGTATATTCTGGTTTGCATCACAACTTGTACTTAATGTGTGTGCGTCCTAGTTCTCGAAAAATGACACATTGTGTCCGTAACCTTGCTTCTCAAAGGTAATAATCAAATCCACACCTGTAAGTTGGCTTGGCTAACCGCTTCTTCTCACAAAACTGATTCAGCTTCTGCTTAGCTACTTCAATCTCCCCTACTTGGTTGAGTACAAGAGGAATTCCATTCAACAAATTTTTGTCATCCGCGGTCTCTGTCATTTTATTCACAGCTTCATTCTCATCATTCTTTTGTAAATCCTTTTGACTTGAATATGTAGAGGCAATAATTCCCTTCATCATCTCTTTTCCATCCTCGGTTTCTGTCAACTTCAACACGGCCTCTTTTGCAGCATCGATCTTTGCTGAATCCTTTTGACACGAATATCCGCAGGCAATAAACTCCCCGTCAACAAAAACACTGGCTGTGTTTTTGGAATCTTTTTTCATGTATTTGATTTCCACTTGTTTTCCCTGTTTCTGGCATAACTCGTACAGCACAGTAACTGGCTGTGGTTGTTGCTTTAAATCTTCAAGCATAGCTATAGGTTCAAGAATACCCCTGAAAATCTGTGGAAGAATTAAAACATGCAAAATCACCACATCATAAAACTACAATCACAAGACATCTGAAGTACAAGGTTATATTGCTCACCAACCAAAATTCTTTCAAATCCCAACCACAATCAACAAAAACAGCTGCAGCAATTGATTCAACAAGGTCTGCCAATAGCTTTGGTGCCTTCAGGCGACCACCGTATGTGACCGCATCACAGTCATGCTGGACTTTCGAAGCAAACTCTTCAATCTGCATAATCACAAGACTTGTGAACAAATGTCGATAAACATCTATAATTGATTAAATTTGCTTTTATTTATCTGCTAAAAAGATTTAAAGCTCCAATGTCTATGTTCAGGAAAGAACATAGAGATATACGTGGAAAACCCTAATCGAAGAAAATATGGAGTACAAGTCTTCTCTCCTCTCTCAGAAAAGTTCTCCCGCTTTCTCACGTGTTTTACACTACAATGCTTTAACCCTAATTACAATGCAAAGATTGAATAAAATGAATGCATACATTCACACTGTGTAGTAGCTTATTACGTCTTCGTATCTTATACAAGCCTATTACAGATATGTTTCATATCTTATTTACGGTGTCTTAGTTTGAGTATTGCTATGTTTATTGTTTAGTGAAATCTTTCTTCAAGGTTCTTAGGGTTCTTTGAGATAAGTTTGTCTTTCGGGAAATAAAAAAGCATTGATCTAAAAGATACAATTTAATGATATGCAAAGCAATCCAATTGGACAATGATAGATTGAACACCTTAGCCTCAACAGCAGGAGCATTAATCCGAATATGCCGATGAAACCCGTGTCTGATAGCCAATCTAGCAAGCTTCTCAGTGCTTATATTTGCCGCACGTATTCGCGAGAGTTGGCCCGGCTCGAGATTGGGATAAGCATGGTAAACAAACATCGAAAACGTGACACAGATTATCGCATCACCAACAAACTCAAGGCGTTCGTAGGAACGCAAGTAAGGCCACGAAGAATGCGTCAAGGCCTCTAGCAATAGACTCTTGTCCTTGAAATCATATCCCAGAATCTTTTCCATCGCAGAAATCAAGTGTTCCGCTGCCATATCACCGCCGCAGGGAGTTGGTGTGGATTCATGTGGTATGTGATGAGTGCCATTACACATCTTCAATCTTTTCGCGGCGGATTCGGTATCTTCTTCTGCATGTGGTGGCCGGTTTTTTTCAGAACTTGAATCTTCCATTGATTTGTCAAGGAGAAGAAAGGAATTTTCTGGGACAATGAGAGACAAAATCTGTGAGAACCTAGTACGGTGTGGCGGCATACGTTGTATTGCTGACTTGGGGTGAGGGACTCGTAAGTCATAACAGAATCCTTGGAAAGGGGAAATTTATTAAGAATTTGATGTGTACATGAGATTGGAAGGGGAAGAGTCCTTGACTAAACAAGTAAACAATCTTCAGGCCCCAGCCAATATCAAACAAATTGGACCACGTGAATATATAATATTAGAGTATCTCACAATATCACGTGATCTTGCTCCGGGAATACTAAATAATTAGACCACATTTACCGGCCAATATGAAACAAATTGGCACTCCTCTTCCTTAATTAAATCTAAAATAGGAATGAAAAAGAATCGTAAATGATAAAGGAAAGAAGCAAAAAAGGGAGAGTTAAATAGGCATCCTGTATAAAAAATATCCTTATGATTCCATCCTATAGAGTTTGAATACTTATGATTCCATTTTGAAATTCAAATAAACCTCAAAACACCATTTCTCTCTCCTAATTTTCCTAATAGTTCTCTCCTGATTTTCCTTATATTTTTCACTCCTAATTTCCCAACATTACCCTCTCCTAAACTTTCCTAATCTCTCTCTCTCTCTCTCTCTCTCTCTCTCTCTCTCTCTCTCTCTCTCTCTCTCCATTGAAAAATCTATCTCTTTCCTAATCTTATAATTCTCTCTCTTAATCTTCTCACACCTAAAATCTCAAAAAAAAATTAAAAATAAATAATCATGATATTTTGTCCTAAAAATACGAGTCATGAGATATTGATTTCATGCACTTTTGTAGTAATTCACCATGTTTTTTTTTTTTCATTATATGTAGATTAATGCACCACAAAAAAAAACATAAAAAAATCATGAAATATATGGTAAATTAATGCACCACAAAACCACTAACCCGAGCCAAATTTAATTGCATAAAAATAAGATTTGTTCTTTCATTATCAAGTGAATAATTTGGGTAATTTTGAACTGTTAACTGTTTCTTTTTATCGGCAAAAAGAATTTATTAATCTTTAAAAAGATACAAAGGTTAAAACTAACCAAGTGTGCAAAGGCAAAGCCACCCAAGACTACATACCATGATCGGGAGAAGCCAAAACAACCATCACTAAACAAAAAAGTGTCCAAACTTAACATCCAAACCTCCAGACCTCACAACCCAAACAAAACACCTACAATCAGTGGCAAAGCCAGGATTAAGAGTCGTGAGGGGCCGAGTTATAACAGAAAAAAATTAACATCATATATCTTCTTATTCCTTACTCAACAAATAAATAAAAAATTAAAAAACAACTATCAAAGTGTAACCCGACGTGTTCTCAAAGAAAAAAAGACAAAATACAAACATTAAGGGGATAATTTGTTCCGTTGCATTTCATAGTCAAAGAAAAAAAGACAAAATACATTTTTCAATATTGATCATCTATCAAAATAGAACAAAAATTGCTTATGATTCCATTTTGAAATTCAAATAAACCCTAAAACACCATTTTTCACTCCTAATTTCCCAACATTTCCCTCTCCTAAACTTTCCTAATCTCTCTCTCTCTCTCTCTCTCTCTCTCTCTCTCTCTCTCTCTCTCCATTGAAAAATCTATCTTTTTCCTAATCTTATAATTCTCTCTCTTAAATGACCGATTAATACGAATATCAAATCCTCATTATTATAAAAATGAGATATGTCTCTATCCAAAGCAATACTATATGTAGTTATTCGAATGAATTCCGATACAAAAATGATAGTGACACAAACTTTGTGGCACAACCAACCACAACCCCACTCACATGGGGTGTGGAACCCGCACGTGGACCATGTAGTTATTCGAATGAATTCAGATACAAAAATTATTGTGACACAAACTTTGTAGCACAACCAACCACAACCCCACTCACATGGGGTGTGGAACCCGCACGTTCAATTATTGTGACACAAACTTTGTAGCACAACCAACCACAATCCCACTCACATGGGGTGTGGAACCCGCACGTGAACGTGCGGGTTCCACACCCCATGTGAGTGGGATTGTGGTTGGTTGTGCCACAAAGTTTGTGTCACTATCATTATTCATTCAGTTATGCAGTAATGGCTGGTCCCAGATTATGCAAAATAATAAAAGCTAGCAATGATACAAAGCTCTCCCAGATTATTTCCATTTTTTTTTTCATTTATTTAACTCTCATAAGCTGAAAAAGAAGCTGCACCATATAAGCTGACATATTCATCATATAACAACCACAAATTAGTATATCAACTTAACAGTCCACTTCCCCTCCAAACTCCCTTAACTTGTTAAATTCCGGACCTCATTGATCCCAATCGAATTTCGATGATCCGAACCGTCCAATGTGTTTAAAAGGTGTTTTTTAGAGTCCCCGCGAGAAATCATCAAAAAAAAATACCGGGAAGGGCTTGATCCGAGCCGTTTTCACAAAAACTGTACAATCCACTTGGTTTCAGACTGGGTACAACGCAAGATCATCATTCCCTTTGGTTTGCACAACCAAAAAACTATTCCGAAGGTCTAGAAGAAGATCAATTCAACTGTACATATATAGTTTTTGTGAAAAACGGCTCGGATCAAGCCCTTCCCGGTATTTTTTTTTTTGATGATTTCTCACGGAGACCCTTGAAAACACCTTTTAAACACATTAGACGGTTCGGATCATCGAAATTCGACCGGGATCAATGAGGTCCGTAACGTAATAAAATCCGGGAGTTTGGAGGGGAAGTGTGGTGATCAACTTAATATCTTGTAAGATAAACAGTAACTTAGCAAAACTAAACTATTATTGTGTCCAAAAAACTGGTACCTAGTGTAGTAATACGTGTTATACGTTGCAGCTAATTGAGAGAAAGAAAGGGATTGAGAATGAGCTTTGAAGTTGGTAGTTTGATTGGAGGTAAAAAAAAAAAAAAAAATAGTCATAATCATGTTTGGTTTGATTGAGGAGTAAGGGGATTAACGTGATAATGTACCAATTGGAAGCTAATCCGGTGGACTGAAGTACGAAGGATACCTACTACACACCCACACCCCCGCCCCCCCCCCCCCCCCCCCCCCCGCCCCGGGTTTGCCAATTTTTCATTTTTGGGTGATTCAAATGGACTAAAAAGTCCGGCCCACAAAAAGATTTAGTAAGTTATTCACAAAATGTAGACGTACTCCAAGTTACATGGTGGGAACGCAAGCGCGAGTGTGAAAATTTTCTTTCAAAAGATAACAAACTACTAAAACTCGAGAGACCGAGAAGTAGGAGCTCAAGCGCAGAGCGAGGATTGAGAGCGGAAGCGAAGAGTACTACTTAATGAGTATGCGACTAAGTTCATACTACTATGGGCCCATAACCATAACAGTCCCAAACCCCCTCTAGAATGGCCACCAAAAAGGGCCCAATAGTCATATGGATACGTATGGGCAAGTGGATAACAAGTAGTTTCATAACAATAATAGAGCATGGGCCCAAAGCAAAAAGAACAAGGGAAAAAGAATGTGGACGAAAGAACACTTATCATATGCTAAATTCGTCCAATCACAACCCCTTAATGATTTTCGGATGGTATGCTCAACAAGTGGAAGTGTGATGCAATCAAGTAACAGAAATATAAAAAAATGTTCATCTATTTATACACATTCATGCATACTTGATGGGTTCAACCTAAGTGATTGCTCATACTAATGAAGAATTTGGAATATATCAAGTTGTATTTAACTTTTAGCATGTATAAGGAACATGTCCAGGTGTATTTGGAATAAGAATTTGGAAATTCCATTCAAATGGGAAAAAAGAAAGTGACACTGAAATGAAGAAATGGGTGTTTCAGTTAAAACAAATGGAGAACGAGAATGAAAATCACCTTAGGAGACAGCGTTGCACTGGTTGATAGCAGACTCGAACGGGGTAAAACCAACGGGCTTCACGACTTTCCCAAATTAGTTGCAATCGGAGATCTGTTGAAAAGGGGAAAAAGAAAATAAACACCGTTGTAAATGCGTGTGTGTGCGTGAGAGAGAGAGAGAGAGAGAGAGACAAGCACGAGCAGTCAGCAGAGAGACGAGATTACCAGAGAGTCAGACAGGATCGCAGAGTGATCGGAATGGGAGTAATGGGCGGACGGAGAAGCAAAATTGGATCGGAATGGGAGCAGTGGACGGACGGAGAAGCATAGATTATCCGACTTGGGGGTGGAGCTGTGGGGATGACCGACTTGGGTGATCTCTCAATCCAGTTGGATTTGGCAGTGGAAAAGGAGAAGTAAAAGTATGGGTAGTTCTATTTACAACCCTTTTTCCCTCAATACAACCCATGCAAAATAAATACCAAAACCTTCATACCAACCCACCTCACTTTTTCCCAATTGCTAATACCAACCCAGTGCATCTTCTTCTTCCTTCAGCTCCATCGTTTTCTCACTCTTCTCCCTCGCACGTCGAAAAAATCCCTCCTCTTCCTCCTCCTCCTCCAGCCATTAACCTCCATTGTCCTCCCCTGCCCCTCATCTCTCCTCACTCTCAATGGAGAACCTTGTTGAATCAATGGAGGGATCTTCTCCCTCACTGGATTTGGGAGAAGAGCTCCAAAGAGTATTGGAGCAATTTACAACTCCAAGTCCACCAATGGATGCACAAATACAGACCAAGAGTAACCCGGACATGAAGATTTTTGAGCAAAAAACGACCCAAGAGTAACCCATTGTTTTTTCGATTTCTTAGTCGTTGTTCATTTGAAACGGTACCACAGTCCCGAAAATCGTAATACATTTCGGTAGTTAATACCCGAAATTTACCTATAAAATTGGGAGTTTATATCCGAAATTGGTGATGGTAGTTAATATCCGCAATATTGGCCATAATTCAGTAGTTTGTATCCGAATTATGTGCTTAGTTTCGGGAGTAAATATCCGAAATGTGTCAAAACCAGACGAGTAAAATAGCGGTGATTTCTTTGACTGGTTCGACGGAGAGGGCGATGGCCGAGGTCAGACGGAGGGAGGAGGGAAGAGAAAAGGGTTTTGAGTGAGTTTTGAGAGTTTTGAATGTTAAAATTTTCACACTCACGCTTGCGTTCTCCCATTTGCTTCTGGGTTCTCCCATTTGAAAGGTTAGGTTAAGTTGAAACTGGATTCTCCCATTTGCCTACCAAATAACTAGTCGGGTATTATCTGTACCCGCCAACAATTTGCCAATTGTTAAAATTCCCGCAAAATCTCGCCACTTTCACCTACTAATTTTTAGTCGGCAAAAGCTTTTTTTTTTTTAATAAGGCAACACTAAATATATTTAAAAACCAGTTGGGGATGCGCCTTTAATGCATCCCGAGACAATGAATTCTTATTATGTATACCCCATCTCAGGCATTTTTTTCTATTGAAGTCATCAATCTTTTACATTATATATATTAGATAATTCATATTGAGAATAAAGTTACTTGGCTCTTGTACACACTTGATCGGATTTAAGAACTCATTTACTTAATGAAACTGCGTCTCGATCAATGATCTTTTTAAATCCAATTCAACCAAAATTTTACAGCAATGATTTAGCTAATAAGAACAACAATATCAACGGTTTCGATCATCTTAATTGTATCATGGTCGCGTGATCATACATAAGAACTCATTTACTTAATGAAATTGCGTCCCGATCAATAACATTTTTAAAGCCGATTCAACCAAAATTTTACGACAATGATTTAACCAATAAGAACAACAAAATCAACGGTTTTGATCATCTTAATTGTATCGCGGTCGCGTGGCTACTATACAATCGACTACAGCGCAGGAAATAGTTTGCTATTAACTGCATTCAAGATATAGAATTTAACATCACCAAGTAAATTTTACAATAGTCGATCTAAACTGTTTATGTTACATGCCCCGCTAATTTCATCAGTGTCACCAGAAATGGATATCATCTGATATCGGCACCTGCTTGATCGGATCACATTTATTGCATTCAAGGCCTTAAAATCGTATAGTGGACAAACGAAGCTCCACCTAAGGGTTTTTTTTTTGCGATCGGAACCATTTAATTTTTACATATGACAGACACCATCAGTTATACAAGAAGTTAAGAAGATCACGTATCGTTAGGCATTTAATCGGGTGAAAAGTACCTTACAAAAAATTAATTGCGCCCTGATCGACGACCTTTTTAAACTCAATCGAGAAGAAAATTTAAATGAATGATTTTTCATCCAAAAAATAACAAAACCAACGGTTTGATTGCTAAAATACAAAAAAAAAAATTGCATTTGGCAATTGGTTGGATCACGTGTGCGCGGAACAACTATGGCTCATGCATCTTTCTTTTGCCTACTAATATATTAGTTGGAAAATATCATCCAACAATTTCCGACTAGATTTTTAGTTGGGAAAAAAAAATATCCCCGCCAATTTTTTTTTCTAAAATTTAAATTTTGCGCAAAAAACTTTTGCCGACCAAATATTTGGTTAGTATTTTGGCAATGGTTTGGACCACATGTGAGGAACAACTATGGCTGATTCATCCTTCTTTTGCCTAGTAGTTTAGTTGGCAAATATCATTCAAGAATTTCCGGCTAAATTTTTAGTCGGAAAATAAAAATATCATCCGCCAAATTTTTTTGTAAATTTTTATTTCGCGCAAAAAACTATTGCCGACCAAATATTTGGTCGGTAATTTAATTCCCCCCAAAATATGTTATTCGCGCCATATTTTCCCCAACAAAAACGTATTCTGGTCGAGAAAAACCTGTTTTTGGGGACTAAATTAATTTAGTCGGGGATTAAAATCACCATTGGCTAACCAAAATTAATTTAGTCGGCAATTGTATAGAAATTGAAGACTAAATTTTTCTGGTCGGGATTTTTAGTCGGCAATTGTGTAATTTGTTGTAGTGTGTGTATATCTTACATATGTGTATGTACTGGTATATATATCATTACAAAACAATGTTTATCTCTTATATATCAAAAGAAAAGTGTATATAAATTGTTACTGCATACATATATGATATATATATATATATATATATATATATATACAATTTTTTTTCCAAGTCCCCTGCTGTGTCTAGGGCTGTAAACGAGCTGCATCGAGCCAAACCCTATAAGGTTCGGGGTCAGTTCGTTAAGGTATGAGTCAGGCTCGAGTTCGACTTGAGTTCGATTCGAGCCTAGACAAGTGAGCTCGAGTTCGGCTCGTGAAAAAATTTCAAAACTCGGGCTCGGCTCGGTAGGGCTCGTTGACTCAAACGAGCTGAACCGAGCCGAATTTAGGCTTGAATTAAGGCTCGAATCTAGCTCGGTAGGGCTTGTTAGCAATTTAGAACATACACTGAGAGGGGAAAGAAATATGCTTTGAAACAATGTTACATGTAGATCTACCATAATAATCAAGAAATCAATAAAAATAAACAAATCTACCACAATAATCAAGAAATCAAAGAAAAACAACACAAGAAAAATATATATTGAGAACTAAATAGAGTACTCTGGAGTACTCTAGTTACGGATAAAACTCATTTGTTCGTAGTAGAGTACTCTAGTTAGGAATAAAAGAACAACAAACTACATAGGAGTTTCTCAACTATACAATAGTTACATGTAGACCCCTAAAGTATTATTAATTACATTTTGATCCCAGGTTCACGAGCCTAACAGAGCCGAATTCACTTAGGTTCAGGTTCGGCTCATTTATGGAACGAGCCTAATATTGAGGTTCAAGTTCAGTTCATTTAGTAGACGAATCAAACTCGAACGAGCTCTTACCGAATCGAGCCTCGAATAGTTCGCGAACGGCCCAGCTCATTTACAGCCCTAGCTGTGTCCGTGTCCATTTTTTTAGAATTCTAGTTTTCGTGTCTGTATCTAAGTCTGTGTCTGTGCTACATAGCTTTCATCAATGCTTTACAAACTCACACACTCTCACACAAGTTTCTCTCTCTAATTTCTGACATCTCTACAAACAGCCAAACAACTCCATTTATAGGCACTCAAAGGTTCCCTGATCATCCATTATTGAAAGAAAAGGAGTAGCTTTGCATTTAAGCTAGCAGGTGTAAGAGATATACTAGGAGATAGAGTTGGGTGGAGCCACCACTAGGCCCATTGATCTAACAATCTCCACCTTGGCGACAATCCAACTCAATGTCACCTCAAGACTGTCAAACTGACAACCATATACCGATGTTCTCAAAACACTAGATTTAGAACAGGAGAACCAGATTGCACACAAGAGAGAAAACACTCTCATCGGAGTCGACTACTGAACAGGCTCCTTCTGAAGATCGGAACAGACTTCAGACGAGTAGCAAATTTCTAAAGTATCGAGCACGCTGCAGAAGTGATACAAATGTTGCCGATAAATCGGCTCTGATTACACTGACAAAACCTTGAGATACGCCATCATCTCCAAGACTATACAGACAGATATAAGTAGCAAGTGAGACTCGACTGAGCCTTTAGAAGATCTATCTATACCAAATGCAAACTCCCATGCAAAAATCAAGTTGCAAAGGAATAGATCCAAAAACAACAGTCGCACTTAAAACCCATTTTCTTTCAACACGTTTGTTGTTTTGATGCATAGTAAGATTACCACATTTCAGATTAGGTTTTAATAACATACAAAAGAACAGATGCAACCTGAGATGCACCATCGTCTTGAGTGGCAATAACGAGATTAACAAGAAGTCTAGTTCACACCGAACATAAACGGCTCCATCATGAAATACGAATGGACTCTAACTGTCTCCAAGTTCTGTAGATGTGATCAGTTTTCACTAGAACAACTCGCGCTTTGATCAGAAACACCGGATTGATAGGTAAATCTCAGAATACCACTCCAAAAGAATGGCCATTAAACGATGAATACCAATAGACATGAACAAAATCTTCGTCGTCAGAAAACCGGTTTAAACAACAATGGTCACAGAACCAACAACTACAAAGATGATTGCCAAACACTCCAGGGGCCCAATTTGATGACTTGTTCTTGACACCAAGACTTCCAAAATACCTCCAAGGAGCTTCATAGCGGCATCACAATGGTTGCCCTGAAAAAAAAAAAAAAAAACATTGCTAACAGAGGATGCGCCGTCTGTAGAATGAAGAGAGTTGACCAATAGCATCCTGAGCAAGTCCTCAATGCCCAAAAATGTTAAACGACGGTTTTAAGGCCCCAAAAGAACAACACAGAAATATCAGGTCAGGGTCTTGCAAAACAAACATCACGGTTGCATCCGTAACGGCTGATTTAACAAGTCAACAATTGTCAAAATTGGCCCAATGGATGCCCAAAAACTCCGAAAAATAGATTTCAGCACAAAATGGACTGAAACAGCAATTTCAAAGTCGGATCTCGGGAAACAGAGCACACGGTTCAGTTCAAACTTTGAAACAAGTTTAGGACCACTCTGAAATGGCCCAGAACCTTCACGAATTGGTCAAAAAATAAACTGCTGCAGTCAGTACAGAACCAGCATGAACCGGTGAACAACAAGTTCAACTACATGCCTGATCAAAAACATAAAAAAAAAAAAAAAAAAAACAAGTTCAACTACATGTACCGGTCAAACTGATCAAAATATAGATATCAGCAAAACACATAAACCAAACGATATTCCGATCAAAGATGACCGGATACCACATCAGCCGATTTGTTGACGTCGTTGCTGAGTTTGTGACACGTGGTGATGAGGCGCTAACGTGTCTCTGACGTGGCGGTGCCACGTGTTGCTAACTTGGTGCCATGTGGTGTTGATTGGACGTAACATGGCAAGGATGTGGTGCCACGTCATTGTCTTCTTCCTCAGACTTGTGCGTCTGGAACATACCACGAGTAGATCAGCCCCTAGTTGCACTCACTCTTTTAGGTCACGTTTGGAAGTTCTGGCCATCGTGTGGTGGTTGGAGTACCACCTGCATGATCGTCTCATCAAGACGAACAAACTGGACAATTTTGATCATGATTTTGATTTGTTTCAAAAAGCACTAATAGCGAACAGAGGTACAGGTGTGGTGGTTTTTGAGTGGTTCTTGGCCTCTTGGGCTCTAATACCATTTGTTGTGCCCTACTAAACAATCACACACACACACACACAGACACGAATTTGCATGGTTCTCCAAAGAACGGTTATCAATGTTCAATCAAGTTAATTTTTTTGTGTATACATTCTACTCAACAAGCTCTAAAAATGAACAATTCCGATCATTGTAATGGAACAAGGAAGTGCCCACAAAGCCCAAAACTGAATTGAACTGGACAAAGGGAAAGTGGATATGAACTTGGTCCCACACAGAAGTGCTTATATACTGTGTTTCTCTGCATATTAATTAAGAGAATAAGTTATTTCCACCGCCGGTGGAAACAAAAGTTTCCTCTAAATCGATTGCATTGAGCCATGTGTCCTTACAGTGGTCCCAAATAGTAGAACATGGACACATGGCGCAATACAATCGATTTGGAGGAAGTTTTTGTTTCCACCGGCAGTGGAAATAACTTAATCTCATTAAGGACATAATCTCTTGATTAATTATTTGGGGCTCGATTATTTGTCATGCATTTTTCTTTGGTTTTTCAATTGTTTCTTGAAAATAATGGGATGGGTTGGGTTGGGTTGGGTTGGGTTGGGTTGGAATGAGTATGACTTGACCTGTTAATGTTGAACTCATGCACTATTAACCCATATTCAATCCATGACCCACTATAACCTACCCAAATCCGCTCATTTGCCACCTCTAGTTCAACCTGGTCACTTCACCTATAAATTTGAGCAAGAGGTTGTGATAACATCAGTAGACATGCTGCTTAGGAAGTGGTACAAGTGCATCTCAATAAGAACCAAAAAAAAAAAAACAAGTGCATCTCAATTCCATTGCTGCATAGGAAGCGGTATCAGAGCATCTCAGTTCCAATCCGAATGGCAGCATGCCATCTCCTAAAACAGAATATGTATGGATCATGAGTATGTGAACAGAAAGGGAGGGACAACAAGATGAAGTGAACTGCATTTATCTCCTTTCAAAAACAACTGCATTTATCTCTCTTGATTTCGCTCCTCGAAACATCATCAGGTTGACACGTTCGTAAAATGATAGGGTATCATGAAAATACACACGAGGAATGATTAAATTCACTCTTGTCCTCGCACGCACATGAGAGAGAGAGAGAGAGAGAGAGAGCACGCTAATGCTTTATCCTTGCAAATTCCAGCAATGATAAAACAGAAGGATCTGGGGTCTCTGTAGCGCGAGCGCTACAGAGACCCCGGATTCAAAACAGAAACTACAAGTATAAAAATTAGGACGGCGAAAAGAAAATCCATCAATATTGCAAACAAATAAAAAGAATCTCTCCCAATAATTTTTCAGAGTTCACGTTTAAACAGCAGCTCATACAAGTTTTTCGGTTAAATTAAACCATCCCAGAAATTTTCTACACAGTTTACAACAACTGCGTAAGAAGTCAAGGGCCCTCTCTAGACCAATTCTTTCGCTATATGACTATCTATCCTGTGTGTGCCTCTCTAGACCAATTCTCTCTCTATATGACTATCTATCCTCTGTGTGTGTGTGTGTCTGCAGCTTTGCACCTGCCAAATTCTATTCTAGTAAAGGTAATTCATTGGTCAGATAAACTGCTAAACTATGGAACCTTAAAGTGAGCAAGGAAAATCACGGTGGTGTGTCTACTAATAGAGATTGGCTCAGAACACGCATGGCAGCTGCTTGAGAGAACTTCCTCGCAAATAAGAAACAGGGAACAAGTGTAGAATTACTTCTGCACCACTCGGTCCGAGACTCCGTTGCATAGTATACATGGTTTATATCCTGCAAGGTTCCACACCACTAATTCAGGACCAAAGCATAAGAAATCTTGTATAACTGGAAAACACTGATGTTAAAGAGATTTATTTCCCTGGCATTTAACTGAATTGGCCAAAAAGCCCAGCGGAAAAGAAGGAAACAAAGATGTATCACTGGAGCAAACAAAACGTAAACAAATGGGTCGTGAGTCAACTAAATCTTGTGCTATTACATTAATAGTATGGGAAAATGACCATCACCCGATATCTAATGATTAACAAAAGATTGTTCTAGTATTTGCCAAGTATCTTAACTTTGATTTTTCAAAACTGGAAATTTTACAAGAAGCTTACCCCTAATTTACCACATTTTTTTTATAAATCCAACTTTCAAAACGGACCTATCTTGCTAGATTGCTACTGGTTTCCAAAGAACGAGAAGAAAACAGGAGAGGACTATGGGAAGAGCATCTGCTCAATTGCTCTAAAATATTAGTAAGATTAGATAGACTTTTATAGGAATCTTAAACCTAGAACACTTTCTTCTCAGTATGGCCCCACTTTAAGATTAGCGATCTCTGTTGTCGAAAGGAATATCACTGCATACTGCAATTAACTATGTGCGCATGCCCAGGGGCTCAAAGAAATCCAACTTTGATTTTCTTGCAGGGGAAAAGCAGGCAACCCTCCAAGCCAAAAAACAAAACAAACCATAGATTCCCCATCCATATCCAGTCCCAACGAGAAAAGTCAAGTATTTCCCCTTCATGTTCCCAAAGCTTTCACAAATATACAGGTCCAAGTGATTTCATTATTTCACTGAATGTGCATAAATAAACCCAAAAGAGACGATGGCTTAAAAGTTGAGAAGGCAGTTATCAGTGTGTTGAACAACTTATATAAGAAATACCAGGCGCTCTATATGTTAAATTGTTAATCATCACATGGGGAAATGCAAAAAATGATCACCTTTATTCTTTTGATCTGTTGAGGGCCTGCATTTGCATAGGTAAACGTAATAGGGTGCCAGCCTTTTATTTCCATCTTTGTTGTAGATTGATTCCATAAGGTGTAGGTCACCGTTCGTCGTTCAAGTTCACCTTCGATATCACTCATCTAACGAAAGAACAAAGAAAAGTACGCCAAAATCAAATGACCATAATCAAAACGTCAAAGAAGAAGTGGATCTAGTTCTTACTGCAAATAGCGTCTGAACATAGTGTTCATCTGGGATACAGTTGTGCTGCTTCTGAAGTTTCTGCATTAAATGGAATAAATAATCAGAAGCTCATTGACAGCAAGAAAACATTGCATACTGATGCAGTTCAATGCAACTTTTTGTGAGAAACAAAGATCAGAAGTTGGTAGCAATTCTTCGTAAGTATGGATGTCTTTTCAGACTAACAGGGGACGATAGAAAACATGTGAACTTCCAATAATAAACATCAGATACTTCAACTTGTTGAAGTATTTCCTTCTCCAAGTAGAGGAATTAGTGAGCTCTCCTGTCTTCCCAATGGAATACAAACGGAAGCCATAAACTACAAGCTGTTGGAATAATTTCCCGTCAAAAATGAAAGAACATGTACCAATTTTGGGAAACAAACAAGTTAAAGATGACCATAAAAGGGAGAAAATGTAAAGTAATAAGTAAATATCAGCTCGAACTTGGCCCATTTCTGGACTATAGGGCAAGTTTGATATGCCCTTGACTACATGCATTCATGCACAAAAACATGTTCAACTGTGTTAACTGTCAAATCCAATGTCTGACTGAAGTTCGGGCAAAGGTATAAGACTGAAAAACTTAGAAATCGCTCAGCCAGCAGAGATCTAAGCCAACCAAAAGAAGAAGAAAAAAAAAACTGAAACAAGCAAGGACTCACTCAAGTACTTGTAATGGGCCAAGTTGGACCCATCACTTCCTAGAATAATAACTTAGGGCTTAGCTTAAGTAACATTTTCCTAACTAATTTGAGGAGAGCTCATGAGTACCAGTTTTCGATTAAGTCCTTCCATGAACATCCATCGCCTCAAACATAGTAACTAAAGACTTCTTTCCTTCACTTTCTCAACCCTGCTTATGCTTTCAACCTAAACCATCTCACCACCTCATCGATCACTTATCACACACAACACATTTGCAGACTGTTGATGCTAATTTGGCGTTGTCAAGAATTGGGAGTTCAAGTTCCTAAGAACTAAAAAGAAAAATAAGGGCAAAACTAGTCAAACAGCTGTATTACTTCCATTCAACTTTGATCAAGTAATTTAACATGAAGAAATGCAGTTCTAGAACAAGGATACATTTCTACATATTTAAGCTAAAATCGTAACTCCATACAAAATGTAACCCAGGACGGAAATCACTTACAATATTCTTCTTTCCCATCCTGGCATTTATGGGTGGACGCCTCTGCAAAGTTGTAAAAAGCAAATCAACATACGAGCGAGTCAACTGAGGCAGATTAAGAGATCCATGATTACTCATCAAGATTACTCACCCACAGACGTACCTATAGGTTGGCGGTGATTTTTTCTATATATAATCACCGGGGATCAAGACGAATCTGCGATAAGTTAAAAATACAATCAAGGGGTATAGGATTGACCAATGAGTTTTTTATCGAGGTTTATTTAAAAGTGATTCATTTTCTCGATTCAGATATATATATAGTGCGAGAATAATCACGTTATACATTCTCCAGGGTACACAAAAATTATTCTCAATAGCCACTCCATACACCTACTAATAACAAAAGCAAAGGAATATCCACTGAATTCCAACTGCTAACGAATAAAATGAGCCAGTCATGTACCTTGCAGAACTTCTTGAAGATGGGAAAGATGGCCTCATCATCTACAACAACTTCTGCATGGCTCCTAACTAAAGAAATCCACTGAAAGTATAAAACCAGTTTGAAGTCAGGGAATAACAATACATGCAATTCTGGTATTAAAAAACACAGTTATGATACTCAAAATTGTAATCTTGTCTTCACTAACCACCGCTAAGTGTATGTTTTAACAGAAACAATATCATCGGTAGCGAGATAAAACGAAAGTGACAGATGCATTAAACTCAAAATAATGACCAGAAGTAAAGACTGGCTACAACGAAAGATCTCATGAATTTAAAGCGCAAGAGCTCAATTCCCGTTGTTCAGCATTGAATTGGAACTCACCAATAAACAGAAATTCGCATAAATACCCCTTGCATTACACCAAAAAGAGCTATAGACCCCATCTAAAGTTTATGGTGTATCCATTCAATATTTGCACCATCATTGTAGTGGCTCCATTTTCCGTAATACACCTTGATTTATAACTCCTAGTGTCTTTACAATTACTCACGTAATCTACTTAAGAATGACCTTTTACAAGCTCCGTCAAGTATTTCTTATAAACTCTTTTTGATAAGTATTTCTTATTTTCTTATAGACTCAATCTGATGATGAAATTAAATCAACGATTAGATGCATAACCTGCGATCCTTTTCGCCATTTGTGTCTTGGTATAACAGTTGACATCTTAGGGTTGTAGCGCCCTTCCTTTTTATCAAGAAAACTGCATCATAAGAAGGCTATGTAAATAGGTCAAATTGCCAAGTTACTGTACAATCCGTGAGAAAAACAAAATAAGAAAGGGCCAAACAAATAACTGAAGCAACCGATCTACCTGTCAACAAAACTCCTAGGAGAAGCCATGAGATAATTGTATGTGTAGCTAAAGTCATACAATGGAACACAGCTGCACGATATCAATGAGAAATTAGCGCCCAATAAATCTGGACTGTAGATGTGAAAAATAGATTTTTGGCCTCATGTATCAAATAGAATCAAATGAGTCAATAACACCTGAAAACATTGTGACAAAATTCATAGAGAAAAAAGCAAAAGAAAGAAGCAATGAGTAAAACTGACAAGCTAACGCAGAACATATAGGAACAATGCTCAAAAAAACGGGGCTGAACTATGTTGCACGGACACGGGTGCCTGTATCGGATTCGGGTGTATATCCGAGGGTCGGACACCTAAAATCTAAAAAACGCGGATTCGCGGCTATGGATCCTAACTGGGATACGGGTGCGGGGATACGTCAAATAGTTAGAATTTTATATTAAATAATTGAATTTATATGTAAAATAATTAATTTTTTATTTAAATAATTAATCTCATAAGACTCATATGTAAACTAATTAATTATTTGTTTTATGTGGTATCTTAGAACCAAGTACATGATAAGCCTTTGATAAGGCTTTGGATCTTTTGGACCTTTTTATTTTGGGTCTAGGCCCATGTGAACTTATATCAATTGAAAAGTTAATAGCCTGGCCCATTTATGTAATAACCCAGTGGCCCAAACTTCCTCCAAATTCATTAATACATCTGGCCCATTGGCAGCCCTAGCAGCCTTAAGTTTCTTCCTACCACGCAGGAAGCAACCATGGCGAGAACAAGTCCAGATCTCGAACTTTACAGATCGAACTCGTTGGAGTTCGTCTCATCAGGTCTCTTCTCTCTCGCTCGTCTCTCGTCTCTGTCTCTCTCTCCACCGAGCTTTCTTTCTCTAGACGCCTCTCTCTCTCTCTCTCTCTCTCTCTCTCTCTCTCTCTCTCTCTCTCTGACTTCTCCTTCTCTTCTCCGACGCTGTAAACACAATAGATCGGAAAAATGAAAACTGCACAGAGCAGCCATGGCGCACAGGAGCCCACCAGAGCACGACGTGTCTGATTATTTTCCGCCGCACCGGGTGCATATCCCGCACCCGTATTGTGTCGTATCGACACGGGTGCTTCGCCTGAAAACGAGGATCCGTGTATCACAGGGGTTGAAAATACAAATTTTGAGCTACATTCAACACCCCAAGAATGAAGACCAATTATTGTCGCTGCTGACACCGACAATAGAATGAGACTCAAGTAAACCATGCGTCAATCAGTAAATATCCGAAAGAAACAGAAAACTTGGCAAGACATTGTCATCATAATTGTCAGCTGCATTTGGTACCTAATCACGTCTACAAAAGCATACCCCCTTCCCATGCTGAGTCACATGCAGCGCGTCAGAAAGCACGTACAAGCCTCATGCACAGAAACTGCTACAAGTGATTTTCATGGATTACGGCATGTCTAAGTACAAGTTCAGGTCCATGAAAGTCAAGATTATGCAACTATAACCCATTTTCCAGTGTTTTAACTGTCTTCAAAAGCTTTGGTCATTCCAGGTGCAGAAGTAGATTACGGTAGTATATGGGAGATTTGAAGTTAAAAGAAGCCCAAGAACCAAGAAAAACATTATGAAACAAAACATCCTCTTGCTTACAATTATATGTTGATTTGTTAGTATATCTATCTTCTCTCTCCAACCAACCACCACCTCCCCTCCTGCATACTCATCACCTTCGGAAATTCGTAAGCAACAAAGAGGTTACCAGTTTTCACCCCTTCTATTTCTTACATTTACTGGGAGAGAGATCCCTATATTAAAGATTGCAAAGCCAATGTCCATAGAGCACAACCATGTCAACTAAATTGCAATGTCTTCATATTTATATATATATATATATAAAAAATAAAAAAAAAGCATGTGGAATAGAATATAGTCCAATATTCAAATGAATGCTTGCGTAATGCATATCCAAGTTATTCCGAATGCCAATGATGTTTTAAAGGACTTAAACCATGTGATTTATCCAATCGATGAACAATTATCTGTTCACACACTGTAGATTGTCACAAATATAAATGAAATCATTCATTTCTACGATAATGGAGCAAACCTATCAGATAAAAGAACGAATCTCTGATTTGCCGGATCCTCAAGAGCTGCTCCTAGCAACAACCTCTCAGCTTGAATCATACTTGCTTCTCCCCACTCCACCTGCAACATCACCAGTTTCATAACCTAAATCACGTCTACTAGAAACACCACCAATAACAGCAGGTAAATTAAGTAAATCGTTCGAGTTCAAGCTCGTGCTCGTTTGAGATCGGTTTGTTACATAAACAAGCCAAGCTTGAACATAGTTTTAAAACTCGTTAAGCTTTCAAACCAAGCACGAACAGGCTAATGCTTTGGCGTTTGACTCATGATGCTTAAAACTTTCAAGCTACTCAGGATCGATTCGTGTTCGCTTCAATTAATGCTCGTTTGAGATCGGCTCGCCTCCTAAATAAGCCAAGCTTGTATATAAAGCTCGTTAAGTTTTAAAACCAAGGTATAGCAATAAATTGTTCAGCTTGTTTGATTCCTTAATACACTAATAACAGCACCATTCTAACTTTCTAAAAGTAAAGAAAATCACAACACCACAATAGCTTACTGTATTTAGGTTGCTGAGAAAGAGGACAAACAAAACAGAATAGCAATTCAAATTAGAAGCTTTTTATGTGTTGTTTTAACAAAGCATTTACTTTTATCTATTTAACTCAATCGAAGCACAGATTACCTTCATAGAATTAGTTAACTGCCGATTAAAGAAGAAGACCGACCTCGTCGTCGATTCGTCAAACACAAAACCAGGCTCCGAATGTACATATATCGAGAAATTATCCACATCAGCCTTCTGCAAAATGTCAACACCTAGCTTCAAAAAAAAAAAACTCAGCAACTTTAACTCATTAAAATTGTGGAGAAAACGGGACAAAACCTCGAAGAAGCTTCCCCAGAGGAAATCGAGAGGAAGATTGCGACGCGCAAGGAACAGAAACGCAACCTTGGGGGGTCCACGAAAGTCGATAGTTGAAATCCGAGATCGGCGAGGGAGGGGAGAAGGGGAGGAGAGAGAAAGAGAGAGGTGGAGGCGGAGAAGGGCGAGGAGGAAGAGAGAAAAAGAGAGAAGGATCAGGAGGCTACGAACGGAGGAGAAGGAGAGACGGAGGAAGGAGGAGAGAGGTGGTGGAAATGAGGCGTTCTTCTTCGCCGTCATGGATTGTTGTACGGACTACGGAGGAACGGCGTAGTGTTGCTTGTATAGTCATATTTATTGGGTAAAATTAGAAAGGGGAAATGACCAAAACATGGTGGTTAGGATAAATAATACCAAAAACATGGCCATGGTTTGGCAAATGACCAAAACATGACAAGCACAAAAAAAATTCCAAATACATGGTTTTTTAGAGTTGCAGTACCGACAATACCCCTCATCTCTTTCCCTCTTCATCCCCTTATCATACACTCATACAGAGACGGACAGAGATAGAGAGCTCTTCTTCTTCGTCAATTGTCCCCTTCACCATCCCGATTCCCTCCACTTTCGCCTTCTTCGACGGCCTGCCACATGGCCTCCCTCCCTGACGAAGACGCCTTAGGTTTCGCCTCCGACAGCGGTGCCGAAGGGTCTCTAGCCTTGGGCTGCCAGCCTCGGCTTTGGCGGGCGGCCGCCGCCACGGCGCGGCAGCGCGTTGGGGTCGGGCTTCATGTAGTTGTTCTTGAGCATCATCAGCTGTCCACGCTGCTTCATCTTGTTGAGAGAGCAGCGTCGTGTGGGCCGCTGGCAGCTCGTTGTACGTGGCCTCGATTTGCCGAGAGATCGCCGACTTGTTCGAGCTGTTGGGGTCATTCAGAGCCTCAATCGCAGTCATAATCATCTACAAAAGAAAATTACCCAAAAATCAGCTGAAACGAAAATTAAAGTGAATTGGAACAAAATTAAAGTTTGTGGCTTCATGCTCTGAATTTCTATAAGCAAGAGTAGGCTTCATGCTCTGAATTCTCAAATGGTATTATGTTAATTCCCATTTGTTCTCATTCGAGGACATAATTTGATAGAATGGTGCCATTTTTCTTCACGTAAGGTGCAACATTTTTTCATACAATGAGCATGTTATTTCATACAACGTGCAAATCAACCCATTTGTTCTCATTCGAGTACATAATTTGATGGAATCGTGCCATTTTTCTTCACGTAAAGTGCAACATTTTTTCATACAAGGAGCATGTTATTTCATACAAGGTGCAAATCAACCCATTTGTTCTCATTCGAGTACATAATTTGATAGAATGGTGTCATTTTTCTTCACGTAAGGTGCAACATTTTTTCATACAAGGAGCATGTTATTTCATACAAGGTGCAAATCAACCCATTTGTTCTCATTCGAGTACATAATTTGATAGAATCGTGCCATTTTTCTTCACGTAAGGTGCAATATTTTTTCATACAAGGAGCATGTTATTTCATACAAGGTCAAATCAACCCATTTGTTCTCATTCGAGTACATAATTTGATAGAATGGTGCCATTTTTCTTCACGTATGGTGCAACATCTGTTCATACAAGGAGCAAGGGTTGATTCAAAAAAAAAAAAAAAAAGTGGGATTAAGACTACATTGGCAACCCAATGGTCGTCATTTTGGTGCAAAATTATTGTCAAAGAGTGCTATGTTATTTCACTTAAAGTGCATAACTTGGTCATACAAGGTGCAAGAGTTACTTACCCAATCCATGGTGCCATTTTTTTCACGTAAGGTGCAAATTTTGTTGATGCAAGGAGCAATGTTATTCTCCTAGGGTGCAAAATATTTCACTTAAAGTGCAATATTGTTTCACGAAAAATAGACAATAACTCAAGGTTTAACGTTGTTTCAGTTAAGGAGCAATGATCATTTTTCCAAAACATAAATCCAGGATGCAATTAAAGAAGTGAGCATTTCGACAAACACCTTGTGGGCATTTCAACAAACACTACTTTTCTTCACAATTGGCCTATCACATCATCTTTCCATAGTCGGTTTGAAAGGAAATTGATGAATGTGACCGAAGAGCCTTTACCAAAGGTTCCTTCTCAAAAGGAAGACCAGCAAAAAGCCATATTTCCAATTAAACCAGAAACAGAAGCTGAACTAGTAACCAGAAAACTCCTATTAGAAGTGATTTTACTGTAGATGGGGGAAAACCAATTACACCACAGGTTGCTGTTTCTGATACAATGCAAGGTAAGAAACCTGTACAAGCAGTACAAATTATTGTTGTTCACCATCAGCGGAGACCCAATGGAGTCGTGTTTACGAGTAAAAAAGGGAAAATCAAACAGTGGACCATGATATTTTTAGGTAGAACCAATATCTTTTGGCTGGATTTTTGTTCGTTTGAAGTTCTATGGTGGATTTGAAAGGCAATTCATGTCTAGGTGGATGGGTATGGCAAATGGTGGTGTTCACCAGGAGAGAAAACAAGGAAGAGGGGTTGGGGGTTAAGTTTTAATTCACTGAGGGGTATTTCAAGGAAGTTATTTGGGGGTACCATGTATGTGGAAATATTTTTCTCCTTGTCATGATTTCAGTCATTTTGGAAAACCTTACCATGTAATTGGTATTATTTGTTTTAAAAACCATTTATTGGTCATTTTCCCAATTAGAAATGGTCAATCTAATTGGCAAATGTTAATGCCAAAACTGTTTTTGTTAGTGCCAAAACTCTAGTGCATAATAGGCTTGTACCATGTGCAAAGTACAAACTTTTTATGCACTAGAGTTTTGGCACCAACAAAAATAGTTTTGGCATTATCACTTCCCATTTACATAAAGTCTCGATTTCATCCATCTAGTATTAATTTAATTGGATCAATTTTAACTCAGTAGTATATATTTCGTCCCTTTCATGATATGGTCAATGAAACAAACAAAATGCCAACACCGCCGCCGTCGCCCTCCCTCCACCTTCTCCAACCGCACCCTCACTCCTGACCTCTTTCCCCTTCACTACTCTCTTTCCCCTTCACTACTCTCCCTCATCTCCTCAAATCAGCCTCTTTGGGGGGTGGGGTTCCGCCTTTTGGCTCCACCTCCCCCTCGTTCTCTCCCTCCCACCGCCCTACCCTCACCACCGCGCCGAGCCACCTCCTGAACAAGACAACTCTCTCTCCCGATCACCTCCTTCATCGTTTCTTCACTCTCTTGGTCGCTTCCTCCGCCTTGTTTTGGGATCTGATAGACTCAGTGGTGATGTTAGGGCGGCCTGGGCCCCTACGGCGAATAATAGTTCTGGTGCCCGGAGGCAGCGGCGCCAGATCTGCGACTCTAGCTGGAGAAGCAGCTGGTTTTGATTCCTTGGTGTAACTCAGTGTCTGGCGAGTTTACTCGGTGGGGCAACTCAGTTGGGCGACTCGGTGGGACAACTCGGTTAATTCAGGCTCATTCCAGTGGGTTTTTCTTGTGTTTTATTGTTTACCTTTTGTGTTTTAGTTTTAGTTTTCCACGAAGATGAGTGGATTTCAATTGGGCTCTCACTGTTGAATTGAACCATTGCATACTGTTTAGTCTTGGGTAGGACCTTATGCATCGATCCTCTTATGGATCTGCGTCTGCTTTGCAGTACGAGTCTTAGAGCTCCAGGCCCGTTGTGGTTATTTATGGTGTGCTCGTGTCCGAGTCTTTGTAGTATCGGTTCTCTTCCATTTTGCATTGAAATCTTGTAAGTGCCGTATGGCTTGGCTTTCGGACCTTTATATGAATTGAAACGACTTCCAGTTCAAAAAAACTAAACAAGTCCCCCAAAAAAAAAACCTATTTTCCCCGAGAGTTTCTCTCTAACTCCTACTTTCTTTAACCTCCAAATCTAGGGTTTTGGTCAGTCGCCTCCTCTTTCCCCACTCTCCGTTTCTCTCTCTCTCTCTCTCTCTCTCTCTCTCTCTCTCTCTCTCTCTCTCTCTCTCTCTCTCTCTCTCTCTCTCTCCGATCCTCCTTCTCTCTTTGTCTGATTTTGCCGATGTATCCTTTCCCAGATGTGCATGTGTAGGGCTACAACTCGGTCTCCGACGATCTGGCCTCCGGGTTCCAGGGGCAGTATGCGGGCTTAGCCCGTCTCTTTTCTTGTTCATATCAGATTTGGTAATGGTGGTCGGCAGCGGAAATAACGAAGAGGATGGAGTTTTAGGTTTTCGGTTCTTGGCTTTTTAGCATCGTACCCGACTGGTTTTTTCCAGTTCAGTTCTCTGGTTACCGGTCTACTTTTGCAGATCCAGTGGGTGAGTGGTGGGAAATAATTTTTATAGCTCTGTTTTTGTTTGTGTTTTGCCGTTCCCTGGTTTTGGTTTGTGCTTACCGTGGTTACAAGGCTTTTCTTGTGACCAGAGACAGGCTCGGCCCTGAGATTTTCGTGGCCTCAGACGATAATGTAAATCAGGGCCCTACTTCTAGAGAAAAATTAAAGAACCAATATTTATTTCAAATGATAAATATCGTGTTCCATATTTTTATTTTATTTTTGGTAATTCGTGTTTTCATGTTAATAAAAAATAGTTTTTGGTCATAATTGTCTATTCTTATTGCAAGAATTAGAAAATCAATTGAAATGGGCAATGCGAACATTTTATGAATACACACGAAGTGTTTTATTTATTTTTTCCCTAATTACTACTCCGGCAAATTTTTTAAAAAAGTCAACAAATGATAAGGATGTAGTGGAAAGGGGGGGAAACAGAAGAGAAGGTAGAAACTGACTATGGTAAGAAAAAAGAAAAGGGAAGAAAAGGTAGAAAAGGAAAAGAAGAGCCCATGGGAATTAAACCCTAACATTTACTAGGAAACACACAAACATTTCCACTATGCCAAATGCTTCTCTATTTATTGTAGCGCAACATTATATATTTATTACTTGTTATGAACATATATATACCTAATTGGGGCCCTAAAAATGGGCTATTTTTGGTGGGCCCCAGACCCGGGCCTACCCACAGGGCTGGCCCTGACCAGAGACTACCGTGCCAGCGTAGTCTTGTCCAGAGTGTCATCCGGCTCTCCTTCGTGGTATTGAGAGCTTGTTGCCAAGTGATTAATGCGGCGTTCGACCGGTGTTAGCTTATGCTTTCCAGATCTAGGATGAAGTTTTCCTATGTTGCTCCTTGTTATCATTGTTGGGAATTTCTGCTAGCCTTAGGGAGATTTTTGTCTTTATTGCAAACTCCTCGTGCCCCGTACCTTTGAGTCAGTGAGAAGTGAGCCATTAAAATGGCTCGTGTTTTGGATTTTGACATTTGTCTTTCCTTTTTATTGGCGATGTTGGCTCTGGCTGTATTTTCCCTTTATTGTTTTAGTTGGATTACTTTGTAAGTGCCGGATGGCTTTATTGAAATACAACCGTTTATGTTGATCAAAAAAAAAAATGAAACAAACAAAATTCAAGGGCAAAATTATCATTTTGCCTTGCAGAAGAACTAAATTGAGATTTAGTGCAAACTAGAGTGATTTTTGTGGAATGTTCTAGCACATAGTACAATAGGAAGGACTCTAGATCAAGGTTGCCAATACCGTTTCGTACCAGCCGGTAGCCCGGTACATACTGTTTTGGCCCTATTCCGATACTCTGGTCTCCTGATTCTGTTCCATTAAACTTTTCGGCCAATCTCGGACTTTTTCGTCGTACCAGATCATCACGGTTGGTACCGGCCATTCACACACAAAGAGAGAAAAGAACGAAAGAGTTGCAACAGTTCGATGGCTCTCGGTGCCGAAGAAGAAAGAAAAAAAAATAGGGGAACGAAGAGAGGAGAGAGAGATAGAAGCTGGTGGGTCCCGCCTGGAAGGAGTGATCTCCCTCTTGCAACGATAGCGGTGGTGATCTCCCTCTTGCAACGATAGCGGTGGTGACCTCCCTCTTACACAGAGAGAGAGAGAGAGAGAGATAACAAACAGCGATTGCTGCACAACAAAAGAAGGAAAAAAGATAAATATAGGGTTAAGAGGGACAGACAAACACTTGGGTATTACATGTGGGCAGTAGTAGAAAATACTGTGGGTGGGAGTGAAATAGGCAGTGCACAAATTTTAGGGGCTTTATTAGTGAGTAGCATATCATACAATAATAGGATACATATAATCTTTTTTATTTGTCCATTTATTTAAGTTGTCAAATATGCTCTTGGTACAACTTTTCAATATTGATATTGTTGAGTTATATAAATTAACGTTAATTTTATAAGTAAATATAAAATAAATTTAATGCATAGTTATTTTTTTTTATAATGAGGAATACGAAAACAATATACTAGTAACTAGTAGGGAAAAAAATTATATACTCGTATATAAGTAGTACCGCTAACTATGAAACGGTACTCGATATTGATCGGTATCAATACCGTACCGTACCAGTAAAAAAATTGGTACCTAAGCCGGTACGAGATTCAGAACCTTACTTTCCAAGGAGTCCCTTTGTTCCTATAAATAGGTGAAGGAGCTCATCTCCATCCAAAGAGAGTTGGAGGAACAAGTGTGCGCTAGCTCACCTTTGTGAGAGTTTAGCCTTACATTATTTGGTCATTGATTATTTGGACAGTGAAAAGGCTCGTTCTTCAATTTGGAGATTTGTAGATTCGTAAGATCATGATAAAGTCCCTAACCTTGATATGATATTAGTAAAATGCTAGCGCCCTAGAATTTGTATAGTATAGTAGAGCAGCCAGCTTCAAAGGTTACCTTATTATTTAAGAAAGGGACGTGCTAGTGCAGCGCTTTACTAATAGAAAGGTTAGGAGGCTGAGATGCTGTTTCTTGCTGTCTACTTCGCGAGCCTTCACTGCCCCCTTCTGTAACTTCCCTTCTTTCATTTGTCCACAAGGCTATAAAAAGAGAGAAAGGGGCTACTATCTAGTGGGAGTCGTTTCGATTGTATCCCATGAGGTCCCTATGGACAAAGGGACAAATGACTTCCTTATCCATTAATCTCTTAAGTTTGAGTGATTGTGTTGTGAGGTCTCCCTTATAGGAAGGTAAGTTTGCTTGGTGGAAGGCTGATTCGGGCGATTCAAGTGACATTTGCCCAAGTGTCGCACGGAGCGCAAGCGGGGAAGTTTTGGGCTAAAACAAAAGGCAAGCCCTTATATCCATATATTCGCCACCACCTCAGAATTCTAAAACACTCCTTGAAAAATTACCATTGGATTCCAATTCCAATAGTAATCTTGAAGGGAAGTAGCACATATAGGCAATTCTTAAAAGACGGAAGCCATAAGCAAGTCCATCTTCCTATAACTTCTGTTGACAAAAAAAATGTTCTAATAACTTGACCAAAACAAAATTCATTGCTAAATTAACAGTGAAAAAAGCAAACAAACCGAGAATGCACGTAGAGGCTATTCCGACTAGTTGGAAACCTCCGGTTCAACGATCCCTCAAGATTAATGTTGATGGTGCATTAAATTCATCTATAGGGAAAGGCTGGCTAGGGCTTGTGATTCATGATGAGTTGGGTTGTACTCAAGGCATGAAAGGTATCCCAATCTCTAGTGTTACTTCGGTAGAGATGGTAGATGCATTAGGTTTTCAATGGGCGATAGTGATAGCAAATAACAATATGAAGAAGTTTGATGTTATGGAAGGGGATGCTGCAAGAAATAATGAGTGCCAAAGCCAATTTGGCAATGATCATCAAAGACACCATTAGTTTAGTTTATTCTCTCCATTTTGACTCTTTAAATTCATTCCTCATCATTGTAATAAGGTGGCTCATGCTATAGCCAAAACACCCTAATGCCGCCTCACTGCTGCCCCAAAATGACCCCTAAATCAACCTCAAGCCGGTTTCCAAGCAACACCCAAACCATCCTTTAAAAGTAACCCTGCACAACCCCTAATTTATCACCAAATCTACCTAAAAGGTCTCCTAAATCGCCTAATATCAGCCCCAAAATTAGCAACCAAAACAATTCCATAATAGTCAATTATCCACACACACACTCCAACTCCCCAAATGTTGCACCGCCAAATGAAATACTCAACAACACACACCATACATACACCACCATATGAAATAGTCGCACACCCCATAAGCATTACACACATACACCCCACTTACTCACCTTTGTTAGCTCTCCTGCTCGGGCCAGCCTCCTGACTTGTGCTTGCCACAGCATCGTGGCAATCAGGACCATAGTACCATTCCTTTTTGCCAATGTTGTCCTCATCAAAAACCTTATGGGCTCATCCACAACCTCAGCGATCCCCTCTCCCTCACTGATCATCTCTCCTTCATCGATCCTCAAAGCTAGACCAGGTGGAATGATATACGTACCCAGACAAACACAAACATGTTTGTGGCAGCGTCTCCACTAACACAAAATAGCGTGGACTCCAATAAGGTTTACAGATTTGAATGGCTTTTGTCATTCTGCATTAAATGATGTCTTTAACGATGTTATTCTACATTTTTAAAAAAAAAAAGAGCAATAGTTTTCAATTTTGTAGATTCTTTTGGCACTACAATGGCTAAAAACGTCAAGAATTGACAAAGTTATGACCGTCTTAAGTTGAAGCTGAACTCTAGTCAATTATTTTCTACAACAACTTTGCGTGACTATCTAGATCCCTTTGAACATTATTAATATCTGGTCCTTCGCGGAATTCAAACAACATTGTGTTATGATTGTTTTGGCACTAGAATGGCTAAAAAAGATTTAGAATCGATAAAGTTATGGCTGTCCCAGGTTATACTTGAACATTAAGTTGATCAATTTTTCATAGTGACTTCATGTGAATCTCTAGATATCTTCAAATATTATTAATACTGGATCCTTTATAGAATTCAAACTTCAATATGTTACAGTTCTTTTGGCACTAGAATGGCTAAAAAAAGGTTAAGAATCGACAAAGTTATGGCCGTCCCAAGTTAAACCTGAACTCTATTTGATCAATTTTTCTACAGTCACTTTGTTTGATTCTCTGGATCCCTTTGAACATTATGTTCATTTACGGAATTCAGTCTTTATTGTGTTACAGTTATTTTGGCATTAAAATTGGTATAAAAGCTTTAGAATTGACGAAGTTATGGCCGTTCCAAGTTAAACATGAACTTCTAGTTGATGAATTTTCCACACTGACTTCGTTGGACTTTATACCTGATCCTTCCTAGAATTCAAGCTTCATCGATCGTGTTATCTTTCTTTTATGGTTAAACAAAGTTAAGAATTGGACAAAATTTTGGCCGTCCCAAATTAAATATAAACTACTAGTCGATCAATTTTTCACAGTGACGTCATGAGATTCTGTAACTTGTTTTGTACAATTTTAATTTGTTTGGGATTTGATTTTGATGATGATGTTTTGCTAAAATGATTTCTAATTATGTCTGAGAAATTTAATATTTACTGGAATTGTTGAAGCTAATATAATTTACTAAGTGCAGGCTTGATGGACCAAAGTTAAGTTTGATGGATCATATTTCATGATGGGCCACAATAAAAATTAGTATATTCTTTCGGCCCATATCTGTAGAATCATTTGCTGAGTAAGGTGTTTTGGCCCACTGATGCCATGTGGTACTTGCGTGGGAGGACTACTAGGCTCCCATGCGTCATACACAGCCGGCCTTCCAAGTGTGATACACAACCGGCCTTTTGATACTCAGCCAGGCTTTCAAGTGCAACTACAAAAAACAGGGCACTCTGTTTTTTCGTTTCTCTCTCTCTAGATTCAAACTTGGGACCAAGTTTTTTGCTAACATGTTTTGTGCTCTAAAAAATCTAGATATCTTTTCTACACTTGCATTTATTATTTCTCTAACCCAATTTTGAATTTGCAGGCACATTTCAAAATAGTCGTATCCAAAGATTTGATTTTTAAAAACAAAAGGGGAAATTCTCAATTAATGAGAATATATACGTCTCTATTTACTTTGTGTTTCAGATTGTCAAGGACAGAGCCGTAAAAGAAAGATTCTCAATTAATATGATCGTGAGCCAAAAGATTGCATACATTGGACTAATTGTATTGAACGTTGGAGCTACCTCGTGAAGAGTTTGTGGGGTTCACTCTTGGCTATAAAAAGAGAAGTCTACTCCAGAAGATAGTAAACCAATTCTCACCAAGTCTTCCAACAATCAATCGTTAATACTCAAAGAATACAAGTCTGAGATATACACTGTAGATTATCTTCTCCAGACTAAAAGAGAGTTTTTCACTGTAGATTTCTATACTCTCTGTGTGTATGAGCCTACACTTGTAAAATCGCCCTTATTTAGAGGGAATGAATCACACCACATATAAACTCACCTTGTGAGAGAGAGAACCCAATCCACTGTGTTGTCAGCTAGGATTTTGTTCTTCTATTACTAGGTAGAGTTTGAATTACCCATTATATTTGGGAGGTTGTAAACCGGTCTGCGTGTACCAATATTGAACCGGTCTGCGTGTACCAGTATTGAACCGGTCTGCGTGTATCGGTGTTGGGAGTTTTGTGAACTGGTCTGCGTGTACCAGAAGAGTTGTTGTAAATGGGTGTTGGCTCCTTTGAAATCCAACCCAAGTGTAAGTACTGAGAACATAGTGGATACCGGTGAGTGTTCGGGTGAACATCACTAAAGAGTGAACTAAGTAGTTAGCCGAACCACTATAAAAATTCCCTGTCTCATCTCTTGATTATTTTCAATACTACATTATTTTAATTATCCCTTTAATTTACTAATCCTTCTACTTGCAAAAGAAAAAATTGAGCATTACAGGATTCAAACCTATTCACCCCCATCTAGGTTGGAATATCATAATTTATGATTTTTCATGGAATTCAAACTTCATTATATTACGGTTCTTCTAGCGAGGCGACAGAATGCCTAAAACAAACTAAGAATGGACAAAATTATGACCGTCCAAAGTTAAACATGAACTCACAGTCAACCAATTTTTGACAATGATTTCGTGAGACTCCCTAGATATCTTCGAACATTATTAATACCTGGGTCATTACGAAATTCCACTTCATTGTGCTACAGTGGTTTCTGTGCCAAAATAGCTAAAAAAATGTTACAAATCGAAAATGTTATGGTCATCCTGAGTTGAACTTAAACTTTTAGTCGATCAATTTTTCACAATAACTTCGTGAGACTCTGTAGATCTCTTCAAATTTTATTAGTACCTGATCCTCAACAAAATTCAAATTTCATTGTGTTACAATTCTTTAGACGGTAGAATGGCTATAAAAGGTGAAGAATCGAAAAAGTTATAATCGTCTCAAGTTGAACCTGAACTCTAATCGATCAAATTTTCATCGTGACTTCATCGTACACACACATATTTCATTGTAAATGATTCTTACTTTGTTTTTTTTTTAATCTCACTTTTGAATATTATATTTCATTGTAATACTTTAATTAGTAATTATTTATTGTTAATGGACAATTCATTAAGATTAAAATTAATCATTTACATTTTGCATTTTCATTTTCGATTAAATTAATCAATTCGAATTCGATTCAGTCGATTTAATTATACTAATGCGATTCCGCTTTAATTAAATTAATATTATTTTAACGTACTAATTCTGCCTCTTCTGATTCATGATTTCCCTTTAAATTAAAGTCTTCAATTTGATAATCTTAATTTATTAATCAGTATACTGAGCTATTTAGTTCGGCACTCTAGTTCATCTGTTCTTCTATCTGTATCAGTCCTTCCGACCCCCATTGTTAATTTCAGATAGAGAAAATCTCTCTGTGAAACCTACCCCCACTTGTAGTTTCAATCATCTTTTCCGACTCAAAGATTGAATAAATTATTCAAATTGTAGTAAGTGCCCTCACAGCTGTGTTTGGTTGGTTGGTTTGAGGGGGGAAAAAAAACTTTGAGATATAATTTTGAGAAAGTGTTTGTTTTGTGGTAAAGATTGGAGAGAAAAATGAAAGTAATAATTGGAGAGATGGGTAATAAGTAGAAAGAGATAGAGAGAAATGAGGATCTGGATCCGAAAGGAAAGAGGGGTAACAAGTGGAGAGAGACAAAGAGAGAAATGTAAGTAATGATTGGAGAAAGGAGTAATAAGGGGAAAATTATCCCCAAAAAATTTGGAATTTTTTTTCAAAAATAGGAACTTAATACAGCGTTGGCATTTGAAATAAATGCAAAAATAAAAATAAACAGAATTAAATCAACAAAAACCTTAGAGAGAGAGAGAGAGTCATTAATTTTCAAATGATCTTCCCTGCTTTTTTGGCTAGCTGGCTGAATAATCTAACCATTTCAAAGGCAACTCCAGTGATTCATTTCCCTTAATTTTCACTATGATTCTTTACAAAGTTAATGCCTTTTGAATCACAAAAATAAGATCATATCACAAAACAAAGAAGGATAATAACCACAGAATTAAATATGCAAAATAGCATCCACAATCAACTTTTGGCCTCTCTCACTATGATTCTTTACAAAGGGTCTGAGAAACTGAATTGAGATAGGTCGCAGTAGTAGTTTACTCCTCTGAGATTACTATTCAAGAAAGCTGAGTCCTCTTCACAAGAAAAGGTCAAACTAAAAGTTCTGAAATGATGCCCCAAAGCTTCATTATACCTTGTAGTTACGAGATAATTTTGCACATACAACATCCTAGGGGAATAAATTGTGCACATACAACATCCTAGGGCCATTCTGACTCAATAGTTTTGCACATACGACATCCTAGGGCCATTTCAATTGTTGCCGGGACGAGCGCTGCCAAATGACTCTCCTCTTGTTTCACTGATTGCATCACTTGCACTATCAGCACTGTAGATGCAAAAGCAACCGGTTAGTTTACGAGAGAACAATTGGTAACACTCCTAACTTTTCATTATATGCTTTGGGTTTTCAATAAAACGAAGACTTCGCTTGTTTGTTTCGGAAAACAAAAACAATCATGTCTTGGATGCACACTTTGTAATCAAAAACTTTTTGCAAGAGAGTAGCTGGAAGATCGCCAGGGGATACCCGGGGAGGAGGGATGGCTGGAGGAGGTGACCAAAGGCAAGGGAGGTCATCGAAAGGTCGCCCGAGGTGGTAGTTGAAGGATGAGGATGGTCGGAAAAGATGGCAAAAAGTGGAGGTCATCGAAGGGAGGATGTCATGGCCTGCAGCGTGGAAGGTCATTGGAGGCCAGCAGTCGGAGTTGATGAATAAGGGTGGTCAGGCTGTGATTTTCTTTTAAAAAAAGTGGAAACGGTCATCTTCTTTCTACTTCCACAAGTTCCTAAATTTTACCTAGTGTGATCCGTGAAAACAATTCCCAACTCACACTTTTGTTCACAGTTTTCATAATATTTGAAAATATAAGATAAAATTGAAAACAGAAGTGCTACCAAACATTGCCGTAAGATTTAGTTAGATACCAGGAGAATATGTTCTAGAGCAAGAAGTTACCGGGCAAATATCTCTCAGCAATTCATCCTGGAAAGCACTGCATTAGAGTTTTGCTACTGCAGATGCCGTATTTACTGGTATGCCGTGTTACGTATACGATTCGCTGTCCCTACCGAATTGCTGTCTTGACGTTTTGGGGCTCCAATATAAGATTCAAAATTTTACCACGCACGTAAATTCTCTTTCTCACGATTCTCCCATCTAAATACTTGGAGAGTTTCTGGTCCATGGAAGCCAGTTTGAAAGCGTCTTCCTCTGTACATCCTTCTTCAACTTGAATGGT
This sequence comes from Vaccinium vitis-idaea, assembly GCA_963854785.1. Taxonomy (NCBI): domain Eukaryota; kingdom Viridiplantae; phylum Streptophyta; class Magnoliopsida; order Ericales; family Ericaceae; genus Vaccinium; species Vaccinium vitis-idaea. The sequence goes on along the minus strand of OY978216.1, from coordinate 19,290,790 downwards.
ACCCCTTGTCTTCCCATTGATCTGAACTGGTAGGACCATTGTGGACTCCTTAAGGTAAGCAGGATCGGCCTGCAATTAGAACGTAACTAAGCTAAAGAGAAATTACAAAACCATAGACAGTCCCATCCCCCAAATCAGATGGCTACTATAATAGTTGTCAATCGAATGATTCTCCAGATACCCTCGCGAAATTCCACCCTTGGTTATGCTTGACCGAAATTGAGTCTTTTATTGACAGCATATTAAACGTGTATACTCTTCTTTTAAGACCTGGAACTGAAATTTAAGAATTTCAACTTTTAATTACAAGCAAAGAAAGCGCCAAAAACTAAAGAAGAGTATACACCCATAAACATCAAAACTTCAACAAATTGATATCTTTTGATAGGTGAAAACAATCTTGTAATTTTTTGACAAAAATAAATAGTTTGTTGACCCGATTAAATGGAAAGATTCCTGAAAAGGATAAGCAAATGAGGAATAAGAGAGGGCTAACTAACTGAGAAGTTTCTGCATTGTTTCGAGATTAGAGCCTTGAGCAAATTAGTAGCCTACCCATAAAACCTTACAATCTACAGATTGGCAAATAGAAAGATATACTGGACTGCTATCTATAAGACGCAGGCTTCACATTAGAACTTGAAAGATGTTTTAAAGAGCTTAGAATACAATCTTTTCATCACATGACCAACAATTAGAAATAAAACAGTAACTCTTTAAGCCGATTAAATTTACTCAAAGTCGGCAGTTTTCTACCCAGACAAGCAGAGAGAGCACGACGAGAAGAAGAATTTCTCTCTTTTTTCACAAGTTCATAATAACAAAAGTAAAACTGTACCTTTGGGAAAGGCTCGTACGCCAAGGAATTTGAATGTCCCAAGCGAAACCAAAGCTCCTCAGCCATGTGAGGTGAATATGGTGAAAGCAATAGGACAAATGGCTCAATGGCTGCCCTTGGAAGTTTATCCCACTAGAGACATGAAAATGCAGATGATTGTAAAACTTGCCACAGAAAAGAAAACAATATAATCAAAGAAAAAATAGAATACATCTCAACTCCTTACATTATGTCAACAACAAAAAACATATGGATAAGCAACTGGTTCACAACTTCACATACTAAGCATGTTTTTTTTCCTTCTCTTGATTCTTTTTTCCTATGTTCTATTTTTTTATTTCATTTGCTTTATTTGGTTCCTTGTGTTAGGAACAGGCTGAGTGTTGAGTCGAGTTCCACATTTCATAAGGCCATTGTAATGAGTAAGAGCAAAAAGACAGAATTCTAAGCTCTCTCATTTAATAATGCTAAAGAGGAGAGAGAGAGAATGCAGACCTTATATGCTGCATTAATGAACTCCATCATCGCAGAAATTCCAGTGTTGAATCGTGTCCCTTCAATCTCTTCCGTGACCTACAAATCAAACCAACTAATGGGTCAGAATTCTGATACTACGTCCAAACTGTACTGGTTAGAGTGCATGATTACATCAGACTGGCATATCTGCATTAGAAACACGCCAACCTATAGCACTGAAAGGCACTTGTATACCGCCTTAACTATGGTTTCTCCATGTAATACGCCAACCTATAGCACTGAAAGGCACTTGTATACTGTCTTAAGTATCGTTTATCCATGTAATGCGCCAACCTATAGCATTGAAAGGCACTTATATACTGTCTTAACTATCGTTTATCCATGTAAACACAACAATCTAATAACATTTTCCAGAACACCATCAATGACACAGGTGCATTCCTTAAATCTTTCCCCAAACTCATTATGTGTTTCAACAAATGCGTCTCTCATACTTTCAACTAAAGGGCGTACCCAGTGCATGAAGCTCCCGCATATACGGGGCTTGGGGAAGGGTTGATATACGCAGCCTTACCTCTGCAAGTAGATAGGCTGTTTCCGACTTTGAAGCACCGACACCTCTAGGGGTCCCCGTATCGCAATGTCCCAACACGGGGACACGGCGGGACACGTGTCCCGACAAGCCACGTGGATGGGGACACGGCTAATTTGAATTTTTTGAGGGGGACACAGCTGTGGACAAGGAGGGACACGGATGGGACACGGCGGGGACACGGATGGGGACACAGCGGGGGTTAAATTGAAATTTTTAATACTTTCTAGGGTAAATTCATAATTAATCTATACTTGGGGGTAAAAATGTGTAATTTCGTCACATATATAGAAATGTTTCTCCTCATCAGTCGACTGAAGTTTATTTTGAGCCTCAATCTGATACAAAGCTGCTGCTGCTGGAAGCATGATCGACAAAAGTCGAACATCTCTCTCTCTCTCTCTCTCTCTCTCTCTCTCTCTCTCTCTCTCTCTCTCTCTCTCTCTCTCTCTCTTGTCTCTCTGCTAGAAGTTTGCAGATCTTGTACGAAGAAAAAAGTTACACACCTATTTTTTATCTCTCTCTCTTGTCTCTCTGCTAGAAGTTTGCAGATCTTGTACGAAGAAAAAAGTTACACACCTATTTTTTATCTGAAAATTTAACATTGTTAAGTTAACAAACTACTAAGTAACAATGTTAACAGTGTTAAGGGTTAACTATTAACAGTACAAACTTCCAATTGACTTACATGGAGTAGTGGAGATCTTTTTTGCTCAATTTTTGTGACTCATGTGTACTGGGTTAATTTATTTTTAAATATACACATGGCGTGTCCCTTGCCGTGCCCGTATCCCCATTTTTTTAGAATTCCCGTGTCCCCGTGTCCGTGTCCGTCCATCATGAATCAACCTGTGACCTACAAGCCACAACGGATCAGCTTTACCGCTGCGTGAGGTCCTCCCTTCAACTATTTGCCAAATATAACCCCAACACCTTTTATTAAACACAGTACAAAAATCCGAATTATTTTCTAACTTAACAAGTCCGGCACTTCTATCTTATCTAAAGTATGACAATGACGCAAATCCGAAGCCAAATTATTTTAAAATTTGAGAAGTATGACACTCGCATCTTATCTGGGGAATACCAGTATTTCAAAATCCAAATTATAATGGCCCTGTTCGTTTCCCAGTTTAGTTTTAGTTTTAGTTTTGATGACATCATCATTTCCCTCATTTCTCTCTCTATCTCTCTCTACTCATTACACCTTATGACATCATCAAAACTAAACTAAACTATCTAACCAAACACAGCCAACCAAATTTGATGAGCCTGATACTATATATCCACATGACAAGATTACGAGATTGCAATAGCAAGATAAGGTGGTCAGGCGACGAAAAATTTGGAACCATGTATATCTTCAATGGGAGTCAAGTAATGAGAATAAGGTAGGCATCCTCCAATACAAAACATACAACTAAAGTATACATATTACCTTATCAATACATTTATGGAGACAACAAAGTTGTTCCATTGAAGGCATATCATCAGTTGCCATAGTTCCATATATAAATGTCCCATCAGGTAAATGTGAACCAACTATCAATCTCCAAACTCTCCCCAAAAATCGATGAACACCCTCAATACCACCAGTATTCCAAGCTTTTGAGTCTCTACAATCACACATAACAAAATGCAATGGTCATGCAAGGAAGGAGTCTGGAAAGTGAACTTGAGTTCAAAGTTCAAACAGGTTGAAGAGGTGATATCCAGTTATAAGACGAAAATAACCAACTTCTATAAACTTATATTCACAGAAAACTACCTAAGTGGGCCCATGAACATCTCATATAAGCGAAGAGAGTCTGCACCATACTCAGAAACAACATCATCAGGATTCACGACATTTCCCCTACTTTTGCTCATTTTATGAGCCCGAGCAATCAAGCGGATATCAGGATTGTCTTTCAGAACATAAGAATCACCAGATTTCATTACCTAATAAAGAGAGAGCGCCATCCAAAACCCAAAAAAAGAAGAAGAAGATAAATGCCAAAAATAATACGTTTCTCTACTAAACTTAATAGAAGAATAACAACATAGGAGAAGAAATATATAAATCATGGACCGGAACAAACATTTTCCTCAGATATTCTTTCTTGATGATGCTCTCTAGACACATCAACAGAGTCTGCCGATACAAAATTTCCATCTGAATCTCTGCATGCCATATATTGAACCTGCCATTTAAACATTAAGAACTAGCAATAAAGGAATATTACTTTGTGCCAAAGAAATTTTACTTACCTCCCCTAGGATAATACCCTGGTTTATGACACATTTAAAGGGTTCTTTGGTTGATACAACACCAATGTCATAAAGAACCTGCAGAAAATTTGAATGAAAGAACATTAGAGCATGTCCCACATTGGTTAATTATAACATCCAAAAACTAATATATAAGCCTGAGCAGCCTCTTTGCTTATTGCCAAATGCCAATTGGTTTTGAGTTGGATGCTTCGACATGGTATCAAAGCCACGTTTAAGGAGGCTTTTGGACAAGACTCTCTTGATTGATTATTCCGTTGTTTGTGCCATAAGTGCACCTTGTTTGTTATTAACCCACATTCCCAATGTTAGGTACCCTTGGCGGCCTCTCCTCTCATGGCAAATTGGTTTTGAGTTGCATGCAGAGCTATACATTGTGGATACTTTATATCCACCCCTAAAACTTAAGCTATTAGGTAGAGAGGTCCCAACATTAAATTGAACAATCACCCCCATACCCATGCAATGTGGGATTGTATTCCTTTACATTCCCCCTTACAAACTGCCACGTTTGAGGGCTGTGATGTGTAGGCTCTTTTTGGTCTATCATCATGTAGCCTTTTTGTTGGGCCTGTTATCGTGGGGTGTGTATTGTGAATTTCTAAAATGTGGGGTGGAATGGCCTCCGCTCTAATTCCATGTGGAAACTTTATATCCAACCAAAAGCTTAAGCTATTAGGTGGAGAGGTCCCAGCATTAACTTAAATGATCACCCATTCCATACCCAAGCAATTTGGGATTGCATTCTTCCAAAGTTTACAGCAGCATATAAAAGAAGCAATGAACTATTGCCACAAATTTAGTCTCACAAAACAACTCTGGACAGCACTATGCTTTGATTTACAAGCCAGCCTCTGATCAAAGGCAGCCTCATTTTTTAAACTTCAGGGATCCTTTTTTCCAGTAACAGATGTATGACCTTTGTTCATGCTTCAGTCAAGGTCCTAAACCAAAATTACAATGAACCCACAGGTTTCAGAGCCCTGGGGAAAACAGGGAGTTTGACACGAAGCATATAGTGGTAGGATACTGCTGCACAGTGCTTCCTACGTACATTTCTGGCCAAATGGACTCTGCATCTACCTGGCCTAGCTTATAATTTTCACAAATTAACTTTTCTTTTGAAAGCAGTTATAACATCACAACCACCTGAGACTTGGCTGCGCCTACACTATGCCACGTTTATGATAAAGAAAATATGGTCCACTGTAGCATATTCTAAAGGACTACTACTCTCTGTGTGTTCCCAATCAACTCAACGCTGCCTATACTGATGCATTAAAAGGGTGATGCCAGCCAGAAATATCAAATACAGCACATGACGTATGTGAGCACAAACCTTGTGCCAGAACCTCGAATAAAGCAAGTGAAGAACAGCATGTTCAGCACCACCAACATAGACATCAACAGGGCTCCAATACCTGTACATGGAAGATGCTTAAAAAGGAATTTGTGCAGGCATGTAATTGCCATTTGGGGACAAATGCCACAGATAACAGCTCCCTGTAAGAGACCTACATATGACCGAACTGTAAGATTTTTGTTGGCAAAGCTAGTCTTACATTTCTTTCACTTTATCAACCAATGCTTCAGAATTTTTGGGGTCCATAAATCGTAGATAGTACCTGGACAGGAGTAAAAAAAAATATATTATCTTAAAAATCTGCAAACCTCTTTATCACAAATGTTTACACATAGCTTAGTAATACAAAATTAGAGTAATGTCCTGTTAGCTCCAAATCACTGAGAGTATCAAATTTAAGGCTGAACAGACTTCTATCAAACTTGAAATGACCAATGAAAAGCTCGAGAATTTCAGTAGAAATCAAGTAATACTATATATGAGATGGGACAGATGTATGGAAATTGAAGGGAGAAAAAAGCATGAATGAAGGTCATACTGAAGATGAAGAATTTAAATGGATAGTCAAACAACCAGGAAAGAAAACAATTAATCAAATTAATTATTGCTGACAGAGAACTAGTGCCGAACCACTGGAGACATGCTCAATTAGAGCAGTGGAGGTGTTTTTTATTTGTGTGTACCAAAGCTCTTCACAGAGGCCAAACATGATCGCTAGAGATTGAAGTTGGTGGCTTGGTCAGCCACAAAGGGCAGCTCACCTAGGTCATGTGCCAGAGAGAGAACAAAGGTTATTGTAGATGCAGCTAATTTGCCAAACTATTGGAGGCAAAGGCCACATCCAGATGTGGAGCTGAAATCCTCGAAGGTCATGAAGGATTACAAGATGGTAGGGGTCCCAGGGGTGCTCAATTATGAGGAGGCATAGAGTAAACTATGTTTTTATGGAGACCCTCCAACACCCTTTGAGGGAAGGCCCTCAACGGAGGATGGAAAGCACTGCGAAAAATCATCAACTCTAGGTGAAAAAATGTGCTGATGTTGCCTAAGCACTTTAGTTTAGATCATTTGATTAGCTTGCTAAGCAACTAACTGCTATTTAAGAAACATATCACATTCTCAAAATTTCCATTACCAAAATGTTCAATGATTTCCTTTCTATTCATCTTCCTTGCCGCCTAAAGACTTCAAGATTCAGAGTTTGTCAAAAGTAAAGGAAATTAAGGTGAAAAATGACACCCCTAGTAACAGGAAAAGAAACTTCAAAAGAATGCGCTATTGGTAGTGAGTCTAGTGACACAGCAAAAATGGTATTTAAAAATAAACAAAAACATATTACCAGCACGAACCAGCCCACTGTGGCATGGTGTTTGTTTCCCGCATAGCAGGCTTTCCAGACAAGGCATCCCTGGTCTCTACCTGAAAATCAGTCAAACTCTTATGTGCAACGTTAGAATGGAAAGTGACTAGATGATCACTGAAACACAAAAACAAAGAGAATGAGAAGGCAGCTATAACATCTTCAAGAAAACAATGAAAGGAAAATGAAGAGCTGGCCAATTTGGAGATGAAGTTGTCAGTACTGGAAGTGGTACAGAGTAACAGAACTTACAAATAAGGACTGCGAAAGATAGGCATGACCAGATGAGAAATTTCAGCAAAAGAGAAAACTAATCATGGAGTGTTATTTCCCTAGTCATTCGAGGTAGACAATTTTGCTCCATTTGACCATATAGAAGTTCCAGAAAAGGGGAATAATCGGGATCTTAGAGTATTCATCCATTTTGCTTTTGTTCTCATCTATCGGACTAAACTACTGATTATCAAGACAAGGAGTCTTATATTGAGAGTTTAATTGAGGTCTTCGAAAAAATGGGTAAATCTTCACAAACATGTGACAAGGGGGGCCTGGATCGAACTAGCAGACCTGGATCAGTGTAAGGGAATCACTGACAGTCTGACACTTAAAATCTACAAGACAAACACGGGGAAAGTTCAGAACTCAATTCACCTGCTAAACATACATGACAAGAGGAAAACAGACGAAAGCAAGAAGAACTAACCCAAAAACTGCTTTTGAAAGACTTCAGATGATTAGACATTTTCACATATCCAAGGTCTTTAACAATATTCAACAATTCATACCCTATAAGAAAGAGGACAAGAGAAGAAAGGAGGTATAACACACCCATGATACTGCTTTTGAAAGCGGTGGTTCCCCTGTCCCGGTGGGAGTAAAATCATCCAACTCAGGAAGGGTAAGAGGAAGCTCACTTTCAGGAAGCGGAACACCTTCACAGGTGTCCTTCAAGAAAACAACTGGGATGGGCTCCCCCCAATAGCGTTGCCGAGCAAAAAGCCAGTCCCTCAACTTGTAATTCACCTATAGGAAGACAAGTTTTGGATACGATCATTTGCATTACGTAGTAGAAGCTAAATCACTCCTCAAATACCATCTCCTGCCCTCTCGCCATCCCCCGGAAGGCAAAAAAAAACCTTCAAATAAATAAAGAGAACATTGCAAACTTCAGATGAATAATCACTAAAAGTTACCTTTTTATTCCCGTTTCCTGTTTTCTCCACCCACTCAATGACTTTGCAAGCAGCTTCTTTGCTAGGAAAACCATTGATGTCCAGTCCTGACCTTGGACATGATGAATTTACACTAATACCTTCACCTGAGAAAGGTCTTTCAGAATTACCTGAACTTCCACCATCTGGCACCACAACCCATCGTATAGGAATATCAAATTTCACAGCGAACTCATGATCGCGCATGTCATGTGCAGGAACAGCCATTATTGCTCCTGTACCATAGCTGCACCAGGACTCATATTTTTGCAGTCAACTCAAGTCTTAAATACTTCGTAAAGAAGAATAATTGTAGGATCACCCAAAATTTTAAAATCGTTGGCCAATTTTGTTTTACTTTTGTTATCAATACTCCATACATTCCCATTTGTTTGTCCATTTTCTACTTTTATGCACATCTCAAAAAATTGTCTGCATGTTCTAACTTATTTTGTTTGCAAGAATTTGGAAAGAACTACTTCGTTAGTTTTGACTGGTGTAAAAAATCTAGAATTTGTTTCCACAAAACCACAGTGTTTGTCAAAGATTGCCAAAAGGAGACAAATGGACAGATGGAGTACTAGTTCGAGGAGACATACAAATGCACTAGGTGACACAAAATAGAAGAGGTGGCCATTGCTATTACGCCCTAGCATTTTTTTTTTTTTAGGAAATTTAATTGCCATTTATAAATTGGGTGTTATGGCCGGGTCCTAATTAATTATTTTGTGCACACTATTTGTATTATGGCGTTACTGGGAACTAGAGCATGTAAGATTGCTCCCCACCCCACCAGACTACCTCTCCCATTTCTTGCCTCAGGCGACACCTTCTCACACAAGGGTCACATCCATCTCCGGCGAACCCATCTCCTACAACCTCTCTCTCTCTCTCTCTCTGATTGCTCTTTTGGATCTGAACTCATCGCATGATGTACTATTTTTTGGATGCCAACTCTGTTTTGTAATGTACTGATGGAAAACAAAGTTTTTAGGAAGTTTTTGAATGTTATCTTTGCCTGAACATTTGGATGCCTAGTAACTTCTCCCAATTATCAGGGTTGATAACTTTTGCTTTATGTATGGTATAGTTTTATCAAACCAGACCTTCAAGGTCCTCAAATCTTTTTATCAAACCGGACCGCCAGGGTCCTCCAATTCTTTTATCAAACCGGACCGCCATGGTTGTCAAATCTTTTTATCAAACCGGATCTTCAAGGTCCTCAAATTCTTTTATCAAACTGGACCGCCAGGACCTCAAATCTTTTTATCAAACCGGACCGTCAAGGTCCTCAAATCCCTTTATCAAAACAGACCTTCAATGTCCTCAAATTATTTTCATCAAACCGGACCTTTAAGATCCTCAAATCTTTTATCAAACCGGACCTTCAAGAGTCCTCAAATCTTTTTATCAAACCGGACCGTCAAGGTCCTCAAATTCTTTTATTAAACTGAACTGTCCTCAAATCAAACCGGAGCGGTCCTCTTTGTTCTTTACTTTACCAAAGATTCCTAGTCCCTGTCTTGACCATAGGCCTCTGCTCAACGAAGGATCCAGCCTTGTCCGTGGGCTCTTGCCCATCTGTTGGCTCCTTCCTAGTTATATAATGGGGTCCAAATTGACCAAGTGTATTCACATGCTTACCCGTGCGTCATTAAACCGGACCGTCTTTGAATCAAACCGGAGCGGCCCTCTCTGTTCTCATCCGTTCCAAGTAGCGTTACCTTGGTTGTCGGTAGTGAAACATATTGGAACGCAAATGTGAAAAACCCACGCAGCTCCCAGTACTATAGGGAGTCACGTGTTCATCGCTGATTTGTCCCGTACTACAACCGCCATCTGTGCCGCTTCGTTTCCCGCACTAAGCAATCTTTTCGAATTCTCTTCCCGTACCTCTTATGAGAAGGATACTGAAAGGCATTGATGCAGACATTCACAAAACAAACATTAGCCCACGCAGTTGAACCTCTTCTGGGCTGAGCCCATGATATGAAACTGGACCGTCCTCTTTCAAACCAGAGCGATTCTTTTTTTGTCTAATCAACACCAACCTAGGTTCGGCCAATAAACCACCCAGGGAGAAAATTGTTGCAAACAACTTGCATCTCAACCTTTTCTTCACTCGGTAACTTTGAGAGAGAAGTAAGTAAGTTTTTGTGTTGGTACTTAAAGGCTTACGTTCGGCCAATCCGCCGCATCATCACCCAGAAAAAACACCGTCGGCTTGTTGACACGGCTAACTCCATGTAATGCTTTTAAGGAAGCCAATTGTATCCCTGATGACATCGCTTCGAGCTCCTTGTCAAGGCTAAGTTCGAACATCCCATCCCTTCTCCTCCTGCTGAAAAAGGATGCTAGAACCTCCGGCTCTCCACCAGCCATCCGATTCACTTTCTCTTTCTTTTTCAAGACCTTTGTACTTTATCTTTGCAAGTAATTCTTTGTCCCTCATGGACCGGCTCCAAGTACTTAGGAACATGCCGCGTCCAAGGTCTATGATATTGTTTCGTGATGGCCGACCTCACATGTAAATAATTTCCAATTACCTAATTAGCTATTTTTTGGGGTGTGGCTTCGTGGATAGTTTGTTAAGTTGTACCTAGTTAGTTCTTGCCTAGGGTTATTATTTGAAAGAGCCTTGAGATTTAGAGAGAAGCCGCAGTTGGTGTTCCATAGCAAGTGATAGGGTAAGTTTGTTACTATTCTTCTCCGTTCTTGGTTTCGTTCTCTTCTTTTTCTCCTTTTCATGTTTTGGCTATACATGGGTGTGAACCAAGACTGGGGTTTCTTGGGGTGCTTTGGATCAATAATTACTAGGAAGAAAAGTGGGTTTTCTTTTTGGTTTTTTTGCATATGTTGGTATGTAGTGCATTGGTTTTGGAATAGGAAAGGGTGGATGTGATTAATAGGTCTTGGGAATGGTTTTGTGTTGTGAGGTGGCAGCCATGTGTGTGGTGGTTTGGATGTTTTGATTTGCATGTGGTAAGAATATTATTAGCTTCCACTCCTATTAGATTAGGATTTTGTGGTTTGGTGGCTCAGAATAGAGTTGATGTAGGAGGATTCGGGCATAGATAATGTCATGGCTAATGTTAATGGTTTGGAATTGGGTTGCATTGTTCTTAGTTGATGTTGCTTTGGTTAAGGGGTTTTGGTAGTCACTTAGGCCTAGGCATTTTTTAAATATCACATTATTAGATAATTCTGTATTGGAGATTAATTAGTTCTATCATATGTTCTGATCTTTATACAGGTTAGTCTCATTTTGTATGTTCGAGTTGCATTCCCTTTGGCCCAGATGAGTGGTTATGCATATTACGTACTTTCGAAACTTCCCCGTATCCCTTAAATTATCCTTTTGGAAAATTTATAATTGTTAATTGGAAACGTGAATTGTTTCTATATGGTCCTTTAAATTGGCATGCGATATAAGTATTCCTTTTGTGAGAACTTGTTGGATATTAAAGGGAACATTTATTTTTGGAAGTCTAGGGAAATTAGTCCTCTAAGTGCGGGTGACTCTAGCCATTAAGGGAAGAGACCGGGTTAGGCCGGTGACCTATGGGTTGGCCCCATTGTTCACGGCCAGTCATCTCCCCTATTGGGCGTGGCAATTGCAACTAAGCATGAGATATCAACCACTGCTAGGGAAGTGGAGCGAATACAAAGCATTAGGTAAAGGTTTGAACTAACCTTCCTAAAACATAATCTGCAACCCAAATCGGGATAGCCTCGCCATTTGCTGGATTTCTTGCATAACCACCACTAAAGACTCCAGTTTTTTCCTTCTGAAGCTCTGTCCTCTCAAGGTCACTCTTTCTAGAGGCAAGCTCCTTGTATTCCTCCACCTGCGCATAACATCATCCACCTCTTAAATTAAACAAAGTCAACAGACATTTTTTAGAAAATAGTCCAAACAATATGTACATACTTTTTTACTTTGCCCCTCAGATACTATTGATGATAACAAACAATGCTCGGGTGCCAGCACTAAATATCTGCACAGAGAAAGCAAAAGAATAAAAACAAGCTCAACCATGCCCAAAAGGGGTGAAACAAAAGAACAAACGCTAAGATGTATACGTTGCTCCAAATATGGTATCCGGCCTTGTTGTGTAAATAGTTATTTTAAGGTCCGTGTTCTGTCCATTAGAGTCAAGAACACAGAAGTCCACCTCAGCCCCTTCTGACCTCCCTATCCAGTTCCTTTGCATTTCCTTAACGCTTTCAGGCCAATCAAGATCATCTAGATCGTCAAGTAGACGGTCAGCATATGCAGTAATCTTGAGAATCCATTGCCGCATCGGCTGCTTGTAATCAACAATGATACTGTAAATATAAAAACCATTCACACAGAGAAAAGTAAAATAAAGTACCAAACTTTTTGGAGATTGTGCTAACATATAATGTAGCATCAAACCAAAGTACCTTTCTTATTACAGGATGACCCCCACGTTCACTAACACCGTCCACCACCTCTTCATTTGCCAAGACAGTCCCAAGAGCAGGGCACCAGTTGACGGGCACTTCAGCCTGAATATAAAAATAACAAATCCCAGATCTGGGTTTCCATGGACAAAGCTTACAAATGCTAAACCTGAATCAATACTGGACCTGGTATGCTAGCCCTCTCTTTAAAAGCTGCAGAAATATCCACTGTGTCCATTTGTAGTATTCCGGTTCTGTTGTGGAAATTTCGCGGTCCCAGTCATATGAGAAGCCTAATGACTTAAGCTGAAAAACGATATTGCAGTCAATAGCTTAACAAAATACCAGAACCATTTAGAAAAGCTAAGTGAGCAATATGATTGGCTAAAATACGTTCACTTGCTTTCTGTCTTCTTTACTTATCAAAAAAAACCTCGCCTTCTGTCTTCTTTGCTTGCTTCCCTTTAGGATAGACATTGCCTGTTCCTTCTCTTCTCTCTCTCTACTTAACAAGGACAAATGATGAATCTTTTACAGGTTGTGGGCCTCTTAGTTTGGGTCATTTAAAGAGCTACTACTTACTAGAACTGCCACAATGGTTTGCATTACTTACCCAACATAATCTCAATTGGTAGCTAGGTGAAGACTATTTTACCAATTTTATCGACAATTAATCTAAATGGAGAAAAAAAATGTCTGGAGCTAAGAAACTGCAACTTCGAACGGAATTGCAATAGTTGATCTTTCATGACGCATAATGCTCACCACGTCAATAGACGGGTCATCTTGCATGTGCAGGTGCAAATGTATTTAGGGTAAACAATCTAGAACCTGAAGAAGCTCAGTCAAGTGCCTCAAGGCAATAATAGCAATTCTCAGGGTACTAAGGACACACCAGAAGAAAAACAAATTACTATTTGAAGTATACTTACAACATTAACTTCCCAGCCATGGGGCTAAAGCATAAAATTACAACCTTCCTACTAAAGCACATGACAGGATGTATCTGCTCAATAAGGACTTCAACAATTATCATCTACAATAATTATGAACATTCCTCAAGCAAAACAACTATAAATTTCATGTTCAGCCATACCAATAGGTCATGACCTACTAACCTAAAAGAGAAACTGACTTCTCAATCTATAAATTCTATTTCATATACAAACTCAGCTAATCCAAAAGAAAATTTGACTTCTCAATCGATAATTAATCCTGCCATATGCCATGTTTACATTTCTAGAGTTTAGTTAGTCCACAAGTAATTAAGACTTGGAACATAAGCACAATATGGTAAATGAAAGCCTCAACAAAGTAGACAAAGATTATTAGAATTCAATAAATAACTAAAAAAGCCTTCTACAATTTTGAATCATAAAAAATGAGAAAAGAAATTGACCTGGGAGCGGAAGCGTTCAATGTTTCTCAAAGTTGTGGTCTTCGGGTGGGTTCCTGTCTGTCAACCATATAGCATAGAAAATTAGGACAAAGAACAACCAGTGTTTTAACAACGAAGATGCAAAGCACATGTCAAATGCAGAGGGAACCTCAATCGCATATTGCTCAGCCGGTAATCCAAAAGCATCCCATCCCATAGGGTGCAAAACATTGAAACCTTGCATGCGTTTGAATCTAGCAAGAATATCTGTGGCTGTATATCCAAGAGGATGACCGACATGCAGCCCAGCTCCACTGCAAAAATAAAAAAAATAATAAATTTAAAATTGTCCGATGGGACAACAAACCTTCGTCAAAAAGCAAGGAATGCACATACACTCAAGCAATGACATTGTAACTAGCAAATGACTATTAAATATTACACATACAACATCCGCATTACTCAAAGCTGAGCACTTCTCAACGTTCTCACAACACAACCAGTTAGAATGCAAACTGATGCTAATTTTATAACATGCATTTCCTATGGATAAGCACCATTGCCAGGGGACGAGCCTTTTAAGGGGGTCTGGTGGCACAGGCCACCCCAGCTCCCAATCTCCCACCAAAAAACTATTGCTTTGCTTCACCACCTCCCCCCCTAGTTTAATGGCTATTTTTATACTATTGTTGATGGATGATTAAGCTACGAAAACATGTATTTTCTGGGGGTATTGCATATGATTAATCTTAGAACATGTGCCCTTTCTTGTATTAATTATTCTCTCCCTCCCAAAAAGATTGGACCGTACGCACAATGAGAAATGTAAAGATGTATTTTGCTTCAAAATCTTTCCTCGAGGCTGTTCACTTTCATGAAACTTTTTTTTTGCAAGACACTACATATCAACTACTTCTTTTAATTTTGAATTTGTTCGAATAAAACATATTCTTCTAAAGCTCTTCGTTTGACAAATCGAACATTCTTTTGACAAATCGAACGTTCTTTTTGGGACGGAAGGAGTATACTAGCCTTTTTGGGTGCCACCCCCAAGTTCAAATCCTGGCTCCACCACCGACCATTGCCCAACAATTGCAAAACAAACATGTTATTATCAAAAGCCAGATACACTTTATCTGTAAGAAGAAATTCAGAAAATATCTTGGTTTGTTTCTTTATATGCAATTATGCCCATGGTTTTTCCTTTCCTAATAAGAACAAGCTAACACAAATTGATTGCATTGAGACCACTATTAGTTTCAAATGTTATTGTTGCTCTCAAGCACGGACTACATAAAGGTAAAAAAGGGATTTACTTCAAGCAAAAATATCCACAATCGTACGCGTACCACATTATACTGTTCACAAACCTATTTTTGAAATTGAAATTCAGTTTCTTTGAACATCTCCAGCCTTACTCTTTTAATTGACCGGAACCAAATTATGAGAAACTCTGTAAACTCACTCCTCATTTACCCAAACTTATACCAGATTGGGATTGGGTAATGATCTTCACGCCCCTTTTCTTATAAATGCACTCCTTTTTTGTCTCTTTAAAGACAAAATTACACATAAAAATTCAACACAATTCACGACAAGAAAAAAAAGGAGTGCATTTATTTATAAGAAAAGTGGTGCGAAAATCATTCTCCATTGGGTTTTACAAAACAAAAATCACAAAAATTAAAGCGAGACTAAAAAATTTATTCAAAAAATTTTTTAGGCCTGTTTCGCTCAAACTCTTGAAGGCTAATTTTGCTCTTCATAATTTACAACTTTGTCATTAATGAAGCTTTTACTCTGATTAATGCTTACATATGAGTTTTTCCACAGGAGTACTTCATATGTTTTTGATCAAATTGAAAAGAAAAAAAAAAAAGAATTCAAATTTCAGTAATGGGCGGAGATGCTCTTATGCATATACATAGAAACCTAAGCGCGCACTCACACACACACACACACACAGAACCTGGGGTAAGGGAACATATCGAGAACGTAGAACTTAGGTTTAGAAGTATTGAGATCATCATCAGGTGTACGGAAAGTGCGATTTTCCTCCCAATAACGCTGCCACCGTGGCTCGATTTCGTGAAAAGGATACGCCCTCCTCTTCTTCTGCTCTTCCACTTGCATCAATTCCTTGACTCTACTACTCTCACTACTCAAACTGCTACAGACTCGGAGACCGAATTTTGCTCTGCCATTGGCGGCAGCACTGGGCCTTCGGTACAGCCGTCGCTGGGTGGAGCAGAGAAACGGCCGGCCGCGACACGGAGGCTGGGGAATCGCGTGGATTTGGTAGCGGGTTTGTACATGTAAGTTCATTATTGGGAATGAATTGGAGCGGATTGAGCGTCGGAGAATGAATTGTACTGTAGTCCTGTGTGTGTTTACGTTCGATAACAGATAATGTTGCTGTTGGCGGTAAATGGAACGGACCCGGGCCCGTTCTGAATTGGGCATAAGTACTTTTCTTTTCTTTTTCCTTCTTTTTTGGGGTGCGAGTTTGTACTTGTAAGAGAGCATCTCCACTCCTTACCCAAATTTTTACTTAATTTGAGTAATTGGATAAAAACTTGATATAGTATGGCTCTTTCTAGCCCTTACTCAAATTGTATGGTGGAGATTTAATGTACAGCATTGAATCGCAAAAGGGTAAATAGTAGTGCAACAAAAAAGCCTTGAAAATTTGGTTAAAAATTTAGTTCACATCAGATTTGGTGAAATGTTTAAGTAAAACTCAAATTTTGTATAGGTTTGGGTAAGGAGTGGAAGAGGGTTTTGGATGATTTTTACTCAAATTTGAATTTTAGTCTAAATTTGAGCAAGGAGTGGGGATGCATAAGTTCGTTATGACTTTTTTCTAGAATGGATAAGAGCAATACTAAGCACACATTCAAAAGGGCAGTGTTATGGACACATCCAAATTTACATTCATTGTTCCAACATCACTTGTGAGAGAAGATGTAAGAATAGATGTAAAGTTGAATGTGTGATTAGCATTTTTGTCAATTAATTGCAAAATCTGATATCAAGCAGGAGATTACAAAGTACAACATGGCAAGAAGGGGTATGACTGCAAACAAACCGAGCTGCTCCCTAGGAGCTCGAGGCTCAATTAGATTAGTAATCAGGATGAGCTCAAGCTTGAGTTTTAGAATCGTGTAGTAAACGAGCCGAACTCAACACTCTAATGCTTCGCTCGAAAAAGGTCAACTCATTCATATCTACTCAACTCATTAATAGAGGCTCGTTTGATAAATGATTCAGGCTCGGCGTGTTTCCAAAAGCTCGATTTAAGCTCAATGAATAAATGAGCCAAGCTCGAACACTATAAAGCTCGACTCGACTCGTTTGCACCCTAAATGAATCACTATAAACCTATAATACAAACCAACAATACAAAATTATTACAACCGCTGGGGCCAACACTTATACTATACTGATATATAACCATAAGCAAACCAACAGAAACTTCAAATTAAAAAATATGTATATATATATATATATATAGGAAGCCCTTCCAATAAGGGTCCCTTATCTAAGTTACCATGCGGACCTCATGTTTCCGAGCCAAATTTTGACGATCCGAACCGTTCAATGTTTTTAAAATGCATTTTTAAGGGCCCCCGCGAAGATTCGTCCAAAAAAATACCCGGAAGGGCTTGATCCACACAGTTTTTGTTAAAAACGCTATATATAGCGTTTTTAACAAAAACTGTGTGGATCAAGCCCTTCCGGGTATTTTTTTTTGAAGATTTTCCGCGTGGACCTTGGAAAATGCATTTTAAAAACATTGAGCGGTTCGGATCGTCAAAATTTGGTCCGAAAACACAAAAAAGGGGCAGGTCCGCACGGTTTTTTAAAATGAGGGACCCTTATTGGAAGTTGTTTGTATATATATATATATATATATATGGACACAACGAATAACACAACATTTGACACAACAATAATCGGAGCCCCACGCTTATAATCGGACCCGTTCAAGTTGTTTAAAATATGTTTTTAAGATTACCTGTAAAAAATCAACTCATTTGGATATCGGTAAAGGCTTGATCGGTTCATTCAAATTTATCCTGTAAAATCTGACAGGAATCAACTAAATGAACTGATCAAGCCCTTACCGATATCCAAATGAGTTAATTTTTTACAGATAATCTTAAAAACATATTTTAGATAAATTGCGCGGCTCCGATCATTCTCGTGGGGTTCAAAAAAAAGAATTTGTGTCAAATGTTGTGTTATTCGTTGTGTTAACGGAACCGCCCCTATATATATATAGAGAGTCCCCTTCCTATCCAAACTCCCTTAACTTAGTTAAGTTACGGACCTAGGGGTATTTTCGACTTTCCGGACCAAATTTCGACGATCCGAACCGTTAGATGTGTTTAAAAGGTGTTTTCAAGGTTCAGCGCGAAGATTTGGAAAAAAAAAATACCCGGAAGGGCTTGATCGGAGCTGTTTTTCACAAAAACGCTATATTAGCGTTTTTGTGAAAAAACAGCTCCGATCAAGCCCTTCCGGGTATTTTTGTTTGCCAAATCTTCGCGGTGGACCTTGAAAACACCTTTTAAACACATCTAACGGTTCGGATTTTAAAAAAAATATTGGGAAGGTGGAGGTCCGAAACTTAACAGAATCCGGGAGTTTGGAGGTGAAGTTTGGTGTATATATATATATATATACTTGATAGTACAAAAGCATCATCACGGTCGAATCAATAAATGCCGAATAGAGGACGTTTCTAGAGAGAACGCGATTGGCTGAAAAGTTCAACAGAAACTACATTATAAATCTGGCAGAGAACAAGGCACAACAAACTAGAAGCCAAAACTATCTAAAAAAAGAAGAAAACAAAAAACCTCCTTACAACTTCAAGCAGATTGTTACAAGCTGCTCAAAACTCGAGATCTTCAAGCTCTAAATCTCTAAAACCCAAGGCCTCGCAACCTATAAGACTATGTCCGCGGATAAAAGTGATCATGAGTGGATGCGAAAGGCAAGGGACTGCAGTGAAGGTGGAGAAAACTAAGATCGTCATGATATGGGTGGTTCAAAGGAGTAGAAGAGACGATGACTGGTAAGATGGCAAAAATGAAGGTGGAGATCGGAAGGTAAGCCGGAGGCCAGCTGGAACGGAGAGGAAGGGAGAGAACATCTTATTGAGGCGGGGAAAAACCTTCACTTGGCAAGGAGTAAGAGCTAAAGACGGGGAGGGCGACTGTCAGGACCCATCCCACATCAGTGGACTCTGGGAAATTTGAGTACTGAATAAATGATTGGGAGCAGCTACTATATTACTCGGGGTTAACCTTTTGAGCCACATGGTTAGGCTAAGGGCTAGCAGGTCAGCTGGCGCGTCACAGGTGGTACTAGAACTCGCACCAACCGAAAATGTGAGACGGGTACCACGACGAGACATGCTTGGGTGAGCCCAACAAGGGGCAAACCCCATAAACAAGCAATTACTAATCATCTAGACAAAACAAACAAAACTACACATCATCAAACAAACTCATAGGAAACAGACATACCCCGCACACTGATAAAAATATTAATTCTGCATCTACCGACCAAGATAGTTGTCCAATTCAAAATTAATTGGCAATGAT
Source organism: Vaccinium vitis-idaea (assembly GCA_963854785.1). Lineage (NCBI taxonomy): Eukaryota > Viridiplantae > Streptophyta > Magnoliopsida > Ericales > Ericaceae > Vaccinium > Vaccinium vitis-idaea. The sequence goes on along the minus strand of OY978216.1, from coordinate 19,271,257 downwards.
TGCAGAGTCCGTCCCGGGCTCATATACTTTTTTTGGAGGTTCTACTTAACCAATGTGGGGCAAGCTCTAACACTCTCCTGCACGTGTGACCCCTAACCAACACTTAGAGAGGTAAACAAATGATCCATAACATTGAGATCATAACTAAACAAAAGAGTCATATACTAGTTTTGGAGGTTCTACTTAACTAATGTGGGGCAAACTATAACACTCTCCTGCACATGCGACCCCTAACCAACACTTAGAGAGGTAAACAAATGATCCATAACATTGGGATCATAACAAAACAAAAGAGTCATGTTCAAAAGCCTCTTAAAACCTAGCTCTAATACCATGTTAAAGCATCCAATTCAAAACTAATTGGCAATCATATACTAATTTTTTAGACTATAATCAACTAATGTGGGACAAGCTCTAACATTACTGAACTCACAAACAAAGAAAGTAGTGGCAGTTCAGATATAATATACGGATATATGCTTACACATGATCTCAATCTCTCGACAAAGATGGTTCCTACGAGCATCTCCACTCTTTACTCGTTTTTATACTCAATCTCAAAATTTGAGTAAAACAATCCACTCTATTCCTTTAGTCAAATATATACCAAATTGAGTTTTACTCCATTTTTTACTCAAAATCAAGGGAGACTCAAATTTTGTCTCAGAATTTCAAGGCTATTTCTCCCTTTCGAAATTTACAACAATGCTATTAAGCTTTTATTCAAATTTGTACTTAGATTTGAGTTTACCCATTGGAGTGTTTCATACCAAATGAAGCTTTTACTCAAATTTAAATAAAATTATGAAAAAGGGTTGGAAATGCTCAGTGCTCTATCATTGGTTCCAGCAGCAAGCTCACACAAAGTCCGAGTTCAACTCATTTAAAACTTCGAAGTTACATATTTGTACGCGAAACAACTTGAAGCTGTATCACACGGCGCCCATGTATCAACGTACAAATTAATAGAAATACTAGTAAGGAATAAGGAGTTGCAAACCGAGGCTCATGTTTGTGCCCTGAGACCAATTAACCGCTTCACCGGAGGTGCTGGAGTATTACGTCGATGTCTATCTCCTAGTGTACAATGGCAATCAATCATAGAAGTACCGTACTGGACTGAACTGGATATCAATCAATTCCGCTAATGAAACTATTCTTATTCATCTTTAAAATGTATTTTGTTTATATTATTCATAGTTAGGCTCACCAAAATATTCAAACAATTCTTCTACTTTTTAGCAGATTGAACTTTCCAAAGAGATCTTTGAAACAATAGTTTGATATTTATAGAATCAAACGTGTAAAATAAAATTAAAATCGTACATACTTTGCGATTTTTTTTCCAATTCAATGGAGCCAACTTACCCCTTGATTAGGGCTGCAAATGAGACGAGCTGCTCGGGAGCAGCTCATAGCTCGACTCATTAAGGCAAGGCAAGGCTCGGTTCAGCTCGTTTATTAATCGAGCCGAGCTTGAGTTCGAGTTCTGGGTTCGTTTACTAAATGTAATGCCCTGATTTCTAGAAGAGCCTTTTGACCCTCTTCCTGACCTCTGTGAGCGACGAGAGTGATCCCCTTGGTACACCTGCACACTGAGCACCCGGCGTTAGTACCCGACCTGGCCGGAATGTGGCCAGGGAATGCACTCCGACGGTCTAGTGAGAGATCGGTAAATGAAAGGAAGTACCAGAGAGAGTGTCAGTGTTAGAGAGAGTGTCAGTGTTAGAGAGAGTGAATTGTGTACCTCTTTAGGGTTCCTTCTCCTCCTTTATATAGGCTCCTCCTGACTTGTGTTCCAAGTTCAGGGGCAAGTCTGTCATTTGGCTCGAATGACGTCCTTACACGTCACGAGCCAGATCTGTTATCATGCACGCGTCTTTGAATCATACGTTGACACGTATCGTAACGGCTTGGCTGCCGTCACCATGACGTAGAGACAGCTGTAACATGCACATATGCATCCCACAAGCCCATTTTCCTGATGTAACCGCCTCGGATGACGTCATAATTGACTCCATCCGATATCTCGGGCTTCCTTCCGAGTCATCTCAGATTTCTTCCGTCTCGGATGACTCGTCCAGATCAAGATCGAATTCGGCCGAGATGTCGATCGTCTCGGATGGACCCGTCTCGGACAGTTTAATCTGGTATGTTCCCTTGTTGGGCCTAGGGCTCTTTGGGCTTTGTTCTCATTGGGCTTTCTCCATATGAACCCTTTTACCTTGCTAGATTTCGTCCCACTACACTAAACATGTTTAGCTCAGCTCGCAAAAATTCGGCTTGTTTTATAAGCTCGGCTCGTTTAAAGAGGCTCGTTAAGTAAATTAGTCTGGCTCGGCTCGTTTACGACCGAGCCGAGCTCGAGCTCGATTTTGGGCTCGCTAAGCAAACAAGCTAAACTCGAACACTACAAAGCTCGGCTCGGCGAAGCTCAACTCCTTTGCAACCCTACCCTTGATAGTTCTTGCGATTAATCTTGTGTTGGGAAATGTAAAAAACTAGAAGCAATTTAAATAATATAATGGTTTTTCTAATGGTTCCCAATTCCCATACTATATACCTTTTTTTTAAAACAATATAGTACAGACATTACTCACATAATCTTTCAGTAGGGCCATATATTCAGCTCGCAAATCTCGTTCAACACTCGCATTCTCAATCCTTGCTCTCTCAAATTTTAGTAGTTTGAGATGTTTTTATAAACGCTTTCACGCACATGCGCACTATGTAACTTAGGCATAGACAAATAACTATAAGATTTTCTCAGGGAAAATGGTTTTTTTTTTTCTCTCTCTCTCTCTCTCTTTCGAATACATACAAGGAATTTTGATAGCTCAAAGAGGTTTCAAAAGGAAGCCGTTTAAATATTGTTTCCTTCAATCATAGAACCAAATCTCACTAATTCGGCTTGTGTATATTTGTAAACAATATATATCTGCATAGTATATATAAAGGGTAAAGATGGTAAATTATACAATTTCTGGATGATAACTTAATTCATGATATATGATAACTTACTTCATGATAATGTCATGAATGAAAACTTAAATGGAGGCTAATTTAGAACTATGATTTAACTTATTCTTCTTTCTATTAACAAGACAAACGTCATTCAAACTACTCCCTCTGTTCCTTTTTAAGTGTATTACTTTCTATTTTGGACTGTTCCTAAATAAGTGTGATGTTGAAAAGTGAGTAAAGCACGAGAAGGTCCAGTTTTTTGGGCTATACACGCCAAGCTCCATCAGTTTTTGAAGAATGCACCAAAAACTCCCTCTCCTTTTTTTCTTTTTTTTTTAATTTTACATTTTAAATTTTGAACCCCCAAATCGTATGAAAGTGCCTAAATCCTAGAGTACCCTATGAAAGTGCCTAAACCTAAACCTAAACCCTAGGATACCCTTTGAAAACACGTAAACCACTAAAACCATATAATAGGAAAGTGCATCATAAACCTAAACCCAAGGGTATCTTATGAAAAATGCCTAAATTCTAGGGTACACTATAAAAGTGTCAAAACCTAAACCCTAGGGTACCCTATGAATACCTAAAATCTTAGGATATCCTATGAAAGTGCTAAATTCTGAATTCTAAATGTATGGTCTAAATTCTAAATATAGGGTCTAAATTCTAAATGTACAGTATAAATTCTAAATATACAGTCTAAATTTTAAAATGTACATTCTAAATTTACGGTCTAAATTCTAAAATCCTACTGTAAATTTAGAGTACCCTAAATTTTAGGGTACCCTATGAAAGTGCCTAAAATCCTAGGGTACCCTATGAGAGTGTCTAAACCACTAAAACACTTTAACAAGAAAGTGCACCCTAAACATAAACCCAAAAAAAAAGTGATTGATCTTAATGGTAATTAAAAAGAGTGATTGACCTTAATGGTAATAAATATTTATTTTGTGACCTTAATGATAATAAGCTCTTGAAAAGTTAGTGGACACACTTCCTATTTTGCCATTAAAAGTATATTCCTTTTTAAAAAGTTAGTGGGTATTATTATATAGATAAGAGTGAGTAATAGAAAGTAGTTGTAAAAGTTGATGTGGAATAAAATAAGTTGAAATTACGAGAAATGGAGAGAGTAATTATTAATAATAATTTAATTTTTTTATAAACAATCCCGTAATTGAAGCAATAAGGACGAACTTGAACTTCTCATACAAAAATGATAGGTACACACCCTCTCAACCACTCCCCACCACACTCTCTCTCACATGTGTGGTGGGGCTCACCCGGTGGGTCCCAGTGGGACCCACCACACATGTGAGAGAGGGTGTGGTGGGGAGTGGTTGAGAGGGTGTGTACCTATCATTGTTCCTTCTCATAATTGAAGCGACGAGGCCGAACTTTACCAAACTTCTTGGCTAGGCCAGCTCCATGGGAAAGGAATGATTTTTCTTTTCTCTCTTTTTTTTTTTTTTGATAACCAGGAAAGAATAATGTGTGATTTAAAAAAAAAGAAACAAAAAAGGAAAAGAATGAATGAAAGGAGTACTACTAAGGCCCCGTTCCGCTAAAAAAAAAAGTTTTGTTTTAACTCAAAAACTATCTCATTTCACTAACAAAAAACCACTAAGTTTTTTTGCAAAACTAAAAACCAAAAAAGCCAAAAAAAAAAGCTAGTTAGTGGAATAAGTTAGTTTTTTTGCAAAACTAAACATACAAAAAACTAGTTTAATGGAACAAGTTAGTTTTTTTGCAAAACTAAAAACCAAAAAACTAGTTAGTGGAACAAGTTAGTTTTTTTGCAAAACTAAAAACCAAAAAACTAGTTAGTGGAACAAGTTAGTTTTTTTGCAAAACTAAACATACAAAAAACTAGTTTAATGGAACAAGTTAGTTTTTTTGCAAAACTAAAAACCAAAAAACTAGTTAGTGGAACAAGTTAGTTTTTTTGCAAAACTAAAACATCCAAAAAAAATCAAAAAACCAAAAAAACCAAGTTAGTGGAACACCCCCTAAGGTTTCCGATCCTCCTAAAAAATGGATCGGAGTTATTATTTCCTATTTATCTCTCCAAGTTGTGTGTTTAGAGCCCCCTCTCTTTCTCTCTCTACAAACCCTAAAGAGCATGCCCCAAGCTGCCGCTCCTCTTTTCTTTTTCTCCTCCTTCCAAGTGGCTCGTCTCCCCCTTCTCCTTCTCGTCCTTATTTTCTTCCACTCTCATGATTGTCAGATGGTCGAGACTCTCTCCGTAACGAGAAAATATCTCCCACTCTTCTCATCATTTTTGGACTGTGTTAACCCTAAACTGGAAAATCAAATTTAGATTTCGACTCTCATATCCAATTATCCATAGCAACGGATTCTTTCGCTTTAAGGATCAAAGGCGGAAGCATTTTATAACGGCAACTACTAAAAGAATGGGCTACAGCTTGATGCAGATGATAGTTTCTCTACCCACCTCTACAAGCGAATTGATAAGTTTGCCACCGGGTTGATTTTTTTGGCTTTCCTTTTTGTATTTTGATTTTGTTCTCGTATTTGCATGGACCTTTGGATTCTTTTTATTAGTTGAAAACCAAATACTCTCTCCATCTCCATTTGTTTGTTCATTTTCGGGGTTCGTGCTAATTTTCAATTGCTTTTTTTTTTAATATAAGTATAGATCTTAAAACATATGCAATATGAATCTTGATTCATAGTTCTCGATTAATTCTATTATGCAAAGTTTTTAAATTCATGAAAAACTTTGAAGATTGAAATATATAAGCAATTGAAAAAAAACATGAACATAAAAACAAATTAGAACCGGGAGGGGGGGTTCATAAATAATAAAGGTTTTACAAAGTTTCACATTTCCTAAAACTCCTAAATACGGATTTTGAGACGGTCATTCTACCCACGTGAGGCTATAAATGAGCCGAATCGAGCCGAGCTTTAGCCTAGGTTTGTGTCAAACTCGAGCTTGTTCACGAGCCTTAACGTGCAAAAATATTAGGGTTGTGTTTGGTTAGATAGTTTAGTTTAGTTTTGATGATGTCATCAGGTGCAATGAGTGGAGAGAGATAGAGAGAGAAATGAGGGAATTAATCATGTCATCAAAGGTAAAACTAAAACTAAACTGGGAAACGAACAGGGCCTAGATATTTATGCTCTAGGTCTAGAACTTTAATTAAAATTTTATTTTGTACATAAATAAGTACATACATATATAAAATAATAAAATATTAAAGTGTAAGTTTATAATACATTTAAAAGTTTATACATGGACAAATTATAAAATTTCCATGATGTACATATAAAGTTTAAACATATTCAAGCTTGTATGTGATATTTTTCTGAGATTTACATATATACTTCAGGTTCACGAGCCAAATTGAACCGAATATTATCAGGTTCACATTCGACTTATTTACTAAACGAGCCTAAAATTGAGGTTCACGTTCGACTTATTTACTAAACGAGCCTAAAAATGAGGTTCATGTACGACTCATTTAGTACTCGAATCGAACTCGAACAAAGCTTTTACCACATTGAGCCTCGAACAGTTCACGAACGACTCAGTTCATTTGCAGCCCAATGACACATACATAAACTACTTTTAAGAGTTTTAGCACTTTAAAGAGTACTTTTAGGAGTTTTAGGACTTTTAATTAAAAACAGGAAAATCATTATTAGTGCTTTAACAAACCCTTTCAAGCGCTCGCGCGCACGCACACACACACACACACACTCTCTCTCTCTCTCTCTCTCTCTCTCTCTCTCTCTCTCTCTCTCTCTCTCTCTCTCTCTCTCTCTCTCTCTCTCTCTCTCTCTCTCTCTCTCTCTCTCTCTCTCTCTCTCTCTCTGAGTACACACTTAAGGTCATAACATGAAAAATATGTAAAAGGCACACTTTCGATAATAAATTTTGAAGAATATGGCAGAGAGTATTTTAGAAACTAATTCTTCAAATTGCAAAATGAGGTAGGAAAGTAAGCTTTGGATGAATTTTTTTGAAGTATGGGTCATGCTAACTTCTGCGCACTAGGTAAAGGGTATAATAGGAGCATAAAGATAAAAGAGTTTGGATTTCAACATACATCTCATGGAGAACAATACACTTTTACGGATATTGATACACTTTTTTCGGATATTGATATATGTTTTATACATTATCTTCCGCCCCATGGGTGGATTTTAGCAGTTTCCTTAAAAATATTAGTGCATTTCCTGCTTTTGAAAAGGGGGGCTATTTGGCCATTTCAGATTCCTCACTTGTGGAACCCTGAGTTAAGGTCCTTTTTGGACTATATGGAAGGGCTTTCCAAACTTGTACTCCTTTGTGAGTCATCTTGTAGAAGTGGGACTTGGGGTTATGTTGTGCAGCCCATGCACAACAGGTGTTGTGCACCATCCGGACTGTCTGTTGCTCGGATGGATAGTCCAGAATTCACCTCGGTACCTTTACATCAGAACCATTTGTTGTCGTGCGTGCAAGATGAAATTTGGGACATCCATCCGAGCAACGGACGGCTCGGATGGTGCACAGCACCTGTTGTGCATGGCAGCACAACAACAACCCCGAATCCGTAAAAGTGGGGTCGAACATGTAGATCTCCAATCAAAGCTCTTGGAAGGTGAAAGCAGGATTGGCATGGAGTAATATGGCATCTGAATATGCTAGGTTCTATTACAATGGATATTGGTAAGAAAGCCATCCTTTATCATGTCTTTAACAGCTTTGTTTCAATCTTAGATTTGTGAAGGGAAATGAATATGTGAGGAACTTGCTCTTACATGATGCTGCAAAGTGGGTCTGCTGGTCAAAGTCTGAGACTTAAGTTTGTTTTAGAAGCCCCTTGTGTCTTGTCAACTTCTATGCGACTTATTCATAAGAAGTTGTTCTTTGGCTTTAATTGAGTCTCGCTAATGGATGATATGTTTGTTATTCGAGGTACGTGACCCGAACATCTAAGTTATCAAAATCTGGCTCATAGATACAAATTCTAATATAAATGGTTACACACATCTATAATATTCAATCCAATCATTTTAAGGTAGGTATTATTCGAACTTTCACCTTAGGACCCAATTGAATGCGATATGAGTTTTTTAGGGGATAAAATAGTAAGGGGGATAAGATAGTAAAGGACATTATTTATGGAGGGGAGACTCACAGTGATGTGACATTTATGAAGAAGGGATTAAATAGTATACTTGGGGCCCAATGGATGCAAGATGGGTTTGGGGGGGGGGGGGGGGGTATAAAATAGTAAAGGCGGATAAGAATGTATAGGGTATTATTTATAGAGGGTGGACATACATTGATGTGACATTTATGAAGGGTGGATTAAATGATACTTGGTTTGGAAGATTGTGGTAACAAAGGGGATAAAATAGTAGGAGTACATAATTTTGTTTTGTAGTTGAAATGGAAGGATAAGGATAAATAAGAGGGTCTGGGGTGGATTGGGGTGTATTAGAGAGGACTTATCCGGGTTATTAATTAATAATTGCCATTGGGCTGTTATTAATTAATACCCATGGATCTCACTATTTAGTCAGGGGATTATTTTATATCCCTCGTCCAATTCTTCCCAAAGCATACATACAACGTGGGACCAGGATAAAGGGCGGGATGAGTTATCCGGCCTCCTCATCCCCCCATCTAAACGAGGCCTTGGTTTGGAAGATTTTGATGATAAGGATGGATAAAATAGTACTTGGTTTGTTTTATAGTTAAAATAGGGGGATAAGGATAAATAAGAGGGTCTAGGGTGGATTGAGGGAAATGAGTGGGGGTATAAACAGGGGGTATTAATTAGTAACAGGGGTGAGCATGTTAATAATTAGTAAGGGGGAGGGGTATTGATGGGGATAAATTATGGAGGGGGATATCTCATCCACCCCCTCCCAAACCAAGGATAAGGAGTGGGTCCAGGATTAGTCATCCGGGTCCAAAATAATACCTCTCCTCGTCCTTCATCCAAAAGAGGCCTTACAGAAGTGGGTATGAGGTCATGGTTTTATTCTTCCAATACTCGAAAGTATCAAGTCCTATCTTTCTTGTTCTTCATTGTTTGGTTACAACTTAGAGCATCCCAATCAACTTCTATTCCTCCAAAATAGAGAATAAAATACATACTCTCCTATCAAGCCCTCATTGGGTCTCTATTTTGGAGAACTAATTTTGGCTCCGTTCATTTTTAAAAAATGGTACATGGACAATGTATTTTACAGAAAAGTATTTCATTGTGAAAAGGATGAAGTTAGGGATCCCACAATTTTCTGAATAACTGAAAATTAAGTGTTTAAAATTGAATGCTAATTTTTTTAAGTTCGAAAGATGTTTTATAAAAACGATTAAGAGTTGAATTAAAAAAATTGGTTGATACAAAGATCAATAAATTGTGAGTATTTTAATTTTTTTATTATTCTCTTTTAGTTGTATTAATGGTTGCCATGTTTTTGTGATGGTGGTAAGATGGCGGCAGGCAAGGAGTGGTGGCAAGGCTGTGACTACATGTGGTAGTGATGAAGAGATGGTAGTCGAGGTTGTGTGGTGGTAAAGAGGTAGTGCTGGTGGTGGAGAGATGGTGGTCATGTTGGTCGACAATGATGTGGTATTGGAGACGTGGTGGTGGTGGTTATAGCAGAGGCGGTCATGGTAAAGAAGGGAGTGACTGAATGTGGTAATGTGGTCGATAGAAGGAAGTAATTGTGGCGAGGTGGTGGTGGTTATAGCAATATAGCAATGGAGTGGTTGCGATGGAAGAATAGCGATGGCAGTGACCGATTTTGGTGATGACAACGACGAGTGGTGGTGTAGTGATGGTGGTAAAGAGGTGGGTGGTTGTAGCAGTGGAAGGTGGTGAAGAGGTAGTGGTGGTGTGTATTATCGTGAAAAGGCTTTTAAATTCTATAAAAACTACCCAACCATGTCTTCACGTGTGTCCCTGACGTGACCCCGGAGTGTCTCACCATAAAAGACACTCTCTCCGTCCCATAATGTTGGTCCTCTATTTCATTTTGAGATGTCCCAAAATATTAGTCATCTTTGAATAGTCAACTAATAAAGTGTGGATTTTCAAAATTTAACCTTCATAAATAATCAAAAACAATTTTATAAGTGAGATTCAAGGGGCAATTTTGAAAGGTGAAATGCATTTAACGATTGTCCCATTTAAAAGTTGGAATCTCTAAAAAGAACCTACAATGTGGGACAGAGGAAGTGCTAAAATTTAATGGACACATGGCTCTTCTACGTGTCTTTGTGTGTCCACACATCGATCTCTAGGAGTGTCGGTGGTGCATGGTCTTATACTCCCTCCATCCCGAATTTCTCGTCCATTTACTTGCATGCGTGCCATTTTTCAATTGCTTATATCTTTCAATCTATAAAGTTTTTTACAATTTTGAAAACTTCGTTTAATAGAACTCATCGAGAATTATCAAATGAGATTTATATTGAACATATATAACATTATACGTTTGAAAATATAAACATTTTTTGAGGTGCCATGAATAGTAAAAGTGGACAAGAAATATGGGACGGAGTTTTTATCTTTTATTTCTACAGTGTATTTGCTTCTTTTTTAGATGTGTAATTAGAATTTTTTTGAACTGGTGTAATTAGATATTGGGTCATATTATCTTCATTATGCATACTACTCCCTCCGTCCCTTTATAAGTGTGTAGCTTCGCAATTCTTACTTATTAAAAAGACATCATTATTCCAACTTCCACATCAACTTTTATCTCTATTTTTTAAAATTATCCTCAACTTTTTTACTCATTAACTTTTCAAAATGATATAGGTAGTTATTCAAACTTTTGCCCATTAACTTATTAAAATAACAGTAATTAAGAGAACTCAAAACAGAGGCAACTCAAAATAAAATTCTTGATTATTATTTAGGGACAGAGGGAGTATGATTTATGGGTTTGGTTAACTTGCAAAACCATCTCCAACCTTTGCTTCAAATGGGGAGAGCTGTCAAATTTTTTTGAAGGCTTATGTGGCAATTTGAAATGCTAAAATTTGGTCCATGTTTGGTTTTAAAACTTAATTAGCTTAACAATTATGTTCAAGATTAACTTGTTCACAAGGCGAGCTGATCTCATACACCTTATCGAGTCAATCTTGAGCACCTTAAAGTTATTATACATTACAAGTTGAACAAGCGAAGTAGTAACTTATTCAAACTTGATTTGAAAACTTTACATACTTTGAAAATTGTTCATCTTTGTTTGTCTACCTATGCGATCTTGAATGTGCTTTTAACATGAATTCAAACTCGTGCTTTTAACATGAATTCAAACTCGAAGTGAAAGATTAGTAGTTTGAGAAGATTGCGTCAAATTGTAGATTTGTAGAAGGGCAAACTAAGATAGGATATGTCACAATTTCAAACTGTCCCCCCTTCATCTTTACATCTTATCCGTAAACAATTTGAAAAATAAAATAAAAAACTCCAACACTTAATCGTTCCTAAATGTTCCTGCCTTGTACTTATCCTGATCATCTCTATGTGCTTTTATTTGGAAAGTGATTATAACACTCTACATCTAACATTTCACAATCCTACGAATGCAAGAGTGAAATGCTAAATGTGATTCGAAGAAACAAAGGTCACTTATTCTTCTAACAAATTTTTGTGCGCCAAAATGCTTTATTGTTCTACTAAAGGTTAGCAGAGCCTTTACAAAATCACCCCCTAGGATTGCACAATAGTAATGAAAATCCAAGGGCCAAAACTTCAGCACATTTACTGCAAACTTCAGCCACATTAGCCGGTGACAAAAAGAAAAGCAAAAAAGACATGGGCTGCTATGTAAGTTCATGAGTAACAAAGAAAACGGCTTTTTCCGCAACCCATCACCTTTTCCCCCTTATCAAGGCTTCCAGGTCTTGAACAGATTGGTTCATTGCATGAAGAATCATCTTCTTCACCTGTTATCACCGAAGAGAAAAAAAACAAAACAAAAAACAAAAATCAGCAGCTTTGTAAAGCAGAGACATAAGCTTTCTTTTGAACATTGATTTTATGGAGGAGAAAAAAAGAGGTTCAGAAAATGACGAAACGAAAATTTTCATATGGTAAACCTTTCTACCAATTCAGGATTCAAAACATGTCCTAAGAGAGAATATAGTTGTAGACATTTTGAGGTGACATGCTTGAACATAGTGAGGTAATACCTCTAGTTTGTCCTCTCTAGCCTTGTGGTTCTTCGGCAGTCGTCTGAACTCCTCAGTTAATCGAATGCACTCGAGAAGATTTTCGGGAGAAACGAAATCCACAGCAACTTTTGTACATGACTGCACGCAGAAAATATTTTTGTGTAATCATATATGTGATTTCATGCTCAAATCGAAATTTCAAAAGAGGATGAAGAAATCTTTTTACTTTGAGATTTCTGACTTGATGCGGACAACCAGCAGGAATAAACACCGCCTCCCCAAGATGTTGCTCAAAAGTCCATGGCTCTATCCCTGGAATTCTTGTAAATCATGATGACGTTAGTAATATTCATAATGTATGACTGAAAACAATGCTGAATGTTAAATACTTGCCAAATTCCTCCTTTAGTTTCCGTTTATGCTCCCAATTCAGGTAGAAGCATTGGTCATGAATCGGATGAAAAACCTAATCAAAGCAGGAAATTTTGTTAGATCCCAATACGCGTTTGACATTGCTTAATTAAAGCTTCATTTGTTAAACATTTACTTCTTCAACTGGAGAGCAATAAGTATGCCTAAATTCTATACAGTGCTTCCTGAGATATGCTTCTAACTTCGGTACATCTTCCCTCCTAAAGATGTCCCACAACGCACCAGCAACCTCTCTCTCATTACGCTCATGTTTCATGTCCAAGTCCACTTTCTGTACAATGACACTATTGTAAGGTTCAACATGACTCCCATCCATCTCTCTTGCAAGGCGTTCTCGTTCATCTTGAGCTTGATGCTTCTTTTTCAGCCTTTCAATTGCAACACATTGCTCATCATCTAAGTCTACCTCTGCAGTGTGCATCAAAATATTCACCTGCACAAATCAAGGTTTCAGACTAAGTTTCTTGTAGCATAATGCTAATGTCTAAAAATCAAAAGTACGAGAAGAATAAAAGTTTCTGCAGAGTCTAAATTTCGGATTCCCTGTAGAGAGGGAAACAAAACCCACATCCATGTAAAACAGAAAAGACAATGGAAACGCATGGTGGCTTCATGGGTATGTAACAAGTTGTCACTTTACAAATTAGTGAACAGTTGCGGAAAACCCTACCGCATCTGACAGATCACAATGAAGCTTGGTAACAGAATCTCCTCTGCCAAGTTCTTCGGCAAGCCCATATGCGATATATGTCTTCGGACCTAAATCAGGCTTTATGACAGCGGGAGGCAATTTTACAGCGAGATTCAGAACACCAGCCCTGGGATCTGTGTATTCTTGGAACGGCAATGCACTAATGAACTCATCGCAGTGGCGTGGCAACAAATCATCAAATTTGTCTGATGGAGGCCAGTCCTTAAGCTTGAGCATTTCTGGCCAGAAATTCTCGTATTGTCTTCCGTTTGTGTATCCTTTAAAAAATTGGTGTGTATTTATCTCGACCTGCACATGTAACAAAACATGATACCGAAAAAAGAAATGAGGAAATAGGAAAAGAAAAAACACAATTGCCAACGGTGTTCCAAATAGGAATGACTTGAAACAAGCGAGACAGCAAAAAAAATGGACAGATGCTGCAATTCTGCCAACAATAAACCATTTACTAAGAATGGAACTGATACAAAAAAAAAAAAAAAGTACTCATACCTAAAATTGTAGTAGTACATATGAAATGGATCATATTGGGTTAGTTTTAAGACCATGGAACAAAGAGATGGTAGAATCCTTTTCCAAGATGCTAGAAGAGATGTCAAGACTCACCTCACAACCAGCCAGGCAATCAATAGCCTTAACTTCTGCCATTTTTGAACTGACATTCGAATCCAAGTTTTCACATAGAGCACGCCACATGACCATTGGCTCCCAACTCAAACCACTAGTCTGCCCAAGGACATCTCGAACTATCACTGGTTGGCCATTCCCCCAATGTCTCCGGAATTGCAATAGCTCTTCTTCCTTTAGGGCATCTTTTGAATTCGGACAATACAAATGGTTGTCACCTGTGCCTTCTCTAGAAGCAGCTCTCCGCGACATCTTCTTGCCCTTGTCAAAAGTATTGGGCCCAGGCCTGGAGATTGTTTGGTCTACATCAAACTTCCTTAATATTTCTTCTGCTTTGGCCACCAAGTTTGAAATCCAACTAGGTGGAAGAATACGCTTGAGCTTTAGCACACAATTCCCACACCCACCCATTTCAGTTGGGGCACAAATTAGGCTTCCTTTATCATTGGCAACCCATCTGGTCAACGACTTGTTCTGGTCCTTCGAATCTTCCACATGACAAGAATTCGGTAAAGGATCTCCACCATGAATGTAATCATAGCCTCTACTCCTATATCGGAAAACTTCTCTATTGCCACTTGCGAAGACCTCACCCTTTCGAAGCTCACGGCAACAACTAAGACAGAGCTCAAAGGAGCAATTTGGGCAACTTCGATGAAGGTCAATGATAGAAGTTGCACAGTAGTTACTGCTCCAGGACGACGGAAGGTATAAAGTAAGATTTGGCAGAATCATACATATAAATTATGTAGTGACTCTTTAAGAAAAGAAAAAAGAAAGATAAGCTTACCAATACACACGCTCATCATTGCGGCAAAAGGACTCCTGTATCTTCACCGGCGATGACAAAAGAGACTCGAAATCAATCTCCTCTCTTTGCTCTTTCATAATTTGTTTTAAGAAGGGAAGAAGAGACTTGATCAAATAATGAAGATGTTGAACCTTCTCCTTATCAGTAAGATCTTTTTTTGACATCTATAGAATAAACACTATCAAAAAATATCTACAAACAAAATAGATAAATATGATTTTTGGTGAGATAAAACAGAAGCAACCTTAATCATGCCACTTGAGTGCAAACACAAGTTGCAATTGCAATTTCCACGGCAAAACGGGCAGTTCTCAGCAATTTCTTCTTCTGACAAATGTGGGTACCTATATCCAAGAGAGAGAGAGAGAGCAGAATTTTTCAGTAAAACAAAATATCGAAGGAAAAGAGTAGTAGGTAGAAAGATACCATTGCTTGATGCACTGAATACAGTAAAGTTTCTGATTGCATTTGGTACAAGGAACGACAACTCTTCTGTCATTTCTCCTGCATTGATGACACCTCAAATTCTCTTTCCCATCTTCCTGCTTAAGACAAGCGTCCTATCTTAATTCAGTAACTTTGGCCCCCCAGAACCAAAGCAGATAAAAAAATCTGTATACCAAACAGAATATGAGAACAGCAGTTTAACCTTATGATCACTTGTGCATCTGGTAACTATATTTTGGTCACTTTCGATAACCCGAGGTGATGAACATGATGAAGAGGAAGCAGAAGACAAGTGAAAACATAACGAGTTATCAGACTCATATTTTTCCTCTCTAGAGTGCGTAGAACTTCTTCCCATTTCTAAACTAACTGAATCTCCACATCTAATACTTGTATCTACTCCTAGAAGAAATTCATCTATCCAATCACCACACAAGAAGTCGTCGTCAAAGGCTTTAAATTTGTTCTGGCCACTTCGACATCTTTCTGAAACCCTTCTACCATGTGACCCTTTAAGTTCTCCAGTTAATGAAGGGTTTGCTCCTGTTGATAATGACCCTCCATTCTCCTTTCCCTCTTCTTCACCTTCATTAGTTTCCCAACCGCTAGATGAATGATCATCATGACGAACTCTTTTCTTGTTGAAGTTACGTGAACTGTTTTTTACATTGCACCTTCTGTTTTCTCGAGTGGTCCTTTTTTTTGATGGACATCTTGCTCTAATGGGTGATTTACCCTTCATGTTCTTTTCCTTGTCCTCCTCCTCATCATTACCAGCATCCTCATACCTATCCCCATGAAATTCCTGTTCGAGATTCCTAAGCTTAATTGAGGATCTTACACCACTTGACCATTGGCTTGCTCGAGCTCTCATTTTCCTAGCCGAAGGTGATGAACCCCCATTGTAATCATCATCATCATCACCGTCGCATTTTCTAGTGATGGACTTCCGTTTGAGACTACATTTTTTGTTAGGGGCAACCTTCTGAGTCCCTGCATTTTTTCTACCAGTTGAACCCTTGCTTTCTCGACTTTTTCTTTTATTCTTGACTGACGACTTTGTTCTTTTGGAGGATTCCACAATGTACTCCTCCTCATCATCGTCATCGGCACAACCATCATCACCATATTTTTCGGATTCACTCACAAATCCCTCTTCAGTACTTCTCTTATTCAAGACACACGAGAGTTTCCGCAAAGTTTTGCTACCATTTGAGCCTTTGCCTTGTTGACACCTACTTCCCTTAACAAAACCTTCCGGAATGTAATCCTCATCCTCATCCTCATCTGCAATTTCTGTTCGTTTATCATCAACATTAAAGGGTTCTTGAACTCTTCTTTTCCGTGCAACCCGGGAAAAGGTTGGGGTTTTGGGGAACATCTGCATTTGATTATCAGCATAGCAGTTCAATTGTTCTTGCATCACAACCAGTGTCATTCTCCCTGCAGATAGAAAGACAGCAGAATACCACTAAGATTGAAGGTAAATTAACAATTTCTACTTGGGGTATCAACCGTAACCTCTCATTTGATAACAGCAATACAAAGGAAAACATGGTATTATTCAGCGCCAACTGTCACGTTCTGATTATCAGAATGTCAACTGTCAAAAGTCCAATTGATAGAATAAGCTCTGTACTTGGATGTTATTATTTCCAGAATTACTATTCATAGTGAGCCAACTGAATAGAATAAGCATTAATTTCCCTTTCATTCCTCTTTGCATATTACATGAACATGTTAAATGTTAATTATGCTTTCAAACATGAAGTGCCTTATTAAAAAAGGTCCCCGTCCTCACTTAAGTCTCCTTCGAGATGGTCTTAAGTCAAGGTTGTGAATACCATTCCGTACTAGCCGGTACTTACCATATTTGCATAAACCTGTCCCGCCAAAATTCATCCCAGTTGCTACCGGCCATAGTAGGAAATATCGAACGCTAATAGTCATACTATATTTTTTATTAATTTTTAGGAGATAATTACATAAGTCTTTTGTACTTCGATATATAATTTTCTTTATTTCTTAGTTTATGAGCTTCATAATCATTTCTACTAATTTTTTAATATATATTTTAATGTTGGTTGAATTTTTTGAGCTTTTTAAGCACATATTAATATTCCCTCCGTCCCATGTTGTATTGGGCCCTCATTGGAAAACCAATTATTTGAGGGAACATTATTATTACACTGCACTTTTGTTGACTTTCTAATTTGCCCCTTTTTTTTTCTTTTTTTTTTTGATCGGCAAAACATTTATTAATGAAATCTTGACAAAGGGTACATCAAGATAGGGAAGAGGGGAGGGGACTCCAACCGAAGTTGGAGAAATTAAAACACCTATTTGGACAAGCCCAAAACACCCAAAGGCCAGACCATAAACACTAAAGCCCAAAGAAAAAAAAAATGAAGGTCTGGCCACACCTAATGGTCTAAGCCCATAATGGGCATACCAAATACAATCAATAAAGCCCAAAACAAAGGCCCATCCCAAAACAACATAGACAGAACCCTAACCACCAAGCACCCGCCGCCTCACCCAGCTGTCGGAAACAACCACTCCACCAGAGAAAAGGAGGGGCGAAATGGAAATGTTGCATTATTTTATTTTAAACTTTTCAAAGTGGACAATCTTTCTGGAACATCGCAAAATGTGATACTGGACCATCTTTAAGGGACGAAATGGGTATTTGTAACACAAGTACCAGCACCATACCAAATAAGAAAAACAGTACCATTAATTGTATGGTATTCAAAACCTTGATCTGACTGATAAAAAATTGTGCATCATCAGCAAATGCATGTTGCTCATATATGTGTAAAAAAAGCCTACATCTCGAGACTAACTCAACAACACCAATAAATCTCAAACACAAATAGTACAACGGAGGTTAGAAGGAGTGAAGGACCAAACTGCGAACTTCTATCTCATGCAACAAAAAGTACAAAACTGTTTACCAGAGTTTAGAAGCCTGGAAAGAATCCAAGGGGAGAAATTGAATCATTGTTGTCTTTAAACACTTAATTATTATAGCTCTTAAATTGTCCTATAAACCCCATCACTTTCATGACTAGCCAAAGGCGTACCTACAGGTTCTCCATTCTGCATGACAAACTATCAAGTACCTTCTAAACATGATCTCCAAGTGACAACTTTAAAGTACCAACATGTTCCTGCTTATCCTCATCCCAAGCATTTGTTATGCAGCACGTCATTCATCTCAAACTGTTTTGACAACTATTTTTTCAAACCACTAATTTCCTTAAATGCTCATTAACATAACTTCTGTCAAATCTCGTGAGATAACAACAATGATCTACATGTTTAACGACTCGAATTTCTACACTGTCTCAAAAATAAATACCGTCTCCAAAGATAGAACTAATCAATTTGTAACACGACCAATAAAGATGTACGGAAGCAAGGAAAGCAAGAAAAAAAAAAATCACAAAAGAACACAAGACTTACATGGTTTGACACACAAGCTGTGTATCTACTCCATGGCGGGAAGGGTCGAATCAATCCACTATAATTAATTAGGATTACAAACACCAATCTCCTATCAATTGTGTCTTTCTGTTTTTCTGGGTTTCTCTCACCAAAATACAAGCTTACAAATCCCAAAAACTAAACAAAACGAGTATAAATAGCTCTGCCTTGCATCACTATTATCCGGACGAGAGATCCTATAAGCTCCTATTTCCTGAACCGCTTGAGTCTGCTTGGACCACCCTCAACATAGTCCGGACGGACGATCCTTGTTGCTTCCCCCAGATGAACCCTCACACAACATCTATCCACCTTGGCTTCAATATGAACCATCTTAGCTTATTGTAGCTCCCAATTGCATTCTATTTACGAGTATGAGTGCTACACCCCCACCTTCCAATCTGAACAAATAAAAGCGCTTGTACTCTAGGAGACTATTTTAAGCCATAAAATGACTTCTTCAACAAACGCATATTCATCCTTGCTAGGTTCTTAAAGCCTTTGGACTGTTGCACGTAAATTTGCTCGACTAAGTCTCCAAGGAAGAATGCAGTTTTCACATCAAGTTGTTCTAACTCCATGTCATGCATCGTGACCATCGCCAATATTACTTGGATAGAAGTGTGTTTCGCAACCTATGAAAAGATTTCACTGTAATCCATTCTTTCCCTGTGTGAGTAACGCTCAGCAACTATCCATGCCTTGTACATTTCACCCTCTTTTTCTAACAACGCCTCATTCTTTCGATTTACCCACTTGCACCCAATGGCCTTCTTCCCCTTAGGCAATTTCACCAATTCCCAAATTTTGCTCTTGTGAAGCGACTCCATATCTCTAACATTGCTACCAGCCACTTTTCGTCGTTTGAATTGATTGTAGTATCCTCGTAAGACAATAGATCTTCACTACCAGCCACTAAAGCAAAGCTAACCATGTCTTCAAAACCCTACCGTGAAGGATGGTTTGTGGAGCTGTTTTTCCTTTTAGCTCCTCTTGTTGTTGTGGGTCAAGATCAGCATCACCTATATCATTGAATGAACTCTGCTCCTCCGGCTCCACCTTGACTGCGGATTCTTCCCTCGAACCATCATATTCTATCGTATCATTCCGATTCAACATAAACGCCTCATAAAAAACGTCCCTGCCACAGGATGCCAAAGACTGTATCCTTTAACACCTTTTTCATAACCAAGAAAGATGCACTTTTTCTTAACTTGGGCTCAAGGCTGCATCAAGCTTCAATCCAACAAATCAACTAGTTTACCTGGCCAAACCTATTGTGGGATCTTGAAATCAATGTTTGGATGACAAAGACCTATTGATGAGAAAATTTGCCATGTTAATTGCCTCTGCCTAAAATACCTTGGGTAACTTTTGCATTTAACGCAATACATCAGGCCCTCTCTATCAAGGTTCTGTTCATTCCTTCTGCAATCCCATTCTGTTGTGGAGTCTTCTTGACAATGAAGTGATGAGTAATCCCTTCCTATTTGCAAAAGGCCAAGAACTCCTTTTTTTTTATGTACTCTTCGCATTATCAATTCTCAAATACTTTATCTTCTTACCTATCTGGGTTTCAACCTGTGTTTTCCATTTCTTAAGAGTAATAAATACATCAAACTTATGCTTCTAAAAATAAACCTATATCTTTTTAAAATAATCACCAATGAAGCTGACAAAGTAAAGGGCACTATTGTGAGAAGATAACATGACTGGACCCCAGACATCTGAATGAACATAATCAACGACTTCTTTGCTAGTATGAGTTTTTGTCTTAAAACTAACGCTATGTTGCTTCTCATACACGCAAAACTTTCAAAAATCCATCTTGCACGTTTTCACCGCTTCATCAAGTTCCTCCAATGAAGCTCTAACATACTACGCTCACCCATATGGCCAAGCTGCATATGCCAAAGTTTTGTGTCATCCGTGCTAGATTGTGCAAGCGTGGAGATATGAACTGAACCTCCATTGCAAGGCTTATATGTGTCAACCATCCTTATTTGGGCATTATGATAAGAGACACGCCCGGTAAATTAATTGGAACATCCCCTATACCCTGGATCTTCAATGGTTCATCATCCGCGAAATAAACCTTCCCAAATTAAGCACTAACATAGTTTTCCATGATAACATAATGTAGGGTAGAATGAAAAGATGCTTCAAAATTCAAAATTTAGGATTAAGTAGTATTGGCATTTGGCAACACTTCAAATCAGAGCATAATGGATCTCCTCTATGGTTGTAGCATTCACAGAACCCTTGCCCTTTTTTCGGTGCCCTACAATCTTTATGGAGATGTCAATCAACAATGTTTTCCACAATTCTAGCAAATTTTCCTTTTGATTCAGTCCTCCCTTTCGATTTCAATCTACCATGGACTGAATTCCTCTTGGTTGTTCTTCCCCTGGTGTCCATACTCAACGCAGAACACCTAATTCCCTCCAACTCTTTGTTTAGAACTAGGTCTTGAACATCATCAAACTTCAGTTTCGATTACAACAAAGAACTACTCACTATTGTTACAGTGTTCCAACTCTGGCAGAGAGGACAAAAGAATCACTGTCCCAACCTCGCCGTCAAACTCAATCCCACAAAACTCAACTAAGTTGTGACCACGTTGAACATTCAGATGTTCAGCAACCAAACCAACTCCTACCACCTTTAGATTAATCTATCTATGCAGATAAACCTTGTTCATGATTGTATGTTCTTAATATATATTAAAATTAGACCCGCCATGATCTCCTTCACTATGGTGAGCGATGTTATGAGATAAGGTTAATTGAATAAACCCTAACGCTTGTTTGTCAAGGAGAGCCACTCATCATTTTTCATACCCTACAATTTCTTTCCCATGAGGGGCTGATACAAACTTTTCTGCCAGTGCACTTTGCAATCTTAACCTTCCCATCTTTTGCTGCCATCTCACTCAACCCCTAAGCTTGATACTAGTTGATTGGACTCAGTATTAATCCACCGCATCTACCCGTGCTTGCATAAGACCTAATTCGCTAGGAAGAACCAGCGGAGTCCAGACCACATTTCTTGAGCACAATTTACATTGCATGAACAGTGAACTCAAACCCACTTAAAAGATTTAAGCATGTTGGTGGTGAGTCATCTAATATAATATTAGTAGCAACCCGGTATTCTTTTAGTTAGAAGTGGGATTCAAAGCTCAGACATGTTCCAACAATCTCCCCCTAATAAATTAATCATACATTGGACTTCATTCATTGGGCCTTGATCCCTCTTGAACCCAAATTTTACCTTGATTGTGATTTAATACTCTCCAACAACGATTCGAACTGTTACATATCTAAGCTTATTCACCGCACCCAATACATCGATTGAGAGACATCCAACATACTCCATCAAGAGCCTTTATTCGACGGACTTACCCACATGTCAGCACCGTTGCTCCATCAAGTCACCGTGAAATTTTCATGCTCCATCAAGAGTTCTCCATGCAAGCCAACTCATGCTGGGTAGGGACATGAGAGGCCATGCAAAGATCGTCAACTATCGGCTCTAAAACACTTGTAGGAAGTACGAAGCACCTTAAATAGGATCTATGAGAATAAGAATGCAGGAAAAATCAAGAACAATCAAGAATGATCACACAAGAAACACAAGACTTTACATTGGAGTTGCCGTGGCGCTTCAAACAAATTCAAGCTAATGGAAATACCAAAAGCACCATTAATGAAATAGCACCTATCTTGTTCCACACTCCTTAATACCCTACTCTTTTCCTATTAGAATCACAAATAAATACATGGATTTGACAAACCAAATTAGAGAAACTCAAACCATCTGAGAACCGTAAACCCGGTTTCCAAAGATGTTAAAGACATATCACTCCACATACCCTACATATTGGAAATATCACCTAAAGATAATCATTAATCAGTATGGAAGGTTAAGATAGCCAGAGTCGAATCAAATGCATGGCGTCAACAAATTCAACACGCCTCACTCCACATAAATATAAACAAAGAAGAGATTAGGCCTTAGGGTTTATGGAACCAAAAATATATGCCATTAAGGGAAAAATCCATCAGTACTATAAACATTGACAATCGATTGGTTCTAAAATTTATGCATTGTACATGCTATATGGGTATTAAATAGCAACACATACAAAATTGAATTCTACATACATATACATACCCACGTATATTGAAAGCAAAGGAATTCGTTTATTGATCTATTTAAAGGGTTAATAGACCGAAGAGTGATCAACAGTGGACTCAAATGATCAATGGAAGATTTTACCCATTTATTGGGGAGAATGGTGTAAGTGTGCAACTACAAGCTATGAAGCACCAACACTCCTAGAGGCCAGAGTGTCCTCACACGGGGACAGGCAAGTGACACTGCAAAATATGTATGGGACACGCCACGAGGCGTGTCCAATTAATTCAATTAATTTTTTTTAGGGGGCACGACAGGGACACGAGAGGGACACGGCGGGGAGATAGGAGGGACATGTTTAGGGACACGACAAGGGTTAAATCTGTAATTTTTTTAACTTTTGGTGGGGTAAACGTGTATTACTTCAAATATTTTGGGTGAAAAGTGTAATATGATGTATATGTGATGTTTGTTTATATATATTTAAGCTTCATGCTTATACATATAACTATATTTTCCATTGGAATAAAATAAATATTGTTTAATTTTATTTATTTTTGTCGTGTCCCCTGCCGTGTTTGTGTTTGTGTTTGTGACCCTTTTTTTAGAAATCCCGTGTCCGTGATTGTGTCCATATTCATGTCTGTGCTACATAGACTACAAGCATTGAGCTAGATAGTGGAATTCTGCGATAGGGACGACCATGGAAGCTTGATTGACAGACAAAAGGAAACATCAACAAATTAAGCTCCGAGATAGAATGTATATCCTATATGGTCTCTTTTGTACGTGTAGAGAGAGGGTGATAAAGTCCGAGATAACCAAGGCAAAGAAGACGACACAATAACAACTAAAAAAGATTATGCTCTATTTGTAGAGAGGGGCAATAAAATATACATTATGCTCTATTAGTAGAGAGGGGCAATAAAATATACATTGTCTATACCAAAACCCAGTTCACATTTTAGATTTTTGCAGACCAAGATGCAAAGATCATACGAGAAGAAGATCAAGCATTGGAATTAAGAGCACAATTCCCAGTTGCCTTTGCATGATGTTTCCAACCCTGGTGTCGCACAAGATGAGTGCCGCGAACTGAAGCTCTGGTCTTTTTAGGGTGTCGAGAGTTGTTTACTGAATGTGAGTTTTCGAAAAACAAACGGAATTCTACGTGCATTTTTTTAACAAAAACAGCAACACATACAAGTTTAGAGTACTTGTTTCAAAAAAAAAAATAGCAAACGAAAACAAAAACAAAAAACTAAGATTTGCAAACAGAGCATAGGGTTTTCCTAGACATGCTCTTGCTATACAAAAATAGACTATGTCACAATTTCACAAAAAAGAAGGAATACAATGTCCCAATTTATTCAACAAAGAAAGAATCATAAGCCCTAATTTTAACAATCGAGAAGCAACATTTATCCAACATACTTCCTAATCCAAGAATAAAAGCTCCAATTTAAAGTCGCAATGTTCAATACAGAATCCAATCAAACGCTCTCATACAGAAAAAATATAAAGCCATATAAACGTGTATATACATATATACATATATATATATATATATATCTATAGAGAGAGAGAGAGAGAGAGAGAGAGAGACAGACCTTGGTGGTGGGTCGGTGCGGTGGGTACGGCCGGGGGCTGATGCTGAGAGGTTGTCAATGCTCGCAAACGAGATTCCTGCGTCGAATGAGATAATTATTTATAAACAAAGTTGAAACTTAGAGCCTACATTTGATCCGGACCTGATCGAGGTGATAGTCAAATCCTGATTCCAGAAAGAGATACTAGTAGCATATATGTACATACTTACATTCTAGAGAGAGAGAGAGAGAGAGGGGGGGTGACAGCCCGAGACAAACGAGGGGAGAAAAAACGGCAATACTATGGGCTAAATGGCAGAGTGGTTCTTTTGCTTTTATCGGAAAGAAAATCCTACTCCTACTATTATTAAAAAATTCGGAGAATCATACTGTATCATTTACATTTGAGGTATCTATCTATTCAATTCAAGAAATGATAGAGATCTAACCCAACACGACAACACGTACGAAGAGGTCTAAGAGCATCTATATAGTAGCAAATATTCACTTATTTGAATTAACATCATATCCCTCTCCAATCTTTCTTTCATATGAAAGTCAAATCCCACATATTTTTGCTTTTACTAGTAAGAAATCTACATGAATTTGAAGATAACCAATTTCGTTGGGTTGTTTTTTTGGACTTAAAGAGCAAATTTGAGACCATGCTTCGAGGAACAATGTAATGAATGTCAAATTTGAATGTGTCAAATTGCCACATAAGCAACTAGGGTGGCTGGCGTATTGGTTGTTTAGCATTACTAACTACTGTAAGGTTGCGGATTCAAATCTTATACAGAAGAGTTTGATACTCATTGTGATTTGTTGGGATGGGGTTCGGGTAAAAGGTAAGTTCTCCAATTGTATAAAAAAATAGTCACACAAGCCTTCAAACAAATTTGACATTTTCAAATTTGAAGCAAAGGTCGGAGATTTTTTAAGTTATACACTACAACTAAGATTCTCTTCGGTAGTGCGGTAAAGGAGTCGAACTTGAAGTCTTCGAGCTTGGCTTGTTTAAAACTGTCTAGCTCAAGTTGAACTTAAACAATCAAGCTCGAGCTCGGCTAGTTTTTATTATCTAAACTAACCTCTTTAAACAAGTCGAGTAGCTAAAAACGAACCTAGTAACAGCTAACTCGAGCTCAACTCGAGTTTTAAACTTGTTTAAACAAACCAAGCTCGAACATCTGAATACAAAGATGCTGATGGAAATTTAGGTTCTCCATGTATATGAAACGCCCCAATTCAAGATCGTCCCCAACATTTTAGGAACCCAAGGCAATTTTAAGAAAATGAGCTCTCCATGTATTTTCCAAGCAAAACAATAAATATAGTATAAGTCAACTAGAAAAAAAATCAGTCATATTCAACAAGATAAATATTAAGTTATTCTATCATTACAATAATTTAAAACAATCACTTGAAAATCAATCTTCTTACATTTTTAGCGACAAAAGTACTAATTATGCGAGTATAATTAATTCTCACTCCTTTCACATGCTCATTGTGAATGATGTAATTTATAATCTTATATTTAATGAAAATCACACATTTTGGGGCCCTCGTTTTAGCAAAATTTTGGAAGCCTAAGAAAAGCGCCCTATTTATATATAGTTGTTAAGGGATTAGAGTTAAATTGTTCTTTTCTTCATGTGTTTGCCTCTACAGAGGTATTTTGCTCAAAGAATACTAGTAGTTGTTGCTTAGTAGAGGTACTTGTCCATGCTCCTAAGCACCCTAGTGGTAAGCTAGATCCCAAAGCCCGTAAGTGCATTTTCCTTGGCTATTCTCCGACTCAGAAGGGTTATAAATGCTATGACCCGCACTCTCGCAAAACATATGTTTCCATGGATGTCACTTTTTGGGAAACAGAACCCTTTTATCCTCTGTCCATTTCATCTCTTCAGGGGGAGAATGATAGACAAGAAAAGATGTTGGCATATTATGCTCCTGAGTCGTGGTATTACCCTTTACCTTGTCATAGTGAGGGGGAGAAAGAGAACTCAAGGCAAGAACCTTTATCTGCAGATAGAGTGGAACATGATGCTAGTGGAAGACTAGATAGGCCAAATCTGCCGACTTTTTCTCGAAGGAATAAAGGCAAGTCTACATGTGCAGTTCACTTTGCCAATCTCTATTACCTACTCCAGTTTCTGACTCTTCAGCTGACTCATCTGGTAATGATTCTCTTCCTGCTGTTGTTGATGATCTTGATGCTCCTATTGATCTTAGAAAGGGAGTTAGAACGTGTACCCAACATCCTATCTCTCAGTTTGTTTCATATTCTCGTTTATCTCCTTCGTATCGTGCATTTGTCTCCTCTTTCTTCTATATCTATCCCACAGGGTTGGAAAGAAATCATCATAATACCTGATTGGAAAGAAGCTATGGTAGAGGAGATGACAGCATTGAAAAAGAATGGCACCTGGGAATTAGTAACTCTTCCGGAGGAAAAGAAACCAGTGGGATGCAAATGGGTGTTCACTGTAAAACACAATGCAGATGGGACAGTTGAGAGATATAAAGCCAGACTTGTTGCCAAAGGCTTTACTCAAACATATGGTATTGACTATGAGGAGACCTTCGCTCCTGTGGCTAAGATGAATTCTGTTCGGACCTTGCTTTCTTGTGCGGCCAATTTGGATTGGCCTCTTCACCAGTTTGATGTGAAAAATGAATTTCTCCACGGTGACTTAGAGGAGGAAGTGTACATGGACATACCACCGGGTTTTTCCTCTCTTGCAACAGAAGGAAAGGTGTGTAGGTTGAGAAAGGCCCTCTATGGATTGAAGCAATCTCCTAGAGCATGGTTTGACAAGTTTCTCAAAGCCATGTTGAGATTTGGCTACAAACAGAGTCATGCTGACCATACTATGTTCATCAAGAGGAGTAATGGTAAGATTGCCATTCTTATTGTTTATGTGGATGACATAATCATGACAGGTGATGATGTGAATGAGATTGTTAGCCTTAAAGCTCTTCTTGCTAAAGAGTTTGAGATTAAGGATTTGGGGTCTATGAAGTACTTTCTTGGAATGGAGGTGGCTAGATCTGACAAAGGAATTTTTATTTCGCAAAGGAAGTACATCATTGATCTCTTGGAAGAAACTGGTATGTTGGGATGTAAGCCAGCTGACTCTCCCATTGAGGCCAATCATCATCTTGGTAGCAACGTGGGGGAGCATACAGATAAGGAGAGATATTAGAGACTTGTGGGTCGCCTGATATACTTGTCTCACACTAGACCAGATATTTCCTATGTTGTGGGAGTTGTAAGCAAATTTATGCATGACCCTCATACTGTGCATCTTGATGCAGTTTATCGTATCTTGAGGTATCTCAAATCTGCCCCAAGTAAAGGAATTTTGTCTTTAATCATGGTCACTTGAAATTGGAAGCCTTCACCGATGCAGACTGGGCGGGTTCTATAGATGATCGGCGATCTACTTCTGGCTATTGCACCTTCCTTGGAGGGAATTTGATTACTTGGAGGAGTAAAAAGCAGTCTGTGGTAGCTAGATCCAGTGCAGAGGCTGAGTACAGAGCTATGGCTCATGGTGTTTGTGAGCTTTTATGGCTCCAAACCTTCTTGCGTGATTTGGGATTCCCTGATCGTGGTCCTATGAAGCTCTACTGTGATAACAAAGCTGCCATAAACATTGCTCATAATCCTGTTCATCATGATCGAACAAAGCATATTGAAATTGATAGGCATTTCATCAAGGAGAAGCTGAGTAACGGTTTGATATGCATGCCTTTTGTGAGATCCGAAAACCAATTGGCCGAACCAATTGGCCGATGTATTTACAAAGGGTTTTAGTGGAAAAAAATCCATCCCATTGTTTTCAAGTTGGGCTTGATAGATACATTCGCACCAACTTGAGAGGGAGTGTTAAGTTATGAGTTAAGGTTCTTTTTGTTATGTATATATTTCCTAGGGGTAGTTTAGTCATAGTTGGTTTTACTCTCATATACATCGTTGTATAGCCCTATTGTTTTTTAGAGTTGAATGAGAAAATTGTTTGAAGCTCTCTCTCTCTCTCTCTCTACGATATCTTTCAAGCTTCGTCACACAATTGACTGATTGAGCAAGACGTAACCATTTAGGCATGCACAAAACTCGGCCAATGGGTGGTAGTCAAGACATTGCTGGTATTATGATTACTCGATTGAAAATACAAAATTCATCACAGTGGATAGATCTGCCACAACCCCCATTGGTCGACGCTCTTTATGCCAAATGATTACTCGATTGAAAATACAAGGGCCTTGTTCGTTTCCCTGTTTAGTTTTAGTTTTAGTTTTCATGACATCATCATTTCCCTCATTTCTCTCTTTATCTCTCTCCACTCATTACATCTGCTGACATCATCAAAACTAAACTAAACTATCTAACCAAACACAGCCAAGATTCCTCAGTGGACAGATCTGCCACTACACC
This sequence comes from Vaccinium vitis-idaea, assembly GCA_963854785.1. Lineage (NCBI taxonomy): Eukaryota > Viridiplantae > Streptophyta > Magnoliopsida > Ericales > Ericaceae > Vaccinium > Vaccinium vitis-idaea. The sequence continues at coordinate 19,242,442 of OY978216.1, read as the reverse complement.
TATTGATCGATGCTCTTTACGTCAAAAAACTTTCCTACTTGTTTGTCGTGCCAAAAGCTTCCCTATTATATCCTTCTTATGAATTTTTGCCTTTTGGACATTCTTCTTGCCCAAAAACTAAGACGTGTCTTGGTCACCGAAGGGGATGCCGATAAGATCTTAACCCAATGACATTTTTGCCAATGTCTAATTGTTGTTGCCATGTGTAATCCGTTCATAATTGTACTTTTATCGTTTTCTCAGTGATTAAGACTTGGTCATAACTACTAATTATGATTTCACCTTCCATCGAAATCATTCATTCAATAAAGCTAATCACGAAAACGATCAACAAATGATCACATTACATTAAAAGTTATATTCATTTGATAGTAATGAATAAATGATCTCGTTACATTTGATGATTCCAAAAACCATATTGTACTTCTTGAGGCCAGAGACTCCTTCTCAAAACAAGTCCAAAGATCAGTGGCATCGCTGGTTGTAGACCCTCCAACGAACAAGTTAGATGAAGGAGAAATATTTGTAAATGCTCTGTATTAGGTGTATACAGAGTGCATACCTTTGTGGTGGGAATGCTTTACTCTTTATAGCATTCATAGGTAGATGCCCACTTGATCCTTTGAAGCATTACCATTTTCTAGACCACTTATTTGACGGGATATAACACCATCTTGGTGTGGAGGAAGACCCTTCGCTTATTCAGCCTTTACATGTTCTTTCATGAAGCTTGGCCCAACTAACCGACCTACTACGTTGGGCTAAGCAACCCAGCTTTTAGCGTGGCGTTCAGCGGAATCTCGAACAGTAAATTCTTATCAGTGTGTCAATCTATTTTTTATGAGATAAATATGTTTCACGAGATAAAAATTTGATTGCCATAATTGCTGATATACATTGATGTTCTCAACAAACTTTACACAATAAATACACCGACCATCCGATATTACATTGCACAAGAGGACCATCTGATTCAAGAGTAGCCTATCTCGAGATAAAAATATGTTTCACGAGATAAAAATTTGATTGCCATAATTGCTGATATACATTGATGTTCTCAACAAACTTTACACAATAAATACACCGACCATCCGATATTACATTGCACAAGAGGACCATCTGATTCAAGAGTAGCCTATCTCGATGAAGTGCGGTGAAAAGCTAATATTAGCGTGCTTTAGAGCACCTTTAGGACATCCATAGTGGGCTCTTAAAAAGCTCCTAGGTGAGACTCCTAACATTTAACAATTCATTTGCTCAATTTTTGTCTTCAATGGGCTCCTCATAGAAGCTCCTAAGGATGACTCCTTAGCATGGCTCCTACCACACTAGCTAAGTTTTGGGGGGAAGTTGGGAGTGATGAGAAGAGAGAGAAAGAGAGAAGGAGAAGAGGGAGGAGGGAATGGGGGACCCACTTACATTTTTGTGTCCATAAATAATCTTAGGACATGGTCTAGGAGCCAATTTTAGAGAGTCCATTGGAGTATTCTCACACTCCTAAATTAGCAAGTCATTAACAAATAAAATTGGACCTCACTTTTGCTTATGTGTCAATTTTAGAAGTTATTTTATGAGTCAAATATAGAGAGTCCACTGTGGCTACCCTTAGTGGGCTCCTAAAATGACTCATGGTAAGGCTCCTAGGTGACATGGACAAGGTTAGTAAATATTTCTTCATTTTCATGCTCCAATGGACTCTCTACAGTAGCTCCCCTAAGCTAACCTCACAAGCTTGGTTCCTAGTTGGTTTGTTAAGTTTAGGGAGGGAGATGGGAGAGAGAGAGAGAGAGTGAGTTAGGGGATCCACTTATATTTTTTCATATATAAATAAAATCTAGAACACACTTTAGGAGCCAAACTTAGAGAGCCCGTTAGAGTATCATTCCATTTCTTTCTATAATTAGCAAATCCTAAGCACATAAAATTTTATCTCACTTTCCTTAAGTGTCAAATTTTATTTTTATTTTGGTAAATTAAGTGTCAATTTTATGAGTCACTTAAGAAGTCAATTTCAGAGAGTGCGCCGGAGATGCCCTTAAATTTTATTTATTCGCTGGGTGAGTGAGAAAGACTCCGGGGGAGGACGGCGTTGAGTCAAGTGTGTGTTGGGCAGTGAAACGACTTACGAGTCAACTATGTGCTTTTTGTTGGGGAGGAGTGAGAACGACTCCGGGAGTCGAGTCAAGTGTGTGCTTTGCAGTGAGATGAATTACGAGTCAACTATGCTTTACATTTACATGTTCACTGCTTATTTGTCATCTTCTATCTTGACCCCAGGTTCAAATGAACTTTTCAAAAAAAAAAAAAAATGAATAAGCTTTTTACAACCACTAATCACGAAACAAAAATGATACAGACACACCCTTTCTACCACACTCTGCCACACCCCCTCCCACATGTGGCGTGGGTCCCCATAAATTGTGGCATGACTCAGGTTGAACAAGCACGGACAGAAAAAATCACCATATTTTTCTCAAAAACATTAAAATTATATACGGCCGCTTATATATATTTTTTTTTTAAAAAAAGATATTCTAAGGCTAGGTTTGGCTAAATAAGTTAGCTTAACTTTTTTTTTCGTCTTTATTTGATTTTTTTTTGCGTTTGTTAGTTTTGCATCGATTTTTTGAGTATTATTAGTTCGTCTCGATGAGAGGAATCCAAAAAGGTAAGAGATTATAATTAGAACCCTCAATTTTTTGAATAAAATCGAAAAAAGTGTAAAAAGCTGACTTTTTGGCTTATTTTTGTCTTTATTCAAAAAAAATTAAGCTTCAGTCATAATTTTTTACTTTTTTGATTCCTCTCGCCGAGCTGAACAAATAATACACAAAAAGTTGATGAAAAACTAAAAAATGTGAAAAAAAATCAAATAAAGACGAAAAAATAAGCCAGCCAACTTATTAGGCCAAACCTCCCCTAACATTGCACACCTCTTGAAAGAAAAATGGGATTCAGGGGTGCTGGAGATTAGCCCCTGGAAATCACCTTAAAAATCGTCCAAAACGACGTCGTTTCGGGCGCCAAAAGGGACAACAAAAAAATCACTCAAAACTACGTCGTTTTGAGTCCTAGAAACATAAGAGGTAGGGCTTTTTTGGAAACTTAATTTCCACTAGGTCAAGGGTTGAAACTTATTATTCCTAGGTTTTTTGAGGTTTAGACACTTAGGGTATCATACGGTTTTAAAAGTTTAGGCACTTTCATGAGATTTGGGGGGTTTAGGCACTTTCATACAGTTTGGTGGTTTTAAGCACTTTGAAAAGAAAAGAAAAATTGACCCGGTGGGAATTATTTTCTCAAAAGTGGACTTAGTGGTAATCGTCAAAATGACGTCGTTTTGGGTGATTTTCAGGGTGATATTTTTTTTTTTTTGATAATAGGGTGATTTCCAAGTTTGATATTTTCGGTTTTGGGATGGATATGGATTTACACTATTTTATGCATCTACAAAAAAAAAAACCGGACATATTTCTATAATTGCACAGGTTGGTGAAAATGTCAACATTAATTTTTTTTTACTAGTTTGGTAATGTATTAAGGGGGTGTTTGGCCACCTACCTTTTGCATTTTGGTTTTTGCATTTTCTACTTCTAGGTGTTTGGCAAAGCACAATGAAAACACATTCTGTGAAAATGAGTTTTTGGTTTTTAAGTTTAGAGAAGACAAGTCAAAAATAGGTTGAGAGGAGTTTTTGATTTCTCATTTTCCACTTTTCCCATTGTGATTAACAAAAGGACCTACATAATGTATTCTGCACGTATCTCCCAAATATTACTTCTGTTTCAAAATGTATTCTGCACATTTCTCCCAAACACTCCTACAAAATTCAAAATACATTTTGACCATAATTCAAAAAGTCAAAAACCCAAAAAGTTGAAAATGAAAAACTAAAAATGAGGCTCTCAAACACCCTCTAAAATAAATAGATATATTACCTTTTAGAAGTGACAAAAATTTAAACATTAAAAACGTTGCCATAAATTTACCTTCCATTCTTCAGCATCGGAAGCAGCAGCAGCAGCAGCTTCAGGAATAGTTGGTCTCTTCTTCAGTGATAACACCCCCTGTAACTCATCAGTGGTTCTGTAACTCATCAGTGGTTAATATAGGATATGCAAAGAAGAAGCCCCTCAGAAACGTGGGGCCTTCATATTGAATATAACCATTTAACCAGTGCATTGAGATACACGTGCAAGTTGCAAGGATATACTCGTTTAAAAGATATACTCCACTCATGCCAAAAATCATTTCGATCGGATATTATTTGCTATATGAACAGGTTTTGCTTGAGCAAGAAAAATGAACTTTGGAGTTTCGAACCAAATTTGTTTATCTCTTTTTTTTTCTTTCACAAAAGCGATTTGTTCATATATATAACATATGATGTTTGATAAATTGACTTTTTAAGTAGATGACAAGGGCGGAACCTGGAGCCTAATCTATCCTGGCTAACCAACGTTTTGAATTTCATACCGGGCATGGTACCGTTTTTACTACGTGTACGGTACGTACTAGTGCCGGTGTGATACTGAGTACCATTTCAAATTATTTGTTTTACATTAGTATTTGCTAAAATTCTTATATACACCTATATCAATAAAAAAATTAAAAAAAATGTTGTTAATTGGAGTATCCATTGTGTAATAACTTTGAGGACTTTAATTTCCTCTTCCCAAGCCTTTTCCTATCTCCAAAACCCTTTTTTAACTCGAAAGAAGAACTCTGGGAATAAAAAATCTTCATAAGAAAAGCTACATAATCGATTAGGAGTAGCTTCGAAGAAGGCATCAAGACAGCAGGACAAAAATCTTTGACCTCCGACCGGCATTCACTGAACAGAAAAATCATCGTTGGAATAGTTAGAGAAGAAAGTACTGGGCTTTTCTTTTTTTTTCAAAAGAAAAAGTTGGGGTTGAGCTACGTTTAGACCAAGGTTTAAAATGGGTTGGGCTTCACGTGAGCTATATATAGCCCACCTTAGCCCATGATTTTCTAGGCGTGTTCTACAAAGTGAATGATTATAATCGTTAGTTTGGGTTCAGGATGGCTCCCAAAAGGTCAAAACTACAACGGAGCCACTAGATTGAACCCTACTGGACTAGACCGAGAGGTTTAGATTTAGTCTTGACTCTTGAGTAAAGAATGCTTTGTGAAATATGGTCATGTTCGTTTTCCAGTTTAATTTTAATTTTAGTTTTGATGACATCATCATTTCCCTCATTTCTCTCTCTCTCTCACTCTCTCCACTCATTACACCTTGTGACATCATCAAAATTAAACTAAATTATCAAACCAAACACAGTCATAATTTTTATTTTTTGGCGGCAAGTAAGTTTTGCAGTACTCGTCAATCATCATGTCTTCTTATTTTCTAGTGCACTCTGGAACAGGAAGAGAGCATCAGGAATTAAGAGCTTCTCGTTTTTACAATGGTTAAAAAGGTCATCCACAAGCTAGTTGTGATAGTAGAAAGGCTATTCAAAACCCCACTCACATGAAGCATAAACGTGAACAGTTCATATAAGATAGTTGTGGTGACCCTCATATATATCGTATTCCTCAACGCCGTGTTTTATACGGATTTAGCGCGTCTCTAGTTACTTCTGTTGCTGGTCCCCACTCAGAATCATACACACCCCGGTTTATTATCTAACGACCTAAGCCACCGCCAACCCAACCCACCAATCCAATTGTGGGACCCGAGATTATGATTACTGTTAGTACGGATGTGGTTAGGCCGAGTTTTTACGGGCAACTTCTTACTGGACAAGGGAAGCGCTTACAGTCACTATTTGTCTACGCGTCACTACTGTGAGACAGAGATAGTGCGCAACAAAAGACTCGTGTTCCTGGGTTCTCACTAATTGGTCTTACTAGGACCTAGCCTCCTACCCAAAAGGTCTAGGGGCTGTGGTTAGCGCACTGGTTTGATAGGATGACTTTTGAGGTCTGTCCGACTTCACTTTTCAGATCTATTGATCACCGAGATATTCTTGTGTAACGAGTTAGGATGAATGATCATCCATCACTTACGCAATAAGATCAAGAAGTTGAAAAGGAGAGAATTTTACTTTTGAGTAGAGCACTAGCTTTGCCACTTGTTGATCAGTTTTGGTTTTGCAGATATTGATGTTCGTGTGTTCAGTGTTGTCGGCATGTATTGATGTCTTGTATGGTTTGAATCTTAATTAATGGGGTGTTTAGTAGGTCTTGTGTCGTTTGTTTGATTGGATCGTTTGTTATGGTCGGTAGTTGTTGTTGTTTTGTTTTGTTGGGTCGATTGTAGGTTTGAAGCGTATTGTTGTACTATTTTATTTGATAATCATTGAAAAGGAAAAAATAGTTAAAACTTAAAAAAACATGTTAAAAGTGAAACTATAAATTTCTACACTACCTAAAATGCTAAAAAATTACTATAACCTTGCATTAATGGCGGAAATGTTATTTTTAATTTTCTATTCTAAAAAGATAATGCCCAAATAAATAAAAAGCCATAAAAGACGCATGGGTTGAACATGGCCAAATGTTGCCCCAGAACCGGATGATTTTAAGTATTATATATGGTCAACAATATAGAATCACACATTCACACTAGAGTTGCTCTAAAATGTAAGGGCATTCACAGTGGACTCTTAAAAAAGCTCATTGGTGAGACTCCTAACATTTAGCAATTCATTTGCTCAAATTTGGTCTTCAATAGGCTCCCCATAGAAGCTCCTAAGGATAGCTCATCAGCATGACTCCTAGCACACTAGCCAAGTCTAGGAAGAGAGTTAGGAGTGAGGAGAAGAGAGAGAAAGAGAGAAGGAGAAGAGGGAGGGGGGAATGAGGGACCCACTTACATTTTTGTGTCCATAAAAAATCTTAGAGCATCTCTAGTGCACTACCTAAAAAATACTCCCTAAAGTGTACACCTAAGCACATGTGGGACCCAATTTGTTTGCTAAGAACTTAGTTAGCTAGCTAAGAAGAAATTCACTTTAATGGGGCTCCCTAAAAATACTCCCTAAAGTGTATGTGGGACCCATTTAAGTGGGTCTCATAACCAAAAAAAACAATGGCAGATTCAACCTTATAAATGCAAGCAATTTTCTCTCTCCTCTTTCTCTCTATCTCTCTCCTCTTTCTCTCTCCTTAAGTCCCTCCCCAAATTTAGGTAGTCACTTAGGGCACTTTAGGTAGTGAGGAGTGCCACCTAGGATTTTAGGGAGCCAAGTTTTGTGCACTAGAGACCATTTTTTGAGGTTTTTCTTAGCTAACTAGTTAGGGCACTTTAGGTAGTGATTTTAGATAGTGCACTAGAGATGCCCTTAGGACATAGTCTAGGAGCTAGTTTTAAAGAGTTTATTGGAGTGCTCTCACACTCCTAAATTAGCAAGTCATTAACAAGCAAAAATTGGACCCCACTTTTGCTTATATGTCAAATTTAGGAGCCAAATATAGAGAGTCCACTGTGGATGCCCTAAGTACAGTATCTTAATTTGAGGACGAAAATGAACTCATCAGGCAACACTTAGAAATTCTTTAATTCAATCTAGGACACATGACACATAAACATAGAGTTCTAGAGTCCTATAGATCCTGTCAATGGCCATTGTTGTGGAATCATATACAGTGGCGACTCCAGGACAAAGAGTTCGGAAGCGTGGGGTCACTCATAAACATCAAATACTTTTATCAATCATAAATAAAAAAAAACGTCATAATAATGGCAACTAAAAATTTTGTTCTAACAAAAATCACATTTAAAGCTCAAACTAGCAATAAAAATCAATCTCTCCTTATCAAAAGAACAAAACGAGTGACAAAGATTCAAACAAACCACACCAAAGAAGCAACTTTTATGAACTTTTAGGAGTTAGCCGGTGGTGTCACAACCAAATTTAGGGAGTTCATTTATGAATATTCAAAAAATATATATATAATTAGTAGTAATTTTTTCCCCTTGTGGGGTCGGCTGACCACACTATGTACAAGGTGGAGTCGCCCTAGATCATATACACGAATGAGACCATGATTTCATATACGAAAAGTTCCAAAATGACAAGATTTTGAAATTTCATGATTTGGTAATCTAAAACACGTAAATGCCTAAATATAATAGTACTCAATACAAACCACAACTTTTTGTCGCTCTTTACAAATCAAAAACAAGTAAAATGTGAATTTATGTGGAGGGCCACCAAGTAAAGGTTTAAAAAAAAATTTGTAAATGTTAGATGGAGTATATAATTATGGAGGTTTCCAACCGTTGTTCCGTATCTAAAATATTTAAATATTTTTTTTTAAATAAACGGCTTGGATCATAACGATAGCAACGCAGTTAGTTCATTCGAAACTTTCATACCTTTGAAAGAAGCTAACTCATAAAAATAACAACTATTCCATATCATCCAACAGTAGATGCACAGAGAGAGAGAGAGAGAGAGAGAGAGATTAGATCATGCAGGAAAAAGTAAGTACCAGTACATTTTAATCTTTGTCAAGATAATCATACCGTTGTAGGATGTATGGGTTTTTTCCTTGGAACTATTGGAACTAGAAACCTCATCGTCCTCCTCTTCTCCTCTCTGGCTCTCTCTCTAAAATCACAAATTCTTTCGAGGTTTCAATATTTTTCTCGTTTCCAGCCTATGTGGTTTTTGTGTAATCCTTTTCAACTTAAAAAATGTGAGTCCTAGGTGGAAAACATTCATTATCTTTTTCAACTCAAAAAATGTGAGTCCTAGGTGTAAACATTCATTATCGTGCTGGCATATATGGTTCTTAATTAAGTGAACATTTAATTTGGTTTGAATTAAAATGGACAAGTATTTTTAGTCTGGGATTACGTAATTAATACCATTATTAATGTCCATATATCTAATGGACCCCACCATACCCAGTGTCGGAGTCCGTAAAAATGTGAATAGGAAGGTTCTATGCATATTGTGTATTCACACAATTAAATTTTGTTGTGGTTTTTTTTATTATTAAAAGGAGTAAAAGTTTGGTCTTCAAATAAAGCAATTGCCTTACTGTCAATAAATAAAAAATACATTTTATCGTTATTTAAAAAAAAGTTTATGATTTTGTTTGAATACCAATAGATGAATAACCGTTATCTTAATGTAAAAAGAAAATTTTTCGCTTGAAATTGGGAGTGACGCGTAGCTTCGCCCTAGCACATCTGCTTGAGAGTGGTGCCATTAGAAACAAAGCCGGCTCTGAGTTTCGTGAGGCTTAAAACGAACTTTTCTAAATGGGCCCTCAATCTACTTTTCATAATTAAAAATACTTTGAGAAAAAAAAAATCATAATCATTTGAGAGCATAGGTTCCTAAAATCAATAACCATTATTTGGGGAAGTATGGGCCGTGGGTGGGTTAAGATGGTTGTAGGGTTTTTTCACTAAAAATTAGAAAAGTAGCTGTAACGAGAACAAAAATAAAACAAAAGAAGAAGACCAGTAGTCAGTAGGGCGAGGATATTCTCGAAAATAAGTAAGTACTCAGTAGGCGATGTTCTTTTAACTTCTTTTTTAACTCTTAGGCCGCCTTAGTTTTTCATTATAGTAACAAAATAAGGGCCAAATTATATCATGTTTGGGGTCTTTCACTTAGGCCTTATTTTAAATTTTGGCCTTAAAATCATTAAACAAATTAACTTTAATTTTTATGTAGGCCTAATTACTATATGGACCTATATAACTGGGGGGCCTCAAAATTAGTCAAAATTTGAAGGCTTAAAGCGGTAACTTTACGAGCTTTAGTCCAAAACTGGCTCTGATTACAAAGGAGTATTTAGTAGGTCACCCTTAAAGCTAGCTTGTGAAAATTACACCGGCCCTGTTTGTTTCCCAGTTCAGTTTTAGTTTTAGTTTTGATGACATCGTCATTTCCCTCACTTCTCTCTCTATCTCTCTTCATTCATTACACTTGATGACATCATCAAAACTAAACTAAACTATCTAACCAAACACAGCCACCAAATTCTCCTTTTTAACTAGGCTTGAAACCGATTTCTGTTTTGGGTTATGCGAAAACAAAGTTGGGCTCTGAATTTATTGTTACGAGTGATGAATGTGCCATGCATTAAACTAATTTCCTTGAGTTCTGTCACCAAATTAGTCCCAAGTGATTAAGCTGGTGAAAAGGTCCAAGTCATGCAATCGATACCCCATTGAAGCTTGTCGCAAAGCTCTTGGGGTCAGAAATATCCAGGGTATTCAAAACAGCCTCAAATATACTCCCTCAGTCCCCAAAAGTTGGACATTTTCATACTTTTGTTTGTCCCATAAAATTTGTCCAGTTTGAAAAGTTTAAAAATCTAGGTGAACTTTTCATTTTACCATTTCTTTTGCACATAAGACAAAAAGTCATTTCACATTTTTCAAGGGTAATATTTGAAAGTTTAATTGAGTTTTCAACTAGGGTAACTACCCAACCAATTTTCAGAAAGAAAAAAAAAAAAATCTACTAGCCTACCGCGATAGAAATCTACGAGTAATTGGTTTCTAACAGGCTCCGCCGCGAGTGTAGAATCTTTTATGCCTTTCAAGTATTCGTCTATTACTTGAACAGTTGTGATGCGCGTAAACTGATCCAAATATCCATTTATAAATAACAGAATAAGTACTCAAGTACTTGCGGAATGTATGAGACTTATGTGCTACGTGTACACCGCGGATCAAGCATGGAAGTTTTGTTGTGCCAATATCCGAAGTAGAGAATATAAACAAATTAACAAGCAAACAAAACGCAGGATTTACATGGTACCCTCAAGCACAAATCAAGCTGGATTCAGTATGAATGGGAAGAGAATACACAGAACCGGTTATACCCGTAACTCTACTTAAAGCATCCAGAAAATATCTAGGGACAAATCTCTGGCGAAACCCAATAAGGATAATCAAACCCTAAGTGGAACCCAATAGAGCATCAAAAGTCTCAAGAACACGAAAGAGACACACATGAACTCCCTAATATTAAATCCCGAGATAAAGAAAACATCCTAGGAGACCACAAAGCTCCTATTTATAAGAAAATACGTAAACTAGGTTAAAACCCTAAAAAAACGCGCAGCCCAACTTCAATACGTGTTTTTTCCGTGTCCGACTGTCCCGACGGTTGTGACTCCGTCCAGACGGGAAATACACAATGCTTCCCTGCGATCCGAAACAAAGCTTGCGCACGACAACTTCTGTGCTTTCTTCGAACACCGAAGTCAAGGCAAATCTCCAACAAGTTTGATATGTATTTGGAAACTTGAATCGCATGTTAGTTGGTTATGATTGATTATCATTAATTATTCAAGCATGTTTCAACACGCATAAGATTGTTGTTAATGAACGGGCTACATAAACCATACTGCAATGCGGATGTCTTGAGCCATGACTTGAGTTGTGTTATATCCTGAGTCATGCTAAGTCGTAAGTCGTGTTTTGTCTTGAGCCATGCCATGTCCTTTAACTATATATGAGTTAAAAATGGTATATGTGAGCAAACGTACAGGACCAAAGTGCATGAGAGCGCGGTGTATAGAAACATCAAATATCGTAATCAAGGATTGCTAATTTGTTGGCCGGGTTTGAAATGATGTAAGATTTTATAAAAACTTGTGTGCTATCGATCTGCACTTATGTAAATTTATCCTTTTCCCTATGTTACCACCTCCTGTCATTACATGAGGGGACCGAGTAGTTTTTACTGCGTTGCCCTCGTACTTCAAGCCAGATATAGATGGAGAAAGCGACCGCTGCAAACGTCTAATGCAAGTAAAGAGGTGTTCCGCTAAAGGTGTTTTTAGAATGAACTGGTATTTTATATGATTTATTATCAGAGAATAATGTCTTGATTTTTGGAGAAAGAAAAAAAACTATTTTTTTGTTGTTGGAACACGTGGAGTAAGAATGGAGAGCAGCAACAAATGATAGAATTATACTACTTACCACTTTACTCACTCACGGCCTGTTTGGATGACGTATTAATTTTGGAGGGATTAAATAGTAAGGGGGGATAAAATAGTAGCGGGGATTAAATAAGAAGGGTGGACCCACATTGATATGACAGTAAAGAAGGGAGACTAAATAGTACATGGTTTGGATGAGATATAAAAAAAGGGATAAGGAGGATGGATGGTGTAAAATTATGTCAAAAGACTTTCTTGCCCTTGGTAATGCATATATTGAATTATGTATTTATATTATTATTTAAAAACCAAAATTAATTAATTTCATGTAATATTAAACATTGAAGTTATAATACTTAATTGTAATATTTGTTTTATTAAAAAAGCGAAAAATTATTTTTATTTGTAACTTATACTATTTATTTTAAGTTAATACACAAATTATAATTTCAAAATAAAAAATTATATGCGGAAGTACTTTATTTTTTTATCCGAAGGATATTGGAAAGGGGCACTTAAATAATCATCATTTTAGTCACTTGAAATTAGAAAATCATTCTGAGCCTATTTAGGAGTTATATTTCCATCCCCAGATTCAAATAAACCCCAAAAAACCCTTTATATATATATATATATATATATATATATATATATATATATATATATATATATAATTGTAACATATTAAAAGATTGAGGACTAAATTAAAAGTTGCATATATGGGGCGGTAGGTGATGGACCAATTTCAAAATTATGAAGTCCTCTGGTGCAATTATGGGATTGGGGATAAAACCCAATCCCTAAATTTACGCTTCCCATATTGAAATCCATAAAACCTAATCAATATCCATATTCATTATCTTTTCTTCTCAAAAACCATACCACAGCCACCGGCACCTCCCACCACTCGCACTTACGACCACCATGGTAACCCCACACTAGCCCTAATCTTCTCCTCTTATTTATACCCCTTCAGTGTGTTTCAAATATTTGTTCATGAACGAAAAATACGGCGGATCGTTATTCAGGAAGAAGAAGAGACGTGGCGGCAGCGGCTCTTTCTCGATGCTTGAACATCGGCTTGTCAGACACTAGGTATATTAAGATGAAGGTCGCCGGATAGAGCGAAGGTCGCCGGATAGAGCAAAGGTCAGATAAAGGGTTCGCTGGTGTTTTGAAGGCTATTAGGATTCGATTTTTTTTGGTTGACAAAGGGCTGGTAGTTTTAAATCTTATTTGCTCAATCTGGTATGGTCCTGAAGTGGCGTCGTTTCATGTTCTTGCAAGCTCTAGCATTTCTTATATACAAATGTAATGTTTGATGTGCGATCAAAGCAATTAGAGCTTTGATGTTGAGTTGATGTCCACTAGGATTATTCTGATTCCTGTTCATAACTTCAGAATGGTGGCCTAATCACTAGAAGGAAGCTCACATATTTAGCAGAGTCGTTAATTTGCAGCACATTCGTAGAACTAAGAACTTGTATGTGCACGTTAAGGCAACACATTCGAAGGCAATGGATGTTCAGGGATCTGCTTCTTGCGACAGTTCGATTTTGCGGGGTTGTTAGGATTTTGAAGGCTGTTATTTGAGTTCTTTTGGTTTTTTTTTACCATGACACTGTTATATGTTTTAGGATTTTTACCATAATTTGAGTTCTATTGCTTGTTTTTACCATAAATACTATTCTGTTGGTTGTTTTTACTATAATACACTGTTATATGTTTTAGGATTTTTACCATGATTTGAGTTCTATTGGTTATTTTTACCATAAACACTGTCGTATGTTTTTGTATTTTTAACATGATTTGAGTTCTAAAAGTATTCTATATTTACCATGATTTCTCTTCTTTATTCGATTTTACCATGACATTAGGGTTATGTAAATGGGTTTTTTTTACCATGATTCGAGTTGTTTATTCAACCGTTATTACCATGTTTACAAGTTATTTTTACCATAAACAATGGTGATGTTTTAATATTTATACCATGATCATTGAAGATGTTGTGAGCATATATTTTTAACCATGACTATACGAAATTGTGGGATGAACTTGTTGTGATTTTTTAATTAGGATGGCTTTTTGAATTTTTTTAGTTTCAAATTTCATCCGTTTAAAATAGAAACCAAATCAATGGTATTTGGTTGTGCGGAATTTTTGTAAATATATCCAATCCCACTAATTTAGGAAGACAATATACACATACATATGGATATCTTATTAAAAGGGTAAGATAGATAATTTACATTTTGAAAGGATGAAAACATAACCTTTCAAAATGACCGGGATGAAAAGTTAAATGAGGTGATAAAAGAGGATGATTATTTAATTACCTCTATTGGAAAACAACTCAACAAGCCAACAATGTAAAATTCTAAAGTATAAAAAATTTCAAAATTTTTTTTGTATCGAATTAAAGATTTGTAGTAGTTTAATTTGGTGCAAACAAAAATTAAAAATTAAACGCGAAATTACTTTATTTTTTTTCCGAAGGAAATAACATTGGGTAGGAAGGTAAAATGGGGGATAATCCCCCGACTAAACATAGACACCCCCTCCCCCTATTTATATTTAGTCAGGGAGGGGCCTGACTATTAAATACCTGCGCTAATTAGTCATGGTGTAATTTTGGTTGCCAAACAAGGTAATAATGAGGGAAAGGGTACTAATAGCCCAACTCCCTCACCCCTCTTCCATAGACCTCATCCAAACATGCCTTTAGGGAATTGGGGATGAAGTTGCGCTACAGGTTTGTCTTGCGACATCCGAGTCATTATTACATAATCAATGATCCTGAATTTATCTTGACACCTGTATAACATGATCCTGATCCCATATATAGTGTGGAGTCGTCGACCCATGCCATGCGAATCAAATGCCTTCAAACACAATTGTTTGAAAAGTGCGTTGGTAGCATTGCTTTAACCGAAAACGGACAGACTACCCTACCAAAGATGAAGCCGTAGCTCAAACGGAAAGTTCCCTCATCCCCTGTGTAACATTCATTCGCTTCGGGTTTTCACAAATACATCTGTATGTATCTGTATATACAACTTCACAGCTTATGGCTTCAATAGGGATCTCAATTGAACCAAACCCCAAAAGGAGAGAAGAAAAAGGAGTAGATGCTAAGCCTTCGGATCAGACCAATGGCCGGACGCGTTCATTCGACGCGCGGACCCTCTCCATCGCCACATCCTCTGGCTCCACCACCCCTCGGAGCCGTCAAAGCTCGCCAAGGAACGGAGTTATGGAGCGGTTAGGGCTCGTACCGGAATCGAAACAGCGTGGGAGGAGAGTGGGGAAGGTGTGGTACAGGAAGCGGGTGAAGGGTGTGGTGGTGGGGTTGTTGGCTTGTTTTCTGGTGATTAATTGGTGGATGCTTTCGCGGATTCAGGACTCGAATAATCGTGGGTTTGGATACGGGTTCTTGAGAGCTAACTCGTCTACGTTGTCGATTCGGGTATGATTTAGTTCGATCCTGAAACAACTGCCATGTCTTGTATTCGTGCTGCCCTAACTGTTAGTGTTTATGATCTTGGATTAGCTAATTTGTACCAAAAGAAAAGTAGAATCTTTTGTTTAATGTGGAATGTGGATACTTCTGTGCAAATTTCCGAAGTATAGGGAGAAACATGAAGTATCAATGAAACTTGCTGAATTGGCTTAGGGACTTGTATCTCTAAGTCATCTAAGCTGGGTCCTGTTGTCTTGAGACCTCTCCCTTTATTGTCAACCGGTTTGACATTGAATGTCTACAAATTCTATGAATGAAAACAAGCAGGGGAAAATTGGTACATTGCGGAGAAAAGATGTACTCTGCCTTTGTGGTGCATAAATCAGGGCTAACTCGTATATGTTGTCCATTTGAGTATGGGGTTTAGTTCAATCTGAAAAGAAAAAGAAAAAACTGTCATGCTGAGTATTTATGCTACCATGAGATTTAGTGCTTATGATCTTGGATTAGCTGATTTGTACAACACAAAGTATCATTTGGGCATGATTTAGTTCAATATGTCATATCTAGTATTTATCTTCTATTTATGCTACCCTAAGGAGTATTTATGATTTGGGTTTGGCTAATATGTGCAATAAAGGTTGAATCTTTTGTTTACTGTGAAATGCAGATACTACTGTTGGGAATTAATTTACTTATAGTGCAAAATTCCAAAAGTATAGCAATAAATCTGAACTATCAGTAAAACTTGCCCAATTGGCTGCTAAAGACTTGTACATCGGTTTTCTAAGTCATTGGATTTGTATATGCTATATTTATAAAATATGATGCACTCTTATACTCTAGAATTGTGGTGAAGTAATTACAGACTCGCAGTGAGATTCAAATGTGCATTCTATGAGGGACCCAAATTGACTTTCTAATCAAAAAGCATGAATTGCCTAATTGAGTACTACTGGATTAAAACACCAATTTCTCCTTCTTTCGGAAGTGTAAATTTTGGTCTTTCTTCTTTTGGGCATTTGATTAAGGGAAAAGTATGATCAAACTAAGTCGCTGATTAAGTCCAAACATCTGTTTTGCTATAACTTGAAGCAGTGGATATCAAGAAAATAGATGGAAAAGGGAAACAATTAATTGCATTAGTAGTTGGAAAGTTACACTATCACATTTGCAAATAGTTATAAACATTAGAATTGGCTCAAAACTGAGTAACTTAGTTTCTTTTTCATGGTCCCATTGAAATGGTTGCAGGAAGAATTGATAAAGCTTGGTAAAGTGAAGAGGCCGCAGAAAACTATTTATGCAAAACTGTTGGCTAAGGCTGTTCATGCCTTGGCAGAGGTGGGCATCGTGTTAATGTTCAATTGCCTGTAGTTCCAGTTTTTAATGAGTCGATTGAGTCAATACCTGAATATCATTGAAATAATTCTGATACAATGTTCCGGTTCAGAATAAACCTGAGCCAAGAGAACTCTGGGTGGAGCCATTTGTCCTTGCTTCTTCATGGCGACCTTGTTCAGACCAACGTAATTGGGAACCTAGCGGTACCTCTCTCTCTCTCTCTCTCTCTCTCTCTCTCTCTCTCTCTCTCTCTCTCTCTCTCTCTCAGTATGTGTGCGCAGGTTTAATAGCTGATTCTTATATATTGTATATCACCCATTATTAGGAGGAGAAAATGGATACATTATGGTTAGTGCAAATGGTGGGATAAACCAGCAGCGAGTAGCTGTAAGTTGCGTTTATGGCTTATTCTTCTAAAGCATTGACCCAATCACTAAGTTTTCCATACATGCTATGAAACTAAATTATTGCTCTTTGAACAACAGGTCTGCAATGCTGTTGCTGTCACTCGATTGCTTAATGCAACTCTTGTCGTTCCAAAATTTTTGTACAGTAGTGTCTGGAGAGATCCAAGGTGATGTATTGCTGTCTCCTTGACATTCTTTGTGTGCTGATTTGAACCTTTTGTTGCTTGTGTATTTCTTTTGTCCTCTTCCCTTCTCAAATTGATGGTCATAAGGGTAATGTCAATAGATTTTTCTTTTTCTTTTTTTGTCATTCTCCATTTACTCTTGTTCAGCAGTTCTTTGATATTCCTCAAAAATCATCTCGTCTTCACATGGTCAATAGAATTCATCAGTGTTTGGGGAAAGAAAATGACCTTGTTATGCAATGCTTCTGCATCAATCTCAGTGTTTGATCATCATCACGCTAGTATAGAACAGATTTACTTGGTGTTTTGTAACATGTTAAAGCATCCAACTCAAAACCAACTGGCTATGAGTGGAGAGGCCGCCCAAGTTCATATACTAGCTTTAGAGGTTGTAATTAATTCATGTGGGACAAGTTCCAACACTCCCCCGCACGTGCGACCCCTGACCCGCACGTGGAGAGGTAAACAACGGATCCACAACATTGGGATCATAACAAAACATGGTGCACTTATAACACAAACAATGGGGCAATAACCAAGAGAATTTTGTCCAAAATCCTCCGAGAGCCTAGCTCTGATACCATGTTAAAGCATGCAACTCAAAACCAATTGGCATTGAGTTGAGAGGCCATCTAGGCTCATATACTAGCTTTGGAGGTTATAATTAACCAATGTGGGACAAACTCTAACACTCCCCCACACATGCGACCCCTGACCCGCACTTGGAGAGGTACAACGAACCCACAACATTGGGATCATGACACAAACAACGGGAAAATAACGAAGAGAGTCTAGTCCAAAATCCTCCGAAAGTCTAGCTTTGATACCATGTTAAAGTATCCAACTCACAACCAATTGACAATAAGTGGAGAGGTCACTTAGGTTCATATACTAGCTTGAGAGGTTGTAATTAATCCATGTGGGACAAGTTCTAACAAATTTCATACTGTTAGAGTATCCAACTCAACCAATTGGTAATGTGTGGAGAGTGCACAAGATCATAGATTAGTTTTGGAGGTTATAATTAACTAATGTGGGACAAGCTCTAACAATCCCCTGCAGGTGCAACCCCTGACCCGCTTGTAGAGAGTTAAACAACAGATCTATAATATTGGGAATTGGTGCACTCAAGGCACAAACAATGGGGTTGTCAATCAAGTGAGTCTTGTCCAAAAGCCTCCGATACCCTTGCTCTGATACCAGGCTAAAGTATCCAGCTAAAAACCAATTGGCAATGAGTGGAGAAAAAGCACAGGATCATATACTAATTTTAGTTAAAAACCAATTGGCAATGAGTGGAGAGAAAGCATAGGATCAAATACTAATTTTGGAGGTCATAATTAACATATGTGGGACAAGCTCTAATACATGCTTATTCGCGTGTTTATGTAAAATGGAGGTGTTCCATGTGCAGATAGAGCATTGCCTTTTGCCCAACATTAGTTCTTGCTTTGTAATCTGAACTAGACTAACTAACCAGATAGTTTCTCTCATGTGAAATGCCTGTGTTTGTGTCTGTTGAGCACTGAAAAGTTATTTGAGTACTTTCCATAAAAAACTTGCATCTGTTGTCACTCCCTTAAATAGAAGAATGACTGTTGAATTCTATAATTTCTTAGTCAATTCGGCGATATCTATCAGGAAGAGCATTTTATCAACTACCTGAAACCCGATATTCGTATTGTGAAGGAACTTCCGCAGGAGCTACAATCATTAGATCTGGAGGCCATTGGTAGTGTGGTGAGATTCTTCTCTTTCTCATGTAGGATAAGTAGTGATGAAGATTTGCTTCGCTGATTAATGTCCTGTGTGTTAGTAAGTCGAGTTTTCCAAACAAAACAGAAGAAATGACTAAATCGCTAAAATTATGCTTCAGGTGACTGATGCCGAAATCATGAAAGAAGCCAAGCCAAGCTTTTACTTGAAACACATTCTTCCCATCTTACGTAAGAACCGAGTTGTCCATTTTATTGGATATGGAAACCGTCTATCATCAGACCCAATACCATTTCAGTTACAGGTAATCGCTAGCCTTTGACATTTTAGTCTACTTCTACTACATATTGTTGTTTACCTTGGGTTTATTGACTTAAAAGGTAACTGCATCTTTCATGTGACATTCTTCTTTTTTCTACATCCTTTCCTAATTGTGGGATTTCATGTAGAGGCTCCGGTGCAGATGTAATTTTCACGCACTGAAATTTGTTCCCAAAATACAAGAAGCCGGTGCTTTACTTCTCCAAAGGATGCGTAAGAATGGAACAAACTTAGGACCGTTGGATCATTACCTGGTTGGTCCATTTTCAAAAGGAAAGGGAAAAAAAGGCCGTTCCCGAAAGGGTTCCAGATTCTTAGCCTTACACATGAGGTTTGAAATTGACATGGCAGCTCATTCTTTATGTGAATTTGGTGGGGGAGATGAAGAAAGACGAGAACTGGAATCATATCGTGATATCCATTTCCCTGCATTGGCGCAGCTAAAGAAGACAGCAAAGTATGCATAATTTTCATCCCTCTATAATCTTGACATGTATGCTGTGGAGGATGTATTAACCATCTTGATATGTGATAATATTGAATGAAATTTGTGGACATTTGGCCATATTTTCTCCTCGATACCAAATAAAGCTTCACTGCCCGGAGAAAACCTTGTAACTGGACTTATCAATGCCTCACGTTCTTAATGCTTTTGATTTTTCGTATATGGAGCATCAGTCATACTGGCTTTCTCCTTTTCTTAAAATCTTCCCTTGTGGCAGGTTACCATCTCCAGCAACACTTAGGGCTCAAGGCTTATGTCCTCTAATGCCTGAAGAAACAGTACTTATGCTTGCTGCCCTTGGTTTCAACCGAAAGACACCCGTGTTTCTAGCTGGTGCACATATTTATGGAGGGAAGTCACGCTTGGCTGTCTTGACCCGCTTGTATCCTAATTTAGTCACTAAAGAGAGCTTGCTTTCCTCGTCTGAAATTCAACCATTCATGAATTTCTCGTCTCAGGTAATATTTAGCTGCTATCTTATTGTGTTTCTGGATTTTTTAGTCTATCTGCTAGAGCTAGTAGAATCTTCTTTCTGTTTTTCCATGTTGGCCTTTTCACCCACACAAGTTAGTTATTTGTTTTCAGCTCTCTGCACCTTTAACTTGATATTTGTGATTTGGGCTTTAGGGGAATCCATTCATGAAAACAAAGGTCCATATGGTAGACTGTAGACATATCAAGTATTGCCATATTTAAGCTTTTGCTTTTTTTGCATTCTCGGGCTCCTGCTTTATTGATCCTTCTGGAGTTTTGTGTGTGGGTTGTTATTGCGCACCAACTTCTTGTATGGCATTTTTTACTTCAATCTAGGTGCATGGTTGCATAAAATCTTGGAGAGAGATTTTTTTATTCTAGCTTTTTTCAGAGCAGTAACAAGTGTTCGCCAAAACAAATTCTCAATCTGATTTTGGACTCTAGGTGATTTTTAGAAGCTGAAAATGACCTCAAATCTGATTTGGAGAAATTGGATTTGGGGTGATTTTGGAGCAGATTTGGATGCTAATTTATTGTATACCTTTTTTTTTTTTCCATGGAATTAATTATGTACCTGATTTTTCAATTAATTTTGCAGCATATGCTTTTGGTTTTGCTGCAAATTAATTCTTAATCCCGCAGTAGCAAGACAAGTTTCCGAGCTTCCTTTAGTAGTCATTTTTACAGTCTCAAAAAGAATCTTTAGCAATAACGTAAAATACGATTCCACAACCATCGCAAGCACCCCTGACGTTTACTTTGCAGCTGAGAATAAACATATCACAGTTCTTCCATCTTTATATGTAACTGTTGATGTACTAGCATGTAATATAACATGATTTATTTTGTAGTTAGCTGCATTGGACTTCATTGTCTGCACAGCTGCTGACGTGTTTGCCATGACGGACTCAGGGAGTCAATTATCATCGTTAGTGTCCGGATACCGAGTATATTTTGGTGGCGGAAAAATGCCAACCATAAGGCCTAACAAACGCCGACTTGCCGACATCCTCTTGAAGAACGACACAATCGAGTGGAAAATTTTTGAAGGTAGAGTTCGAAAATCAGTGAGACAAACTAAACGGATCCGATCACGGCCCCTTGGCCGGAGTATTTACAGGTACCCACGGTGCAAGGAGTGCATGTGCAGCACCGAGGAGGAGTGACCTATACGGAGTAGTGTTTTGATTGTGTTTGTACCATTCTTTGTTGTTTCATCACTTTAGCTAGTCAAATGCAACCTTTCTTCTTTCTTTTTTTTTTCAATTTTTTTTTTAATTTATTTTTAATATCAAGATCAATGTAACCTTCAATACTAACATTTTCAGATTTTTGAGAAAAAGAGGATACTGACACAGCTTCAAGTTAATGAGATAAAGAGGATTCTGATTTTCTTCTTCTGCCTTGGCGATAAAGTACCAAATATTTAGTGTTCGTCTACATGCCAGAAAATCTATCATTCTCCTCACGTCGAAACTGGATAAATCGACAAAGGGATTCTCACAATGTGATTCAAATTCCCAGTCAACACGATCTCGCCAAACCGGAAGTCATCCATCTTTTGTGTCACATTGAGTTCTATTTCCAAGTCTTGACTCCCCTCGGGAGCAACCGTGAACCAAGACGGATTCAACTTGACAGTCACCCCTTTCGGCTCTTGTACTGCGCATAAGTACGTCTCTGTCTTGTTCATGACATTCTTCACTCTCCGTCTCACTAGCCGGGACCAATTCGCTGCTGATATTGTCACCGAAGGGATGTTGAGATCGGACGGGTTGCTAAAGGGGTTGATGCATGATCCACCAGTTGCAATCTTGATTGTTGCTGGATCAGTGTTTGGCAGAGAGCACAAAAAGTTGATATAGTCCTCATATCCTGCTTTCATTTCCACATCACATAGACAGAAGTGGATTATGGGTAATCAAGAAATTAAACAAAGTACTAGTTTCTTTTAACAGCTCTATAGGAATCGTGATTCATGATGACATGACCGTATTTCATTACCTGATGAGAAGACAAGGCCTGGATCCAGGGCACGGGACGGGTAAACGAGACCAGCCCCGAAATCGAAAGGAGTGGCGGTATATAAGCTGTAGAGATCAGAACCTTCAGCCATTATGGGATCCCCATTGCTGTCACACCTGCTTGCAGTGGTTGACATTGCTGAAGCAATCATCGATGGCGTCCACAACGGGTGATTTTGCTTGATGAGGGCTGCTATACCGGCAATATGAGGTGTTGCCATGCTTGTACCGGATAACAGAGCAAAATTGTTTCCTACAAATTGTGGTGTGCAAAAAAAAATAATAATAATAATAAATAAATAAAATTGAAGTTTATCCAAAAAGTATCAAACTGGAAAATATAATAAGTTGAACTAAAACTCAGTCTTCAAATGACCGAGATGACAGTTCGTGATTAACAAAACTGCTTGAACCCATCAACTGATCACTTCAGTAAATAATGGCACTAGTCACTTTCAGTAGTGTCAAATCCAAGCAGAATGTACAACCACATCCCTCAAGACACTAAACATGCTTCAAACTCCTTGTAGAGTCAAGATTTCCTCTTATGATAATTTTATTTCTCATGTGACGCAAAAGAGGATCCATCACGATTTCGTTTGATGATTCGAAACGTTTATTTTACAGGCTTCAATGAATATATCATGCATGAAAAAATTTAGACCATCAATAATGGTACGCGACTCTGAACGAGACATATTTGCCAAATGACTATGACTTCAGACAAATGTGATTCGACCATGCCTCTGCTGACATCCGATCTACTTGATTTTAGTAATGATGACAAACACATCTAGACTGCAAATGAACGGCTCGAATTGTCGAACAAGACCGTGGTGCATACAAAGTCACGTGAAAGAAATTAAAATTAGCAAAACAACAGGGAAAAAAGCGGTGTCCGTATCATTTTTAGGGTCCTCAAAACCATACAAGTAACTTGATGTTGGTATATATAGTTTCAACTTTGAGTAAAGACCTTACCAAATAGAATGGGCTCCATAACACTCATGGGGCTCCAAGCAGCCCAAATCTGGTGGCCCGGGGCCAAAATATCAGGCTTCAGTACATCAGTTGGATTCCTATCATGGTCAATGAAGTCAGGTCCCCTTGAAGAGAATCTGTTCACTACTGGAGCTCTTCCCATGTAAGAAGCAATTCTTCCATCACATATGGCTGCTTTTCCTCCATATTTGGTCACCACTCCCCTTTTGTCTCTGCATACATTCTGCTCATAGTATTGCAATATGACCTATGACATAGCCACCATTATTTCTGTTCATGATAAATTTGAGTCCAAAAACAAAAAGTGTGGGTCCACAGTTGGCGGACCCAGGGGGTGTAAGGGGGGTGTTTGGCCCCTGCACTCCCCCAAGATTTGTCCCCGCAAACCAGGCCAAATTGATAATTTTGCGTCCGCCATTGACAGTACTTACCTTTGAATCACTGGTTCTTGGGATCATCATGCCGGGAACAGGGAATGGAATTGGCTCCGCGATGAAATCACCATAAGACGGGTTTGCGACTAGCAAAAAACCCATGAATCCGAGAACTCTAGCCGTGTCAACAATGGCTGTGACCGAAGAAGTCCCATTGTAAAAGCCTTCTGAGAAATTGCAGATTACTACACTGCCTTGAACAATAAGAGGGTCCAGTGCTTCTGGATATTGGCATTCCTCTGTGTATTGTGGTGTTTTTGGAAATGAACCATCTGCCTTAACTGCATCTTTGGCTAACACCAGCTTATATTTCAACAAGCCATCTTCAAAAGTTGGTCCTGTGTTAGAAAACCACAATTATGTTTTCAGATGAAAAAGGAAACAAAGAAGCAAAAGGAAAATATACAGTCACTGGCGGCTACATACCCAAGGATGGTATTTTCAATTTTATGTTACGTTTTATTTGAACATTTAGCCGAACACAGAGAACCCATCAATCTACATTTTTTTTTTCCCCTCGGTGAAAGCCAATATTGTTAGTTGTAGTTAGTGAGGTTTGAACATAGTTAAATGCATGAAAATAGGTAAACTATTGTTGAACACCTTTTTTTTTTTTAACATAACTAACAACACCAAATGTGTTAGCTCAAACAAAATCCACTCATAGTGGAAGAAATTTTGAAAATAGAGCGAAAGAAAACATCTATTGGTATAGCTGTATAGACAGTGACGGATCCAGGAATCCAACCCAGTGGGGTACCTTATTAATTATAATCGTAGAATTTTTCTCTTAGTCAACGATCTTGCTAAAATTACGACATTCATTATGAACTATAAAATTTATAATGCATACTTTTTATAATAAAAAAATGAGCACACAATTTTAGACAACTTTTAAATTATGATTTACCTTCACATTGACAAGTATTTAGAATGATCAAGACGGTTTTATTGATGACTTCTTTTAAAATATTTACCTCGACGTTTAAAAATAAAGAAAATTAAAAGATAAATTTTCAAATAAACAAACAATTTATAAACTAATAATTATAATAAAAAAAAAACAGCCGAAGAAAGTTGAAGCACAAAATTAACTCTACATTTTTATTTTTGAGATATATGCGCGTGTGTGTGTGTGTGTGTGTGTGTGTGTGTGTGTGTGTGTGTGTGTGTGTGTGTGTGTGCGTGTGCTAAATATAGCATTATATTTCATAATTATGCTAAATATATAATATTAATAATTTTTTCTTTTAGTTTTCAGCAGGGGCACGTGTCCCCATGTGACTCCCTTAGATCCGTCCCTGCGTATAGGTACTTGTGTAGGGACGGCCCTGAGGTAAAGCGGGAGGTGCGGGCATTTTAGGCTTACGAAATTTACGCAAAAATTGAGCCCATTTTCCATGTATTATATTTTGATTTTAGGTGTCCGATGGGATGTGTTGGTGGCTATCAGGACCTTTGGTGGTGGTGGCCGAAGATGTTTTGCACTTGGCTTAGGGTTAGGTTTAGGGTTTTCTAGGGGTTTGGGCCTTGTCCAATTTTTTGGGCTAGGTTCATTTGTGCTTTAATGTAATATATGGGCTTGTAGGCCTTCGGGTTGTATTGTCAATGTTTTATCAGGGCTTTTAGGCCCACGGGTGTTAGGTCTTTGCCCTTTGGGTGCTCCAACCTTTGGTTGGATCTTGTTTCTCTCGCTTAATGCAACTTTTGTCGAGCCTTCTAATAAAATTTTGTTGCCAATCAAAAAAATATTATATATAAGTTGTTCCATATGTTTGACCTACAGGTGCCTGGTTCAGGTCCTGGGAAGGCCCTCTTAGCAAAGTATTTTTTTTCCTTACTTCTATGTTGGATCTAGTTGTAGATTAGTACTAATGCTTTATAGGTTCTATTTTTTTATTTATATATAATAAATACAGGGAGTGCACACTCCCAAATTGATATTCATACCCTTTTTTTTTGTTTTTTAGTGAAACATAAAAATTCCACTAAAAGACCCAAAAAAAAAAAAAAGGTGTTGAACATATTAATTTGGTGATGTGAAAATCAATTACCTAAATATATAAATAAATAATCCGTGTCCATACCGTGAGTCATGGTTTTTTAATTTTTGAATCGGTGTCTGGACCTTTTTTTTTTTTTTAAAAAAAAGTGTTTGGACCATTAATCCACGGTTTCAACTTTCAATACAAAACGTTCGGATCTGTTTCACAGTTCACCGAATTTTGAAAGTTGGTTATGGAACCAGGGTCACCCCCAATTTGAGAAAAACTTAAAATTGTTCAGAACCTTAAGTTTTTAAACAGTCCTACTTCTTATCATGTCTGGCCCCCTATGTAATGCCATATGAAAGCATTCCGTTCAAAAGAACTACTCCAGAAATTACAACAATGTTTCTTTACTTTTGTTTTTTATTTGAGACCACAATTTAAAAACGACATTTAGTAAGAATGAGAGAATAAATGTCATCCAAAACTTAAATTACCTGATAATCCCACCCCGCCAACTTTTTGGCCGTCGCCAAGAATGAGAGAAGCTGGGTAGCTCCTGTCTGTACTGCAAGAAGCAACGCCGACGGCCCAAGGGCTATAGGACACCACGCTGTATGCGTTCGGCCCGTGGTTGCCGGCGGCTTGGACGACAAACACTCCGGCCTTGTTTGCAGATAGCATGAATATGTCAAACACACCTAAGAAAGTGATTGTATCTTCTGGTGGTTCATCTGGCCCAACGGACAGTGTTAAGATATCCACTCCATCTTGTGTCGCCTGCACACAATCCACAGGAATTAAACTTTTTGGAGTACTTCCATGACAATTTTTTTTTTTTTTTTTTGAAATTAATGCCTAGAGTTTATTACCATTAAGGTCACAAAATAAATATTTATTACTATTAAGGTCAATTACTCTTTTTAATTATCATTAAGCTCAATCACTCTTTTTTTTTGGTTTATATTGGGGTGCACTTTCCCAGTTACAGTGTTTTAGTGGTTTAGGTACTTTCATATATAGGGTATTCTAGGATTTTAGGCACTTTCATAGGGCACTCTAAAGTTTAGGGTACTCTAAATTTACACTGTACATTTAAAATTTAGACTGTACATTTACAATTTACACCGTACATTTAGAATTTAGACTGTACATTTAGAATGTACATTTTGGAATTTAGACCGTACATTTAGAATTTAGACTGTACATTTATAATTTAGACCGTACATTTAAAATTTAGAATTTAGCACTTCATAGGGTACCTTAAGATTTTAGGCACTTTCATAGGGTACCCTAGGATTTAAGTATTTTCATAGGATACCCTAGGGTTTAGGTTTAGGGTGCACTTTCCTATTATAGGGTTTTAGTGGTCTAAGCATTTTTATAGGGTACCCTAGGGTTCATGTTTAGGCACTTTCATAGGGTACTCTAGGATTTAGGCACTTTCATACGATTTGGAGTTCAAAATTTAAAATAAAAAAAGGAGAGAGAGAAACTAATGAGTGGAGTATTTGGTGCATTTTTCGAAAATTGATCGAGTTTAGCGTCCACAACCTAAAAAACTGGATCTGCCCGTACTTTTGCCTTAGAAATTTAGTACCATTCAAGATCCTCTCCGCCGAAATTTTGGTTACCCCGAGTCATTTTAAGCCACAAGATCATGTTTTGAGATTCTCCTGCTTAAAAAGGAATCTCATATCATCCTGCGGTTGAAAATCAATTGGTATTGTACTCTATGAGAACTCTCGAAGTGTGTACTTGACACTAACAAGTACAGTAACAATCAAGTTCGCAAAGCTACTATACTTTAAACACTTTTGAAAGGGTCGAATGACGCATTTCATCTAGGGGTGCACACCGGCCCGGTGACCTGCCCAACCCACCCAACCCAGCCTGATTTTTTTAGGGTTTGGGATATATATTTAGGCCAATAGGGTTGGGCCGGGTTCATATTTGAAGCCCGATTAGTTAATGGGATGGGTTTGGGAAAATCCTCAAGGCTCAGCCCGGCCCGGCCCAAATTATTTTTTTTTGCACGTCAATCTTTATGAATGTTGGAGAGTTTCACTTTTTGAACACTTTTATTGCCTTTTGAGAGACAATTTAATTATTGAAGCATAATATTTTATGGGTTTATTTTTAATAGTATTGCGAGAACATAAAATTTAAGTGTTCCGAATTGTGAATTCTAATTTGTGATCGTTGAAGTTGATTTATTTATGCTTTTGATATCACGCTTTAGAAAAATAAATTGGCTTGTTGGGCAGGTATGAGAAATAAAACTTTAATTGGACTGGGTTTGGGAATATAAAATGAAGCCCAATTCTTAATGGACCGGGCTTAGACATGCACAAGTCTCGTTGGTATCTAGTATAAGCCTGGTCCGAGGTATGTGCACCCCTAAGTTCATCCATGAACTACAGAATCGTCTAAGTCCCCAATATTCTACTACTACTTAAAAAAGTTAAACTAACCTAATATATGTGTCCTTAATTCGATCTGTTGGTGTTGCCATTAAAGAAAAAAAATTGTTGATGCTACAATCAACAACATATGACCAGTGATTATCATGAGATGGAGAAATCGACCAGGGTTTTACTTGATCGATTGCCGCAACCACATCTGCAAGAGTCCCCAAGCTTGGATATATTGCCTTATACACAGCAATCCTGCATGTGTTGTAAGAAAAATGAGTATGTCAACAAAGACAGGGATGGAGCCAGAGGGGGGCCAGTAGGGGCGGTCGCCCCTGCAAGAAAAATAAAAACGTCTAGAATTATATTGAAAAATAAAAAATTTCCTATGAATTATCTAGGTTTGCCCCTGCATAGTAATTTAGAAAAAAAATCGCCCCTGCATAGTGAAATTCCTGGTTCCGTCCCTGAACAGAGATGCAAATTAAAATAGTAACGCATCTCATGCATCAGACAAAGATATAATGGAAAAATGAATTTTTTCAAATAATGGTCATAAAATATAGTAGTGGTAGTGTTGATGGGATATATACCGAGCACGCGGCGCCATCCCACTCGCTTGGCCGTAGTAGCAGCCATTCACGACCACCGGAACTCCACAAATTCCAGCAGCAGTTGATGCTACATGGCTAAACAATGCACATGATTTTTCAGTCATCTCGAAAATCCACTAAAAATTAATCATGTCTATGTAGAAAAATTATTCGATGATGCTGAGCTCATGAGTCATGACTAGATGTATGGGCCTAATATGAATGGTTAGTGGGCAACAAGAATATTTGGACAATTACCACTAACTTTTAAAAAAATAATTCCCAGTGGGTCAACTTCGTTTTTTTTTTTTTTTTTTTCTTTTTTCTTTTAAAGAGCTTAAACTCAAAGGACCGAACACTAAATCTTAAACCAAAAGTCTAAACCCACAAATCGTATGAAAGTGTCTAAACTCCCAAAATCCTATAAAAGTGTCTAAACTTCTAAAACCCTGTGAAACCAAATAGCACGGCACGTATTAATCATCAGTGTAACATCTGTTAAATAAGACAGCTCTTTTTTGTTTTTGTTAATTTTTTTGGGTGGTGTTGAACGGCTGAGATGTGCTCTGGTGGTACCTAGCCGGCACCCAAGTTTTTTACGTGTTTTTTCTCGGTCAAGTACGTACCTTCCATGTCCAACAGCATCAAATGGTGAGAGAAAATCTACCGAGGCATTAAGGGTAGCAACCGCTTGGGCACCAGCTGAGAAAAACCTTGCAGAAACTATCTTACCATTACAGGAACTCTCCGGAAATCGCGGCCCCGCCTCACAAACACCGGAAAAATGAGAGAGATTCGACGCGAAAGGGTTTACGGGGTCATAAGCAAAGCTGGGGTGAAATGGGTTGATTCCGGTGTCGATGAAACCAATCACAATTCCTTCACCTGCGTTTGTCTCACCTCCTCCCTGTGTCCAAACACCCTCCGGTAACCCTAGGAATTTAGGGGTGTAACTTGTCATCGTTTTGGCTCTCCTATCCCTCTCCACCACCTTCACTCCCTTGGCGCCCTTGATTTTCTTAACCTGGAAATTTTAACGAGCATAATCCTAGCTTGAAAAATCGAGAGGCTGAGGGGTTAGTTAAGTTTTGGCTAAAAAAAATTCAAACTGGTTTATCTTTTTTTTTTTTTGTCCTTACTCAAAAGAAATTCGCATTTGTTAATGTTATTTCGATTTTTTGTAGTCTATTGGTTCGTCTCGACGAGAGGAATCTTAAAAGTGTAAAATTATGAACCAAACTTAATTTTTGTGAATAAAGACAAAAATAATCCAATAAATCACAAAAAAATGGATTATTTTTTTTCTTTAGTGAACTTTTTAAAATTTTGATCATATTTTATACCTTTTGGATTCCTCTCATCGAGATGAACCAATAAATCACAAAAAAAAAAAAATCAATGCAAAACTAACAAATGCAATTTTTTCAATAAAGACAAAAAAATAAACCCCAAAGCAAATAAACCAGTTTTGGTTTTTTTTTTTTGTCTTTATTTAAAAAAAATTACATTCGTTAGTAAAGAACAAATGATTTATTTTTTTGTCTTTAGTGAGCATTTTTAATTTTTTTAATCATAATTTTATATTTATTAGATTCCTCTCGTCGAGACGAACTAAGAAACCACAAAAAATCGACACAAGACTAACAAATATGGAAAAAAAATTGAACGAAGACTAAAAAATAAACCACTTGGTTTTTTTTATCCAAAGCATAGAAGCATTAGAAGAGTTGTGGGTACCCTTTGTAACTCTCTATGATTTTCTTTTCCGAATTT
This sequence comes from Vaccinium vitis-idaea, assembly GCA_963854785.1. NCBI lineage: Eukaryota > Viridiplantae > Streptophyta > Magnoliopsida > Ericales > Ericaceae > Vaccinium > Vaccinium vitis-idaea. The sequence continues at coordinate 19,211,910 of OY978216.1, read as the reverse complement.
ACTGATTTCATTTTTTATCTTTGTGATAAAATTAAATTTTTCTTTTCCGATCCTCATTCATTTTGTTTATTTGTACTTATATGCGATACCCATAGCTGTTGAATAAAATTTAGGGCAGTTTTGAAATGTAAGAGAGGACCTGAGAAGGGGAAGTGTGGACTGCAAAGCCATTAACAATGTGCTTGAAGCTGTAAAGCTTGGTGTAGCTTCCTGCCTCTAGAGTGCTCCTTAGAATTTTGTCATGGGAATCCACCAACTGCTTTGCATATGCCTTTGAAACTTCACTACCAAAAATTCACACAAAACGTCAAATGTTAATACATAAGCATGTTCTTACTCAATTACTAAGGATTAGTTTGGCCTAATTTTGTGGGCTTTTTGGTATTTTTTTTCCCTTTCGTTTTCTCTTAATCTTTACTAGATTCAAATGTGGAATTCCCAACAAATCCTTTTTACATCATACTCCCTCCATCCCAATTTGCTTTCCCCTTTTGGGGAAGTGAGTTTTTATGAGGAGAATGAGACAAATTGGGTTTGACTTTCTCAATTTATCCCTATTTAATATTAATACTTAGCTCACATGACACTTAAGTATAAAAAAATGGCAAAAGATTAATGTTGCACAACTTTTTATGTTTACTTAATTTTCAAAGTGGACATTCTTTTTGAGACATCTAAAAAAGGGAAGAAAGACCAGCAATTTCGGACAGAGGGAGTAATGTTCATCTCAATGGGAGGAATCGGAAAAGTATAAAAATATAGATCAAAGGTTAAAAATGTTCATATAAGACAACAAAAAGACCCAAAAAGTAGATCTTATATTAACTTTTTTTCAACTTTGGTTTATATGCAAGTGGTGGCTAGCTCATGCGGTAGAGCTCTTGGATGCCCCACACTGCATTCTGGGATCGAGTCTCATTCCCCCCTCACCCATGTAATAGATTAGAAATGACGAATGGCAAAAAAAAAAAAAAAAAAAAACTTTGGTTTTATATGTTTAAACTTTTGTTATTCAATCTTCTCATCGTACGGGACGATATAATATAAAAATTATACCCAAATTTACTTAAAATTAAGAGAAAATTACCAAAAACATCATACTAAAAAGTTACAAAAAAGTTAGGCTAAACTAATCATAAACAAATGATCGATCAGTGTGATATGACAGCAAAATTTTTAAGTTCTAAGAATCTAAGCCACTCCATGAGCGTTTTGCATTAAAATGAATATCAAAAGTATACATGTTTTTGGCACCTGTGGAAATCAAGTTTTCTTCCTTCCTCTTCGCCTTTGGTAGTCGCCTGGCCTCGATGAAACGCGACCGGTTCACCCTCCATTAAAATCAAGAATACATCTCTCTCTTCTGCAACAACACAAGCAGTAAAAATGACCAAGGACAGAATCAATCCTCGTCGCAACGAAGCCTGTAATACTGTTTCCTCTTGTGTCATGATTAGGGGGAGAGAATTAAAGAGAGAAACTGAATTTAGGGTTAAGTGAAGAGAAGAGCCTTCTTACAACTAATAAGCCATGCAAAAAGACATGCTTAAAGTTAAACACATTATTAACGTGAACAAAGCTGGATTTGACAGTGCTGAAAGATCAGTCCAACCTTGAAAGTAACCGTTGTATAATCTTTAATTAGTGGTTTCTTTGTTGGTATTCAAACTGTGCTGTGGAAAAGGAGGGAGTATCTAAAACGTGTGTGCATGCTAACTTTGCCCTAGCAACCTACATAAAGTAGCCCGACGGTCAAGACCTGTGATTTAGGGGTTTATTCTTCTCCTAAGATCTCAATTCGAAACCTTTTACATGCTATCAACTCCTTTGAAGTTAGTCCATACAAAACTTTGCTCCGGCTTTAAAGAGTCCCGTAATTCCATTGTGAGTGGGGCGGTGGAGTTGGACCGCAAAATTAATTGAAGTGCGCGTAAATTAGCCTGGACATCTAAATAAATGCATAAATTCATGCCTGTGTGTACATATTTGCTGAGAGTCTTCTTGGTAATTCATCCGAGCGTGAAGTCAATCCGAACCAATTCAAGCAGTCCAATGGTTCGGTTTTTTAGTTGTGTGGTTGGGTCACGGTTTATAAAATGAAAAAAGCTAATCAAATGGTAGAGTTTGTAAATTTATGCTCACAGTTTTCGTTCGAAGTCAATCCTTACCGAAATTTCATATATTATTTTGAGTTACTTAATACTTAGTGAAATACACTAGGCAATAATAAACTCAACCATGATATACTTCCATCCTATATAAGACTATAGTTAACAAATATTTTGTTATTGACAATCAATGAGTTTTAACTTCTTCTCTTTTTATCGGCAAGTTTAAATTTATTTTATTGACTTTTGGTGTTTCTAATCGGTTCAAATCAAGTTTTATTTCAAATTTTTATGCGAACCTTATCAAATGTTTTGTAAACAATTATCTCAAATTCAATGACACCGTCGCCCGAAACCGAAACCTCACTTACAGTAGTCTAATGGTTTGGATGATTGATTTAAAATCTTCAATATGTAACAGTTGGTTTGGCTATTAGTTTACCAAAAATATATATGTAAACCTCGTGCAATGATATTAGATAGATGCTATATACTTGTGTCAATAGCATATACACACTCATGTTCTTGCGTATACGCACACAATATATCCATCATATATATACACAGACAGTCACATAACATCTCTTTTTGGTACACACCCAAGTATTGCCCTAGTGGTTTGGTCGAGTGCCAAGCTTTAGGGGTAGTCTTCCAAGTATGGGGTTCGATTCCCCACCAGCTGAGTATCCTTACAGTAAGTGGGGAGCTATGATTGGTGTGGCCGCACTAGCTCCCCCAGGTTTGGGTCACGTAGTTGGATCCATTAGTGGCCTGGTTGTGGGATTGTTCCTTCGTCACTAAAATTAAAAAATAAAAATAAAAAAGCAAGTGGCCCTGAGGAAAGGTCCACCACAAGATGGTGGAGAAAAAACCTCCAATATGCTTCCATAACTACGAAAGCAACCACCATGTACACACATCAAATGGTTCCAAGTTGATTTAAATTAACTCTCATAGCACTCTCCGTTCTGGATCACATATTCAGCTACTTAATCTTCTTTCTGCACAGAATAACACCATAACTTAAATCTAGCGCACACAACATAGAAACCAAGAGACAACAAACTACTAAAATCACTAGTCGAAGCATAGTTATCTGCACTGTACAACATCCAACCACCACCACCCGAGTAGAAATACGACTCTAAAGGCTCATCACGCATCGAGATCCTTCCTCCAAATGCATTCACTTCTTCCTGCGCTTGGACTCTACCTGTAAAAAGAAGAACAGCCATGGTTACCAATATTACTGCAGAACAGATACATCTTAACATCGTCATCTTTGGCGCAAAAGATTTCTATCTCATCTAATAAAGGTTTGTAGAATCTTGAAATGCTATGGATTCCACTGAAAAGAAAGGGGTCTGTGGAAAGTTACTGTGCGTGATTTGAAAGACTTGGAAAATTGTGAGATAAGGAGGACTTTAGGAGAACAAACAGAAAATGAAACATAGATCGTATACAACATAAGAGTTCATGGAAGCCTTGGATGTAAAGCACACGCGACAAGAAATTGTGGGAAGACTTTAGGTCAGAGGATTAACTAACAAGCAAACAATCAGAAAGGATTTGTGCCACTGTTGACGAATTTTTAACACCATGTTGAGAGAACATCGGAGGCTAAGGTTGAGATGTAAGGAGTCACCCAGCCCAGGCAGGCAGACACGCTGGTTATGGCATTCCAGCGACATTGAAAATCATTGGCAAACTAAAAATGAATTCACTCAGGTGCAATTGCATAACCAGAAACCAAAATAATTCTTATGTTATTTGAGTGGGCCTCCGTAAGTAATAAAAGACTTTGCGACAGGTTGATTTAGAAAAGAATCACAAGGCTGGCACAGCATGACAAATTTGCCTCGCAACAGCAAATGGCATAATTTTTCTGCAACAAAGTCCTGCAATAGAAGTAAGAATTTTCATTTTCTAAGTAAACATACAACAAATTCACTGCCAAAAATTTCCCCAACAGGTGAGCAACTTTGCCAGCTTTTTAAGAGCAAAAAAGCTAATGCTCCTTAAGTGTCTTACAGAGTTGCCTCTACAAACAATGACAAGCCATGCCGAAAATAAAATAAAATAAAATAAATAAATAAAAATGACAAGCCATGGAATATCAAAGCTTATCGTAGAGGTCCAACAACAAGCACTAAAGCTCGATTATTTACTGTCCTGTAATTATAGGCTGGAAGTATCTGCTGAATACTTAACTGCTGCATCTTACTATACAGTAGTAACTAGGGAAATATCTGCTGAATACTTAACTGCTGCATCTTAGTATACAGTAACTAGGGGTACGAAGACTAAAAATATCAGAAATTCCAATTTAAGCCCTCATGGTTTGGCACCCTTGACATTTAAAATCGCCAATTATACCGCTAAGTGGTCTTGATTTGGAAACAATTTTGCACAACCCTATTTTCAGGTTAGGTGCGAAAAACTAATGAAGCCACTGCGAAATCACAGTGATGGCAAATAAAACCTTGTTTGTCTTCACTCCAGTACAATATGGACACCCAAACTCTAATCTAACCAAAGAGGATGGATCACTGCCGCCACAATCCATGTCCCCCGCCCTTCTGAAACTGGTACATGAGCCTAATACCATAATCAAACTCTTAACCCATCCTTCCAAAACTGGTACATGAGCCTAATATCATACTTCTGAAAAATAAAAACTCAAATTCGACACAAAAGGGCCTGGACTGTCTGGTTGAAGATTAAATACAGTCTCTCCACCCATTGCCAATTGAGTTGAATGCTTAAGCATGGTATTTATGTTAGGTTTTCGGAAACTTTTCGAAGATATCTTCTAGATTGATTCGCCCTTTGTTTGTGAAGAGGGCTTTGTTTTCTTGTGACAATATAATCTAGATCCATTGTCTACATCTCTACATGCTATTCACTGGTGTAACCTCAAACATAGGGAGTCAAATTACTCCAACTAAGCTCTAAAATGAGTCTCTAAAATACAGACTTGATATTTTGGATATCCATAATTAGACTCACACAAGAATAAAGATGTGTAAAATTTTGTTCTTCACGATATTTTTTGCGGCAGCAATAGTAACTTACATATTGTCAAAGCAGTATTATTATAAACTTGGTATTATTAAGAAGACTAGTAATTGCTTTATCACAACTTAAGTGAACTATCCTCTCTTATCCGAGAATCATTTTTTTCAAATTAGCTTCAAACATGGTCCAAAATTGTCCGACTTCCACAAGTAAATTTGATGCATTACTCGCGAACTAAAAAAATTAACAATAACCAAAAATAATAAGAATATACAATCAATTGGGATTTCCAATCAAATTTCATTTTCTCACAACCACCAGTTACCAAATCTCATATCACACTCATTTATTGTATCATCCACCCAACGAATAACTCAACAAAAGAGGAAGCAAAATAAAATTATCAAACAAACATAATTTTAGCAACCCATCACAATGCGGAAACATAAATACCAATAACATACTAAGTCGAGCTCACACCCAATTTCACCACCAACGGTTCAGCCCTATTTCTTCTCGATAACTGAAAAGATCTGTTGTACTAATATCAAAAGATTGTTTTTTGATCGGCCGGCAAATATTAATGCCTTATTTGGTTGTCAGTTTTGAGATAAAAAGGTTGTATATGTTTGCGAATTTTTTCGTCTTTAGTCAATTTTTTAAACATTTTAACAAACTTTTCACCCCTTGAATAGAGCTGATAAATAATAAATAATTTGCTAAAAAATACTAAAAACAAAAAAACATGAATGCGAAGCAGTCAAAAATTTTGGAGATAAATTTTGTGTTGGGAAAAGAAAAAAGCATAAAAAAATTGAAGCTGATATTTATTCAATTGCTAAGATAAAATCACACTATACATACTCGAAATCTGAACAATCTTACACCGAGAAGAGAGTGTTGTTCTACCTCAATTTGCAGTGGTGAGTGGTTGTGGTGTTGGTTTCCAGAGAGAGGTTTTAATGTGAGAGAAAATGTCCAAATTTACTCGGGAGAGAGAAAGAGATTAAGATGGATTCAAAATTTGAAACAACTAATAATGTCCGAATTTGTTGGGATTCCTATTTACTCTTATCTTCTCAGAATAAGATTGATCGAAGGATTCAAAATATGAGTGGATGTGATGCAGTTTTTCTCCCAAGACACACAAAACCGTTAGATTAGAGGTTGGAAATTATGAGTCCTTGGATTTATGTATGTGTATAAGATTCAAAAACTGAGCTATTTTATTATATAGATATTCATGAGACTTTTAAGATGAGATCATGAGATCCATATCACCTTTGTCTCGCAAAAGTAGGGAAAGTTGAAAATGATTGTGCTTTCGAACACAAAGATATAAATAGGAATGTGGGTTGGAGATGCAATGAGTAGTAATGTCCTCTTTATGGACTTTTTGAACTAAGGACTACATTTTGGGTCACTTCTTTGGAGAAATGGGTTGAAGATGCTCCTATAAGTTTATCCCAGATCGGTTAATTACCACCTCTAAAACTGGCTCCAACACAAGGGCATCCTCGCCACTCATTGTCATTTGGGTTTGAGTTGGATACTACAGCATGTCTACATATAAATATTAAGTGTGCATTACACATATGCCTATCAATAAAAAAAATCATTTGGTGTAGGTCTGGGTATAATGGGAAGGGTTGGTGGAGCATAGTCAAGGACTGCAACAAAAAGTGGAATTATTGGTGGGAATGGACTTGATTAAGCTAGAATTATGGTATGGCAAGGCTAGATTAACGTCATCTAGCATTGGCGGCTGTTAACAAAGTTAGCTTTGTAATTTTATTAACAAACCAAACTGAGGAGTAAAATGGATTTTGCATAAAAAGTTATAACTGCAATTTTGTTCACCCTCCTTAAAAGAGGGTGAACATTAACCTCCCTCATATTGGTTGAAATGGTGTAGGTTCCACCTTTGCAATACACTTTTTTGTAAGGATGACATCACTTTATGGTGGGATGATATCACTTTTTGATGAGATGACATCAGACCTACAACATTTCAATAGGAGGGAGAGTAATGTTCACCCTCTTTTAAGGACGGTGAACAAAATTGCACTCCCCCCAACACTTCTGGCAAAACTATGTCTACACTGCATTGATTTGTTTATTGAACAAAACTAAGCCTTTATTGTGAAGGACACAAGCACAAAGCCACAAACTCCGATCTCACATGTGCTATGTTAAAGTGATAAAATACCTAAAAAACGAAACAAAAAAAATCCATATGACATCCGAAAACATTCTCTCTCTTTGTGTCCCTTAAGAGATTGGTCGCCCCATTTGATTGGGACTTAAGGTTCGGTTTGGTTAGGTAATAGATTAGTGGTCCAATAGGAAAACACTATCTAAAGTGCCAGACAACGAAAACTTGCAAACAAAAACAAAGTAACAGTCACAAGGGAAATCATCTTATCATCTGTATAATCTTCTGTCCTAAATGCATGTAACTACATTGCACGCTCAATTGATCAGTCGCAGGTGTAGGACATATGCCTGATGTCCAAACCAACTTTTGACACTTGGATCCTCAAATTTAAAAGAACAAGCAGAAGCCCACATTACTCTCATAAGTGCAAAACAGAAATTTTAGAGTCTTTTTCTGAATCCCATTTGATCTCACGTATGTTTGAGGAGCTAAAGCAGGAAGAGATGGATTTTGTAACATATAACCTAACACTATTGCACAATTACAGTAAAAATAAGAGTCAAGTATATGTTTCCATACCCTATCCAACTTTTGGACACATCCAATGTCTCACAATTTCAGTTTTTGAAGATCTGACATTAGATGACCAGAATTCTTAAAATCGCTCGCATTTTTATATTGTCTCTCATGTCTTGTTGCTTGGCACTAAACTGCCAACAATAATAGCAGGAGCAGTTCAATAAGTCTTCTTCGCGACTAAAGTGACTAAACAAAGCTAGAAGGATGCTACACATCTTTTGCATGTCCAGTTCAACACATTCTCAAAAGCAACGCCCATTTGGTACCCATTAATGCATTAGTGGGTGTCTGGGAAGGGGAATGTTGAGGTAATATTACACAAACTAGCTGTGATCAGACTCAAACCCAAGATCTTAAGGTCAAGACCAATTCATCTAATATAACCTATTCCAGAAAAAGAAAGACGGGACATTATACACCTTTCAATAAGTTAAATGGGGAAGAAGTAGGCACACCTTGCCGTTTGTCAGCGAAGAGGTGGAAAATGTATTATGAGATTTCTTCACGTCATTCTCAGGCTTGCAATCAGAACAAAGGAACTTGTCTAATATTTTTGCTTCTTCAATGGTCATGTTCACACAACCAGGATGATACCTACAAGAAACCACATCTTACAAAAGATCATACACCAAAAACATAAATCTTATCCAAAACAACAGTACACTGTACCTGAGAACATTTGACTTCAAAGACAACCAACATCAACAATAATAACTGCACATTCCGGGTATTCTATAGCTTATCCATGCACTAATTATACTAGCACTAGCATAATAACCTTCGCACAGCGGATATGTAGACAATTAACACAAGAATAAGGCAAATAACACTCCACAAGTAGATAAAGTGAAAGTAATGTTGTAATGGACAAGCATATAACGGAAAAATTTATCAGGGAACATGACCCCTCGACAGATCTCATCATCTCAATGGAAAAAATGGATTCATTAGCCGACCCCAATTGATTGGGACTGAAGGCTCGGTTAGGTTAGGTTTGGTTTGGTCTTGTTGATTCTTAATCTGATTTTCTGTCTTCCTCATAAAACGCCCCATATCAGCAGATCAATTTTGGCAATCCTCAGTGACGGAACTCCATATTTACAATCTTCAAGTTTACATATTTAAATAAATAGTTCATTTACCTCCTTTTACTTGCTGAGAAAAGTAAGAAACAAAAAACAGGTTATAAAATATGAATCCGTCTTGCTTAGCTATTCGTAAACCAAGGAAGTAAATGCAGCTTGTAAAACCTCCCTTGGTACGTGCATGAACATTAAACTGACACCAAAAAATAAAGAGGAAGAAATTGGGATGGTACTCAGGAGTAAAGCCTATTTCCTTTACCATGACTATGGTGGTCAGATTCCCCATCTTTCATACAGAAAAACAGTTGAACAAAGCTAAACATTTGATTTTGTGTTGCCTTCCTCCATTATCCGGTGACCAATGAAAAGGTGACGGAAATTATAGGTTTTGACAGAATATGCACCAACAATGAAAGCACAACTGCCATATCGCAAGCTTACATACCAGTCCTTGCATAACTCACACTGAACCATCAAATCATCTGGATTATATGGCATTTCACATTTGCAATACCTTCAAAAAAGAACACCAAATAACAGTCAACCAAAATATATACCTTGAAAAAAAAATTCCCAAATCACCAACCAAACAGAATCAGGAAGTACTCACACTGCAACGCGGTCAGGCATGAATGCACCCGTGGCGGCTTTATACTCGAATCGACAGTAGTAATCTTCAGCCCCAACATTTTCAAGCTTAGTGTAGTTCTTGAAAGAATGAACAATACACTTGCCTTCAATAGTGTGAGCACTCTGAACATCACAGTGGTCCGACAAGAACAGCTCTTTTGAGCCATGGAACTGTCTCCGCCCTCCCATGGACTCCTCTGGCCTGTAGTACCACCTCACTCTAACCTTGATGTTGTTCCTATTATCGGCCTCAAGTTTCTCCACAAGCGCAACATATGGGGGCGTATTGTTGTCTGATGGTCGCATCAACACACAATCCCCCGCTTCAAAACCCACAGCCAATACATCAAAAATTAATTATCTAACAAAATCAGGATGCACATAACCATACCCACACATACACATGCTCGAACCCTCCAGCAAAATCGACTATAGTCAACAAATCACTGAAAATATATCCAACAGAAATCCAAACTCCGAAGTTTCAAATCCACAATAAAACACGTTTGCGCGCTCACACACTCACAAGATCACCAAAAAAATGAACAAACAGTTACCCATAGATACGGACCATTAGCAAGAACAACAAATAGTTACTGAAAATATTTACAGACAGAGAATAATCTGGTTGACGAAAATGGGAAATCCTCAGCTTCAAACCCAAAACAAAAACATCAGAAAAAACCAACCCAAAATGAGCATGGCATGCCTGTACGTATTCAGAATTCACACACCTAGACATCGTCCCCATTAGCAAAAACAACGATTAATCACTCAAATTGTATACAAACAAACAAATGCTTCAACGAAAATGGGTATTCATATATACATGCATTTATTACCTCTGACGACTTTGTTGGTGCCTCTGATGGTGTAAGAGTCCAAGTCCCTTTTGCCTGGTCTTATCTTGGCCATCGAGCGTGTTCAGGTGCGAACAGTTAGCCTTGTACAAAGATAAAGACGTAGATATAGAGAGCTCTACGTATATGTATCGGTTGTGGAGAGTATTTTAATGGCGGAATCGATACCCTAGGTGCATTGCTGGGGCAGTCCCATCGAATGAAGCGAAAATGGGGTTGTTTATAAACCCTAGATTTGGGGGGAGAGAACGGAATACGAAAAAAACCCTACCTCAGCTTACTTTAGAGATTACACATGCCTGTAATCACGTACTACAATACAAAATTAATCCAAAGCTAAATCAAAGAAGCAATTATGCTAGGGGATTGTGGATTGAAGCAAAAAAAAAAAAAAAAAGTGCAATGAAAGTGATTTTTGAAAACGACTCAAATGGGTCTGGTTGTTACGATGGAAGATTACTGTAATCCATTTCTTGAGACTCTCATTAGATTTTTGCGTAATCTTTGTGGAAACCAGTCAGGAGAACAGCTGTCTTTTCAATTGAACAGGGAAATCCATGGCTATCTTGGTTGACTAAAAGAAGAACGGAGATTGGTCTGAAAATATTACAGGAGGAGGTGACATTACTCCATGATTTATTATCGCCTCCAAAATCCTTTTATGACACCAAACTACGCCAAATAGTTCTTCAAGAGGACCATTGCCATTTGCCAATGGCATAGAAAAATTGGGCTTTTGGAATGTTTTTCAACATATTATTGGGCCTTGACAAGGCCCGTCTTCATTATCGGATCACGTCTACTTCTTTTTTTTTTTTTTTTGTTAAGATATTAAAACTTAAACACAAAATCTAGGATACTTGATCCTGTGGGCACCCGAGTCCTCTGTGACAAACCTTGAAAAATGGAGTACTAGAATATTGTGATTGCCATTTGATTTTAAAGTTAATCAAGCAACCGAATTCAATATACAATCATTCGAGACAATCGGTCCGTCATTTTCAGAAATAATCTTGGTTCGGGAGCTAAGTTACGGGATGAGAAGGTTTCTTTTAAAAGATGCATTCATCCTTCTTAATCAAAATAATTAGTCTCTACTCATAATTTATAGTAAGATTTTGAAAATAGTTGTTAAAATGATTTAATGATACGGGGAGGGAACAAGGGAAAAAAATTAATATAATGCATGAGGCTAGAATTAAGAGAGAGATAATTACCAAAAATATTAAGACGGAGCAGACTGAACTTCTTTGACCAATACCCATATGCTCCCCACAAAATTACGAATTTGGCGAGTATAACTCAGTTCGCAGTGAAAAGCACTTAACTTTGATTAATGTTTCAAAAACTCGAAATTAGGAATAAGGTTTAGGATGGTCTAGGGTATGGAAAATAGGCTTAAGAATAATATTTTTGGGACTTTTATAGGCTAATTAGGAAGTGGTCTTTTTGGTTTTTGGAAAGAGAGAAATCCTAGAGGAAAAGTTTAGAGTGTAAGAACAAGGTTTTTTCCTGATCAAAAAAAAAAAAAAAAGAACAAGGTTTCTTACTTGTGGATTTTTGGTGGAGTTTTGAATGACAAATGAAGTTATCTTTGAATGAGAGCTTAAGGGTCCTTTAGATAGGCATAGGGGAGACCCTTAGCCTTAAATTTCCACCAAAAATTGGATGAAACACCATTAAAACTCCATGCGTAAGCCCATACCAAGCTGCAACGAATTGTCTGGAATCTAGTAAAAAAGATGGCGGCCGCTACATAAACATGGCGGCCACGAGGACTATTTTTGTGTGAAGAACTAGGGCATACTGTAGGGGCCGAACAGTAGGCATGTGCCTAGAAGTAGCACATGTGGCCACGAGCCCATGTGCTCGCGTCTAGATTTTGTTAGTTTTGGTTCAATCCTGTATCTTGTGATGAAATCTGTATTGCCTACGGGCTTTTGTATGAAAGGAATTGACTCTTTTTCAAAAAAGAAAAGAAAGGTAGACTGAAACATTAAATTCAAATGCCCTACAATTAAAAACATTCTTAGCAAATAAATACTTGATCATGACCAAAAGGTAGGTCGCTATCATTTGTCATTGGTCATTCTTTTTTCTTCTTCTTTTTTTTTGTCATTGATTATTCTTAATCTATTACATGGTGGAGGTGGAATGCTTTAAAAACGTCAAAATTAATAGCCACCTACCTAATATGTGTGCAAGTGTCAGTTAGGACAGAAGCCAAAATAAAAAAAAAAGATGTCTGCCATCCCACAGGAGTTCACAGTTGCTAGCCCAATTCATGGCGATAGGCCCACAACTTGAACTCCTCCAATGATGTGTTATACTATTTCTTTATTTATTGTACTTCATTCAATATGGACCAACTTTGGCCCTACGAAAAATGTTTACGACCTGTTCTTCTAGTTTCAACTGATAAATATATTACAAAAAGTAGACACTTTTATATCATGTTTCAAAATGTCGTTCATTTTAGCATAGCAACAGGTTTTTAGGCTGCAGGTAATTGCAATGTTTAAGGACTAGATTAGATAGATAAATTGATAGGAAAGAGTACGCCTAATTGTTACAGATGGGCCTAGTTTAGGACAGTCCAGCAGGGATGAGGCCCCATAATCAATGGCACCTTTCTTTTATTAAAAGGCATAATTACTTCTTGTTCCCTCAACTATCATTATTTTCAAATTACCCCCTCAATTATCATGGTTTTCAAATTACCTCCTGCTTGACCGTTCGGGTGATTAATAATTAACTAGAATTTTGTCCCAAGCGTAGGACTATCGACCGGTGCAGCACAATAAATCCGGAAGTACCGGAGTCGAACCACAGAGACGGTCTACGGTGCTTAACTCAAACAATGTCGGCTCTACGTTTGTAATTGGCTCTCAGGTAGCCACCCCTTGCTCAAATGGTTTAATTAATTAACTAAATTAAACTGATTTAACTACTGAACTCTGAATTTAAAAAGGAGAGCACAACTGTGGGCACTACGGTGTCCGCAGCTAGTCTAATTCACATTCACTCGGGCCACAATTATTCAATTAATAGATTTAAAAATATGAAAAATAGTTTCCAACAAATGCACACCACTTGTCACCAATTGCTGCGCGCATTTAGAATTGGCGATGCCCGGGTCTGTTTGCTAGAAAAACTTCCGTATTCAAAAATTGCGCATTAATTAAGATGATTCGGCACCGAGGTGGAACATAAATTATCCTAGCCACGGGACACCTTTGTCCCGCGGCCGCACTCAATACGACTACTCACTCATCATTAAAAAGACAGCAAGAATAACACGTTTCCTAGATCTAAACATGGAAACAAGAACAATCAGTAGTTATGGTTCAACGAGAATTGAAACTAATCAATTGACAATTAAAAACATTAGCAATACCGGAATCTGCAGGAAAAACGGAACTGAATCGATCAAAAGTTCTGTTGCCGAAGGAAAAAATACTAGCCCTAGCCGTCAAACTCCAAGAGATTTGCCAGCAAAAACGAAAATCTAAGTTTACCTCATGAAAAATCCGAAAAACATAGTTATAGGGTTAGTTCCCCAACCAACAAAACGACGTAGTTTAAAATCCTCAGCCGTAAGCTCTCGGTATCGATACCCATAAGAGGGGTATCGATACCGAACCCTTATCTTCCCTTCTTCCGCATAAGCCGTAGGTATCGATACCTATTTGAGGGGTATCGATACTAAACATTCTGGAACGGTTTGTGCACTTTGAAACCAATTGGTATCGATACGGCTTATGGGGGTATCGATACCGACTCCTTAAGCCAACCTCTTTCAGCATCCAAGCCTCAAACTTCGACTCCCACGTCCAGCTCCACTTCAAGCCATGCAACAAGCACGCCAAAATCCCCCTTTTACCTGGGAAACTCATGCAAACACCAAACACACTACCATGCACGCATTAAAGAGAAAAATGATCATTAAACCGCACGTCTAACGCGCTAAACCACCCTACTTAGGCGCTCAAAAGCAAGCTTCCCACACGCCCATCACATCCCCCAACTTGAGCGTTGCTAGTCCCTAGTAACGAACGAGACAAAAATAACAAAAGAAAGATAACGACTCAATAAGGGATACGAGGGTTATGCAACCTGTATAAAATCAAGTGAACAATTTAAATATTATCTCTTTATTACCCACAACTCGATCACATGCATGCCCTAGCAAGAATTTGAATACCTCCATTCCTCAACAAGGTTCAAGATAGAAAGCTCCCACGTGTCACAATATCACTCATACTCGCCGAAACACTCTACATCCCATGTGAGGCGCCTGGCGAACAACGTGGAACGAACAAAATCACCACGTGCCAGTCAAAACAACGCCGAGATATGCAATGGAAGCTCTCAAAACAAGATACCACACATTCATAATTAAATATCACACATGCATGCAAGAGAGTCAAATGACATGCATCGGGTCAACTAAGGGCTTCGTTAGGCTTATAACGACCATGGTTTATCAAGGGAAAGGGAAACATGCAAAGGGTGACGGCCTATAGAAGCTCATGGTCAATCTACCCAGACTGGCCGTCACCAACACGGATAACACCACAATAAACATCACATAATACTAATACAAACCATCATACTAAACAAAACATAATGAATAAAGTTCGCCTCACACCACCGACCCACATACTACGGTCACACCACCAACAAAAGACGAACACATAAAATACCATAGTTTTTAACTAAAACAACACATGAAATAACAATCCATAATACTAACACCACCCCGACCATGTCCAACTCTGCGTACTACTCAACACTCCTTTGTGCTCACATCTCGAATCATAGCCCAACTCCAGCTCAGTTTGCCTATTAGGGTTCCATAACTTTGGTGAGTTTAGGTTGGGAAGGTTTAGAGGTTAAGGTTTGAATGGAGAAGAAGGAAGAGGGAAGATGAGAATGATGGGGTGGAGAGAGAGAGAGAGAGAGTGGGGAAAAATTTGATGGTCCCCCTCAACTTGACTGCGTTTTTTTTTCTTTTTTCTCTTTCTTCTTCTTTTTTTTTTCTTTTTTTTTTTTTTTTTCTGGAAAACTTGTAGAAATTCTTAGCAACAGGTCAAAGGATCAGTTGACCGTCTTTCCACCTCTCTCTTATCAGGAAGATGGGTTAATTTGGGAGGAAAAAGGAAATGGATTAAGGTTCAGGGGTTCTGTTTTTTTTAAACCAAAGACATGGCACCCAAAAGCAACATTTTAATTCTTTCCAAAACGACGATGCTCCTTGACACAGAGTTGGACCACCGAACTGACACGCCACCCAAACACCGGTTTCCTAGGTTTGACACAGGAACTGACACGGACTGGTTTAACGTGGGATCAATGGAACACATTTAGTGGTTTAATCACGCAAATATGGCCTTGTTTCATCCCCTAAGCACATCACCAACTTCCACAACATGCATGCAAAATATTCCAACTATGGTATGTGGTACAAACGCCTACTATTTTATGCGAGTGCGGAAAGTGAAGAACAACGAAACATGGGATGCTTTAAGGACATACTGTGCATAATGTGGGAACACCTACTCAAACTTGCTTATGGTGCGGAAAATACTCAAACATGGATGCCAGATATATGCATGTGAACAAGTTAAACAGGCAAACAATGAGACAAGAATCTAGCATGCTCACCTAACTCATACAAACAAGCATAACAAACGTATCCCCAGACTAAAAAATTAACCAAAAAGTTAAAAATTTAAAAACGACCCCTAACTTCTAGCAACGCTCAAAACTAACCAAACGTGTACAAAGTACACCCCTTCCCCCAACTAGAAAATTGCTCTGTCCTCAGAGCATGAAGACAAACATATAAATGGAAAAACAAGGGAAAGAGATGGACCGACGGATGGCAGCCAACCATCATGACCCCGGCCGATGTATGGGGAATTTGCCATCATTGTTGCGTTTCGTCATCAGAACTGCTCCCAGGATCCGCTCCTTCGGACCGAAAGAGGTCCACAGCTAGTCACACAGAGCCGCGCCGAAGCTTTATTGGACTGACAACCGCCACATTTCGTGGCACCCCTGCTCGAGACTCCTGAATGCCTCACTCACTCCGGCGGAGAGGCCCAAACTACCAAGGCTGGTGTGGTAGCATGCTCGTCCTGCAAAAGACTGAAGAACCAACTACCTACTAGGCAACAAATGACATTAGTACCGCCCGCTCAGGAAAGCCGGGCCACAACAATAAAGAAAACAAATAAAGAACACCACCAGACCTTCACGCAGTCTCACGTGTCATACTTTCCTCCCCATCCCCCAACTTGAATTGAAGAGTGGGTGGCTATACAAGACCATAATGATGTTTTTTTTTTTTGAAAACTGAAAAACAAACACGAATATAAAAATTGCCCTTACTAACCGGAGCTGGGCACACGATCCTTCTTTTAATAGCGGCGTGCGAAGCTATGAAAACCCAAGTCAATGATGGGTACCCCTAATACTAGAGGCCGGGTCCACACTTAATGAAAAGCATGGTACGCGTAAGCTACCCGTCAACAACTTCCTCTCTTGATCCACCTCAAGGGATGAGGAGATCACAACCGGATAAGTATCATTGCCCTTCAACAAGGCGTATTTAAGCGTGTCCGGGAGAGGCTTCAACGCTGGTTTAGGCGGCTGAACCAAAGACGGAAGAACCTTGGGCGAAGGGTTGCCCAGAGGCTCGAACATTGGGTCATAAAAGACCCCACAAACTTCCTCTACTGAATCATCAACTTCTAACATATCTAACAGATTGACCACCTCTGGATAATCTAAACATGACGCCTCCTCGGCGGTAAGAGCTATCTCCAGAGGATCCTTATAGAAAAATGTATCAATGTGCTCCTGAACGAGCGTGTCGATCAAACTCACCTCTTCTACCTCCTCATCAAAAGTACTAACGCTATAGACATCCACCTCCATCTTTTCCTCGCCAACAGATAACCGGACCTTGCCAGTTTTGCAATTCATGACAGCATTGGAGGTGGCTAAGAAAGGACGACCTAGAATGATGGGAGTCTTCTCTAAAACCTCAGGATTTAAGCAGGTGTCTAGGACAATAAAATCTACAGGGAATTGGAACTCACCTACCTGAATCATTACATCTTCTACCACACCCTTGGGCACCCTAACACTCCGGTCTGCCAACTGCAGTGTGACAGGAGTAACTCTCAGATCGCCTAGGCCTAGCCTCAAGTATGCGGAATAAGGGAGCAAATTAACACTCGCTCCCAAGTCTAATAACGCTTTATCAAAAGTCTGCCCTGCGATAGCTATAGGGATGGTGGGACACCCTGGATCCTTGCACTTTGCAGGAATCTCAGTCTCAATAATGGAGCTCACTACCTCGGTCAGAACCACATTGTTCTGACTCTTGCGCTTTGGTGTGCAGAGGTCCTTCAGAACCTTCGCACACTGGGGAAAAGACTCAATTGCTTCCATCAAAGTGATAGGGAATTGCACCCTCTTAAAAAGTTCGAGCATCTTATGGTTCATGCTCTGCTTAGGCTTCACCGCCAGCCTTTGTGGAAATGGAGCTAATGGCATCGCTGGCGGCGTTTGAGTCTTGGGGGCCGCATCAGCAGGCACCACCACCTCAGGTGACTTCTCAACACTCTCAGGAGTTGCGCGTGGTGCATCAACCGGCTCCGGGGGTGGAGCTGGTTTCTGCTTTGGCGGGATGGACTTGTTAATCTCCTTCCCATTTCTAAGAATGGTGACCAACTTGGCCTCCTCCTGATTCTGACCCTGAATATTCGGACCTGAAGAATTTCCCAAGTAATGGGCCCCCGCTGTACTACCCTGGGCTGGGAACTTTCCCTTCTCCTGTTGCATTTGACTAATAATCGCAGTGAGTTGGGACATCTGGGTGGTAAGGGCTCCTATTTGCTGCCTTGTCTCAGTCTGAAATGTCATCTGAGACCGCATCATGGAGTTGACATTATCCTCTAGCTTATGGTCACGTGCAGTCATCTGTGAATCACCTGGGGGAGGGCCACGGGTGGATGGACCTGCCCCCTACCAGGCTGTTGATGGTAGTGGAATTGAATGACTTGGCCCTGCGGAGGCCTGAATGATTGGGACTGTGAAAATTGCTGCGGCGGAGGTAGCGCAAGGGGTTGAGCTTGTCCTCCACCTGCATGTCTGGACTCAGACCACCCAAAGTTAGGGTGATCCCTCCATCCCGAATTATACGAATTATCCCAACTCCGGACTGCATTGACCTCCTCCTGATTGAACTGACTTGCCCCTTTGGCTGCTAGAAACCCAGGGCAAGCGGTCGCGATATGCCCCTTACACTCACACCACACACAGACTTCCTCTATACTAACCTCATGCACTGGACGAGTCTGCCTAACTTCTAATTCCTCTAGTTTCTGCGCCATCTTTTCAACCTGGGCCTGGAGTCGCTGGTCACGTATGGTAACGGGGATAACATTGGACCCAGAAGGTCCGGACCGATCAAAATCAGAGGGTTCTAACGCCCTCTGCCTATCTGCTAGGTCATCCAGAAAATCCCAACCCTCATCCGCAGTTTTGGTCAAGAAGTCGTCCCCTTTACACGAATACTCTATGTGCTGGATTGTCTCAGCGTTGAGGCCCAGGTGAAAGAATTCGACCAACTGTATCTTCTCAAAACCAGGGTGTGGCATTCTTAGGAGCAAATCTTTGAAACGCTCCCATGCCTTCACAAAAGACTCTCCCCTTTCTTGCCTAAAGCCTTGGATTTGACGCCTTAAACTATTAGTTTTAGCCTCAAAAAAATATTTTCTGTAAAACGCGTCACGCACATGCGCCCATGTGGTGAAGGACTGAGGCTTTTGCATTCTGAACCATCTAAGTGCGCCATCTTTTAAAGTTGCCTCAAACAGCTTGAGGCAGGCATTGTCGTATTGGGTAGTAGAAGCCAGGTTGCGCACTAACCCCTCAAACGTCCGCACATGTTCGTACGGATCATCAGACTCTCTCCCATAAAAGTTGGGTAGTAGAAGCCATGTGCTCGCGTCTAGATTTTGTTAGTTTTGGTTCAATCCTGTATCTTGTGATGAAATCTGTATTGCCTACGGGCTTTTGTATGAAAGGAATTGACTCTTTTTCAAAAAAGAAAAGAAAGGTAGACTGAAACATTAAATTCAAATGCCCTACAATTAAAAACATTCTTAGCAAATAAATACTTGATCATGACCAAAAGGTAGGTCGCTATCATTTGTCATTGGTCATTCTTTTTTCTTCTTCTTTTTTTTGTCATTGATTATTCTTAATCTATTACATGGTGGAGGTGGAATGCTTTAAAAACGTCAAAATTAATAGCCACCTACCTAATATGTGTGCAAGTGTCAGTTAGGACAGAAGCCAAAATAAAAAAAAAAGATGTCTGCCATCCCACAGGAGTTCACAGTTGCTAGCCCAATTCATGGCGATAGGCCCACAACTTGAACTCCTCCAATGATGTGTTATACTATTTCTTTATTTATTGTACTTCATTCAATATGGACCAACTTTGGCCCTACGAAAAATGTTTACGACCTGTTCTTCTAGTTTCAACTGATAAATATATTACAAAAAGTAGACACTTTTATATCATGTTTCAAAATGTCGTTCATTTTAGCATAGCAACAGGTTTTTAGGCTGCAGGTAATTGCAATGTTTAAGGACTAGATTAGATAGATAAATTGATAGGAAAGAGTACGCCTAATTGTTACAGATGGGCCTAGTTTAGGACAGTCCAGCAGGGATGAGGCCCCATAATCAATGGCACCTTTCTTTTATTAAAAGGCATAATTACTTCTTGTTCCCTCAACTATCATTATTTTCAAATTACCCCCTCAATTATCATGGTTTTCAAATTACCTCCTGCTTGACCGTTCGGGTGATTAATAATTAACTAGAATTTTGTCCCAAGCGTAGGACTATCGACCGGTGCAGCACAATAAATCCGGAAGTACCGGAGTCGAACCACAGAGACGGTCTACGGTGCTTAACTCAAACAATGTCGGCTCTACGTTTGTAATTGGCTCTCAGGTAGCCACCCCTTGCTCAAATGGTTTAATTAATTAACTAAATTAAACTGATTTAACTACTGAACTCTGAATTTAAAAAGGAGAGCACAACCGTGGGCACTACGGTGTCCGCAGCTAGTCTAATTCACATTCACTCGGGCCACAATTATTCAATTAATAGATTTAAAAATATGAAAAATAGTTTCCAACAAATGCACACCACTTGTCACCAATTGCTGCGCGCATTTAGAATTGGCGATGCCCGGGTTTGTTTGCTAGAAAAACTTTCGTATTCAAAAATTGCGCATTAATTAAGATGATTCGGCACCGAGGTGGAACATAAATTATCCTAGCCACGGGACACCTTTGTCCCGCGGCCGCACTCAATACGACTACTCACTCATCATTAAAAAGACAGCAAGAATAACACGTTTCCTAGATCTAAACATGGAAACAAGAACAATCAGTAGTTATGGTTCAACGAGAATTGAAACTAATCAATTGACAATTAAAAACATTAGCAATACCGGAATCTGCAGGAAAAACGGAACTGAATCGATCAAAAGTTCTGTTGCCGAAGGAAAAAATACTAGCCCTAGCCGTCAAACTCCAAGAGATTTGCCAGCAAAAACAAAAATCTAAGTTTACCTCATGAAAAATCCGAAAAACATAGTTATAGGGTTAGTTCCCCAACCAACAAAACGACGTAGTTTAAAATCCTCAGCCGTAAGCTCTCGGTATCGATACCCATAAGAGGGGTATCGATACCGAACCCTTATCTTCCCTTCTTCCGCATAAGCTGTAGGTATCGATACCTATTTGAGGGGTATCGATACTAAACATTCTGGAACGGTTTGTGCACTTTGAAACCAATTGGTATCGATACGGCTTATGAGGGTATCGATACCGACTCCTTAAGCCAACCTCTTTCAGCATCCAAGCCTCAAACTTCGACTCCCACGTCCAGCTCCACTTCAAGCCATGCAACAAGCGCGCCAAAATCCCCCTTTTACCTGGGAAACTCATGCAAACACCAAACACACTACCGTGCACGCATTAAAGAGAAAAATGATCATTAAACCGCACGTCTAAGGCGCTAAACCACCCTACTTAGGCGCTCAAAAGCAAGCTTCCCACGCGCCCATCACCTCCTAAATTATAAAATCCGACACTTGACCACCTTAAACTAACTAAACCTCTCAACATCGGCCCTTTTTTTTTTTTTTGGGGGGGGGGGGGGGGGGGGGGGTTCTCAGTCTTATGATTATCATCAAAGAGCATAGTGAACAAATATTTATTTTCGCAAAATATGACTTGAATGACCAGATTTTTGCTCTGGACTCATTCTTCCACTCTATTCCATCCATCGATCACCCACACTTTTATTCCTACTAGCATCGGCTTGATACTAGTCATCGTATATTCTTCAAACAAAAGATTTGTGATGGCAATATCACATATACAATTACATATGTTGAAAAATTTACTATTTCTTTTTCTTATTAAATCAATTTCCTCAATGAGCATGTGTCACCTTCAATCTTCATCATTGCAAATGTTCCAATTTCTCAATTGCTAATGTTGGTCGCCTCGAGATATAAGCGACTATGGTAGAAGATCGTGAGGTACTTTTGAGCAAAGTTCATTGCATACAGTAATCACATCTGTCGAGTTCAACAAAGAAATAAGTCAACCAATGTTAGTTCACAGGAGCTAAGATAAACCCTAATTCCGCCTTGTAGGGTTTGCCGGTTTTTCAATTGTCTAATCTGTGCGTGTTATTACTAAATTGTAGGATTTAGCTCCTAACACTAAGAGTAAAAATTGTACTGAAACATGGGCACGTAAAAATTCGAGAAGAGAGGATTTGAAAACTCACCACAATGGGCCCATGACCTAAAAAGGATTAATTCATATTTCTACAATAGACAAGGTAGGGCACAACCAAAATCACAAGGACATGCAAATTGATCCAGTTGATTGTGTTGGAAAATGGAAGTTCATTCAAGCTTCTTTTGGAGTCTCGACCATGAAGTATCTAGTGTCAAAATTAAAGTTGGATGCATGCAAACACATTTCGAGACGGATCCAAGTAGGTTTAGATACTCCTTAGGTTTTTGAACCATTCCAAGAAGAAGAAAAAATCCTACTTTGAGATGAATGAGAAATTGTCTATTGGGATTACTGATTCAATGAACATGTTGGCCCAATAAATTTGCTAATTTGGTTTGTGCAAACTACAATGGACATAGACCATGTTAATTCAATGAATTTACGCTTTGTGTGATGAATTTATTAATTCATTGGATTATATTAGAGACATTGTATGAGGTTCTCCCTGATTTATTGCATAGGAGCTAAGACAATGTATCAAGATTTTTTCTTGATTTATTACACAGAACCTAAAGGTGTGCTCCTTGACGTATGAATTGGATCCATTGCCTATGGCTTTGAGATACTGAAAAACAACTCAAAAATCCCAAGTGCTTAGGTTTTTCCGTTAACTCTCGAAATTTGGTTTTTGGTTCGAAAAATTTGGAACTTCGCATTATTTTTCGTCTATTCTATTTGTTAGTACAATTCTGACCTTGTTTTTCCACAAAAAACAATATTCAGTTCGTTGCGCAGTCCCATAAGGTGATGCATGTTAGACTATATGCAACCATTGTATTTTAAGACACAAGCGCCGATTAATATATCAACCTCCACCCCAAGAGGCGACAAATCTGTTTTAAGAACACAATGTAAACACATGGGCCTCGTTTTGGTTAAAGTTTATTTTCTTGAATTGAGTATCATTTGTTTTTCTAATTTTTAACAATAATGTGATTTCTGCTTTTAAGCCGTGAAATTCAGAAATCACTTGGATATTTGATAAATATGTTAGAAATTTTTACTAAAAGTCATGTTTTTTGTGTAATGGGTTAATATTTAATTTTGTAATTTATTAATAAGTTTTATCCCTTTTGATGAGAATCTTATATAGGCAATGTTCCCATGATATTATTATATGTTGTGCATGTGTGTCTTTTATTCTACATAGTCGATGATCTAGTGTGTAGAGTATGACTTACACACGGAAGATTGGATCATCGGTTCTTGTGGAATATAAATTTTGGTTCACAATCTTAGAGATTTTGGAGTCCATGAGCCAATGTTTTAGTAGGTCTGTCTTGACCACGAGAAATGGTTCAAGTTCCAACTCATTATGCTAGTACACTTTGTGTGTATTGAACATGACCGCTTTAATGTAATTGTTTTAATACTGATGTTATAAGACAATTAGAATTTTATGGTTATTATGAATACTTACGCTCTTAATTTAAAGATAATTAATAGATTTGTATATTTAATGTTGTTGATTTTGATTCATTAGAGAGTGAGATCCCTTTTAGGGTCAATAGTCTTAATGAGTTGGGTCGCAACATTACATGTATGACAGCTGTTAATTATTAATGAAATCCGCGTTTCAGTAGGGATGGATGATATCCTATTGAGCAAGCTTATAAGTTTCGATTATGTCAAACCCTGTAAGTAGATATTTATATCCGACATATCGAATAAGTTAAGTGGAAAGTCTCGAAGTATTTTATAAGATGTTGATTAAATAAAATTGTCAGTAATTTAATTTAATCAACGGGTATCTACAATCTTAACATGAAAAAATATTTAACTATTTAATAACACGGAGCTCGAAACATAATTGAGATAAGGACGGGAGTACAATTAGAATTCTGTAGTAGAGTGAATTATAATTTGTGAAATAACAAATATAACCTTGATGGATTTGAGTTTCTTATTTGCACAAGAATCCGAGATTTATTTCTCCTTAGGTCTTTGCCCTTAACCTATAAATATATCGTTATATTGTCTAGGTCTCATATAGTCATTAAGAAGATAGGCTATAAGAAAAAAAACAAGGATACTTCTATGGGAATATGACAGGAGATCGTAATGGACTATCGAGCAACGTTTGTTGCATAGAATAATCGGGTTGTTGCATACAATAATCAAGTCTATCAAGTTCTAAAAAGAAACAAGTCAACAAGTGTTCGTTTTTTTATACGCATTATTACTGAGTTCTGGAATTCATTCCCCAACAAAAAGATTTTGCTACTTTCTCCGTCCTAAATTGCTCATCTCTTTTGGAGAATCTAACTTTTTAAGGAAACAAAATCTTAGAGTCTCAAAATTATCATCCAAAACTGTGAAGTTTATTAAGTTGTTTTAAATTATTTATATCTTTTAATATGGATCTCAAAAAATATACAATATGGATCTTATTTGATAGATCTCAATTAGTTGTTTTCTACAAAGTTTTAAAAATCATGAAAAACATTATATACTAAAAGATATAAATGATTTAGAAACGACAAGAATTTCAAAAACTATGAATAAATTTGGAGGGAAAAAACACTTTTAAAGGTGAAATTGGAAGTTTAACATATTTTTATAGTTGTTCTAATAAATAGTACCAACATTTTTGGACATCTCAAAATAGAAAAAAAGACCAACAATTTGATATAGAAAAAAAGACCGACAATTTGATACAGTCCGAGAGCATTTGATTCAAACCTGTGAAGTTTCACTTATTGCCATTTAATTGTTCGATTAAGCAACCAATCTGTTATGTTGTTTCTGGATTTGTTTTACCAATATATGAACTCAAGACTTCTATTTTTCAGAGACAGGTTTTCCTTGCAGATAGATTACTTGGCTAAGTTTATCTAGCCAAAGACTCGATTCTCACCTTTCGTCCAACAAAAACAAAAAGAAAACCATAGTGCAGAATAAATGAGTTTAACATGTTACCATATCCAACCAAATCAATGAAAACAGGCTTCCTTTCAGCTGAATGGTACAACTGAACCCAGAAACAAGTTAAACGCTGTACTCCGAACAAGGCCATCCAGGATGTTTTCCTTGTTGCAAAGTCTCAACTGGTAACCGTCTGTTCGCCCATGCATACGAAAACTTGCCACTGGAAGACAGCGATGGCATATATACAAGCTGGACACACAGAAAAAAAAAAAAGCCTAGTAGAGATAGATAATGTATGATCAAAATATTTGCTAAGCTTGGTACCAAGTAATTATAAAAGCACCAAAACATTTCCAAAAAAATGTTTCTAAAATAAATTTAAAAAAAAACGATAAATTGTAAAATGGCCCGAAAGGAAGTTCAGAACCACAGTTATCTTAGAGATACTATTTCCAAGCCACATTTTTTAAGTAATAAGAGAGGATTTAAGGTCTCAAGTCAATATTTAATTAGAAAGTATCGAAATTGATACCACTACAAGTGCATTAACATAAAACATTGCCCAATATATAGGGAAATGATTTAATAAAATAAGAGCACGATCATGGTCTTCGTAGATCAGAGAAGCGAGGGTGAGATGTCCATGGGAAATGGATTACCCAAAACATTTTCCATGTAGTAATGTGGATGTGCTGAGGCATCCATGACAACAAACTGCATATCTTCCGAAGGTTTCCAGTGGCGTTTCCTTTGGTTAATGAACCAGTTGTTTATTTGCTTTTGATCCAGACCAGTTGATTCGGCCAGCGCCAGCTTCTGCGATTCCTGTAATTGGCACGACAGGTAGTTGGCACATAAGGTTGAACCACTTATGAATTCATGTAAACTCTTTATCTATCTAATGAAGTTCTTACTCTTCCACCAAAAAAGAAAAAACAAAGGTTTCCAGGAGAAAAATTATGTTTGATTTGGTCTAAAGAAAAGAAAGGACAATAAGAAACAAAGAAAACACGATATTGAGATGGCTAAAATCATATTCCCGTTTTAACCTGCCAAATATGTTCATTAAGCAATTTTTTAGTCCATTTAACCTCTAGATAGCACCTACAGGCTCTACAGTACCAAACACCTGTACCCCGTGCAAAGGTAAGTAACATAAGCATCGAGTAACTCGGACCATCTATTGGGTTTGACTTCAAAGAGGTTTTGAAGTCAAACTTAGGTGAAACTAATGGACAGTCACTAGAGAGTTTTCCTCTTTGGGTGAAAAGAAGGAAAAGAGAAAGCAAGTTATCTTCACCATTCCAAATCATCTTCTTTTCCTTCAACATGCCCCTCTATAATGTTCAAACAAACAAAAAAAGTGTCCCCCCAATAAACCTAAATTCGGAAATTCCTAACATGACGTTAGGCTTAACGACACTGACTACAAACATATAAACCAATGTAGTGAATGGTATAGAAGTGAATCGAGAGAGAAATAGTAGACAAATTAACCAGGGATGGGCGCAATCGAGAGAAACTGCACATTCGTTGCATCCAAATAGGGTAAACTGAAATGTAAAAATTGGCAGGCAATAAAGCAAAAAAGAGATACCGAGGGGTATGGCCATTTGTAATGTCTACTCCACCAGTCAAGCAACTGTTGCCTGGCTTCTTTCGGCAACTTCCCTTTCTTTCGCTTTTTCATGAACTCTTGCTTTAGACTTCCCAAATACCCACTGTACTTGCGCAACAACTGGCCTTTCAATTCCCTGTCTTCTGCTTGAGGATCTATCAAATTGTTATGCAAATCTGCCTCTTCTTCAGACGAACCATTTCTGTCCAAACCTTCTCCACTAGCTAAAAAACAAACAAGTTATGAACACTTCATCTTGTAAACCACTTAATTCCAGTAAAAAAAACAAAATCCGTGAAAAAAAGTTCCAGTAAAAGCTCAACAATTGGAAACACCCTTGTGTTAAACATCGGTCAATGCATAACAGATTAGGATATTAGTCCTTCAGACTAGAAAAGAAAGCGTTTCTACTATTCTGGGGTTTTTGTCAAAAAGAATAGCAACAAAATGCTCAACACAAGCCTCACTGTCATTCAAGTTGGCACACGGAAAAATCTATGATATTCACACCCTTCTGGCTTTAAAAAAAAAAAAGTTCTGGGGGATGCTTTTATATTTACAACCCGGATAGACCAGGGATCAGATGAGTAAACCTACACCGATGCAGAACATAGGGCATCAAGAAATAACTCTCTTGATGTTTCTTCAGTTCAAAATAAAAGGAAAAAAATAACTCTCTTGGAAGCCAGTCCCTCTAATTATGCATATATACTGAAACATCTACTTGGGCAACTAAACATTGCCAGAGTTGATCAAAATGAATGAACATGAGATGAATACCTTTTACAGACAAGAAAAAGGCCATGACATTTTCTGAATATCATGGAAAGCCAACCAAAACTCCATAACAACAAAAGAGAAGCCTATAAAAAACATAGGTCATGCTTTAGTTCCAAATATAAGATCTATTTACGTATCGCTACTATCTTAGAGAAGTTATTTGAAACAAATAGTTTTATTTTCCACCGTCTGATTTTTTCCCTAAGATCACCAATGCAATAATAAAAAAGGCATTAGGCGCTAAAATGTACGGAATGCTTCACAATAGGTACCCGTTACAAAGGGAAATCTCTGGGGAGAAGAAATCCCCATGATTTGAGGCAGGTCTGTCAACCTTTATTCAATCATCGTATTCAGAAGAATTCCCATCTGTTTTTAAATTTTGAATTCAGTACGGATCAAGAAAATGCATGCACAAGTAAATGAGTCAATGTTTACTTGCCAGTGTGGGAAAGCTAGAATGCTTTTTTCTTCATTGAGATGACATGGTGAAGGAGTGCATTATGTTAGTGAGAAAAAAGTGCCAGCTGAGTTATTAAAAGTCGAGGCTATTTATAGACCAACCAATAGATTTACTTTCGCCAAGTCCGCGACAAGGTAGTAATTATTTCCTACAGATGTAGATCAACCTTTGCCCATTTGAATTTGTATTTATGCATGTAATGCCTTTATCGTTGTCAAATACCCATAGGAGTAACTTATATGGTGATAATATCATGATCATTATAAGTTTTCAACATTGGGATGAGGAAAACTACCTTGGAGGTGATTACTACTTTCTCCAAGTAAGTCAAGATCTGGACTCCGGAGTTGGGAATAGGAAATTTTACTTTTTCTAAGGGCAAAACAATAACCAAGCAAGGCAAATTAAAGAGAAAACACATTTCACGAACAATAAAAGATATCAATATAAACAATAGTGTTCAATCTGTGCACAAAGTCGCATACTCCCTCCATCCGCCTTTTTTGGTCCATTTTTTAAATTTGCGCCATTTTTTTATTGTGTATGTCTCACTATGGATATCAAAATACATGCAATATAAATTTTGTTTGATAGATCTCAATTAGTTCTATAATACAAAGTTCGCAAAATCATGAAAACTATTATAAATGAAAAAAATATAAGCAATAAAAAATGGCACAGACTTCAAAAATGGACGAACAAAGGAGGACAGAGGGAGTATCAGGGTACATTATTTCGTCAACTTAATAAAAGGAATGTGTTTTGTAGATTGAACAATTTCGAAAACTTTGACACTTAAAGTTATTTAGAACGACTCATATCTAGAGCTGAGAACCCTTTGTAGACTAGGACAAGAACGAAAAACAAGAAAAAGAATTACAAGAGTATGCAAGCAAGGAAAAGGAAACATCCTTATCATTTCAAATTTCCACACTTTTTTTCTTAAATTACGTACGATATCAGTAAATTGCATGAAATGCTTTGAACATCATAATTAGATACACAACTATCATCATGTCTTAAGGACCTCCCAAACAGTTACAAATTTGGGGTGATTCCACAATAATGGCTTAGTAGTTCGAACCAAACGGAATATGGGTCTTTGCACATTGATATTAAAGGCACCGTAGTACTCTAATCTTCATATTTCCAAGGTTAAGGGAACCAAATGCTCTACAACTACTTTAAAGGCTACTATAAGTTGAATTCTAACTTGAAAAAAGAAAAAAAAAAAAAATCGCTGCAAGTTGCATGTCACACTAAAACAAGCAAACATCACACAGATGCTAGAATGTGGGGATAGCTAATCAAAATTGTGCAAAAGAAAAGATATTCAAACCCTAAACCTTCCACTAAAAAGGACGCACTTAGACGTGGAGATTCCACAGCTTGTATTTCACTCATTCATTAACATTACCCGACTCTTCAGCCACTTCACACCCCAGTATATATATATATATATAGACCACCTGTAGGCTCCATCAACATTGACTACTCATGTACAATAAACCAACATACATGAGTGCCCTTTCATCCAAATACACAAATGTTAACAAAAAATTCAATAGCTACATAAATGCATGAACAATATGGTGGATATAAACAACATACAGAAATTCCGGGCTTAAAAATTAAATCACAAAATCAGATTTGTTTTCCAACATGTATTGCATAAACCTTAGCTGAGAAGATTATTAAAGCTCCTTAAATATAATTTCTGATGTTTTACCTTCAACGTCTGGGTATTTATTTCCCACCAATATTATACTTAAAGCATACCAGCACTCAAGACTGAAGTGAACCTCTTGTAACTCACCTGATATCAGATTTATGCATGTATGCATATATTTCTTGGGTATGGAATTAGATATCAATATTTTATGCCTATTTCTTATATGCATATGAACTTATACCCGACTTCTCCAAATTCGACTAAAATTTCCTAGTTAAAAACAGAAGAAAATGCATACCTAAACTGCTTCAGATAATCTGGCGTCCTAAAAAACAAAAATTTCCAACTTCCAGCTCCATAATGTAAAATAAACATCAAAACAAAAAGTTGGGGAAAAACATTAATAAGATCAATAGATATAACCTAATACTCCCATATAATGCACATGAATGAGAAGAAGAAGAATGTCTAATGTGGGCATATAAATGTTTATATAAGGTCTGCTCAACTCAAGACCCCACAAGCAGAAAAGTATCAAAACAAAGAGAGGAGGAGGATGAGTAGTACATTAATCAACAAAACCCTACCCCCCTAGTCCCATCTACAACACATCACCGACATACATGCATCCTCCAGTCCATCAAACACAGTTTTGTACATCCACGGTATTTTTTATATTTATCCCGCAAGTCATTCTACTCTCATACATCAACTGATTTGATAATTTGTAATCCGAAAATACCACTGTGGAAGCCCCCGTAAAATAAAATATAGGAGCACAACTTCACAACCCAAAAAAGAAAAGAAAAGAAAGAGAGGTTTTTTAGACTAAAAAATTAAGCCAGATCTTTCGGGAACAAGCTGTTGTTTAATTGTTAATAATATCTCTCTTATCTTCTCCTTGGAAGTATGCACATGCACAACTGGATACCATTAAAAATAGATAACAGTAGAAAAAATCAAATCATTTAAAAACCCCACAAATTTTTTTAAAAAAAATAAGATTGCCAGGGGAAGAGGAGGATCAAGGGATATATATATATATATATTGTATATACCAGAATCAGAGGAGGCGAAGGTGAGGGATTTGAACTGAGACTCCATTCTGGAGAGGAAAACCATTGCTTCCTTGAAAGGTTTGGAGAGTTCTTGTTCATACTTAGTTAGCATCTCACAGTAGGCTTCCATGAACTGATCCAGCCCCGGATCCTCTCCTAAGCTCCCCGTTCCGATTCTTCCGGTTGCCTCCGCCACTGCCGCAGCGCAAGCTTCCTCTAGCCTTCCCACCACTTCCGCCGGCGCCCCTATCTGCGCGCACACACATGCACAGAGATGTATATATATATATGGTTATCTATACCCTACTATTTATGTAAGTAAACATATCTAGAGAGAGAGACAAGGGTTTAGGGCAAATAGGTTTTTAGTACTCACCTTCTGGCAATTGACATATGAAGCCAAGAGGCGGTGGTAGTAGGGATGAGCCATTATCCTTGCCTTTACAGAAGAAGTAGAAGAAGAAGAAGGGCCGCCGCCGCCGTTGTTGTGTTCCATGAAATAACACCCAGTGGTTGTGCTACTGATGTTGTGATTGTTGGGAGGAGGAGGTGGTGGTGGTAGTGGTAGAGGGAGAAATAGGGTATTATTGTTGGTATTGTTATTAATAGAGTGAGAAGTGTTATTAGTCATCATCATCATCATTGGACACAGTCCAACTCCATTACTGTTGTTTTCTCCAAAACCCCCCATCATACTCGAACCTCCTCCTCCACCCTCCATTCTCTCTCTTCTCTCTCTCTCTCTCTCTCTCTCTCTCTCTAAGAAGATGATGATCTCCTTAGTTTTTACTACTATAAAACCCTAAAACCACAACCATGAATATATGTCTGATCCCTCTTTTACCCTTTTGGTATGGTAGTGTGTGAGCAGGGACTCTCCCGGGATTTATGCACTCTTTTTCCTGCCTTGTTACAGGAATTCCTAAATTCTTGTGGTGTGTGGTAGCAGTCAGTATTTTTGTTTCTTTCCTTCCTTTGATTTGGAATTTTTATTTTTTACAGAAAGCCTGTTTCAGATCTTTCTGGTTAATGCTAGTACTACTATTAATCAACAGGTAGAGCCATTACAACTCAATACAGTATTAATTTCTCACTTATTAGATAAGGTATCGATAGATTGAGTGAGACAGAGTGGGAGATGGAGGATTTTCAGAACCCACGCGGTAATTGCAGAGAGAGAGAGAGATTGATTAAGGAAAAGGAGAGGGAGGGATTGTAGAAGAGGGAAAGCAAAGGGGTTTCTTTACCTTCCCGATGAAAACTCACTACCGCTTTTCTTGCACTTGCACTGGTGCACTGCCATAACTGGCAAGCTAGAGAGAGAGAGACAAATAAATGAACGATCAAATCGAGGTCTAGTTGTAGTTGTAGTGTAGTAGGGGTGATGATAAAAGGAAGGGGAACACGGAATCACAACTTAAGTACTCGGGGTTATAAGTTTGAGTTGAGTTTTTGAGGGCTGGACAAAAAAATCGGTGAACCGTAAATCCGGTCTGGACTGAACCGATTCGCACGTTTTGGATTTTAATTGTGGATTAATGGTCCGGACACGGATCCAAAAAATAATAAACTGTGACTCGCAGTTCGGACATGAATTTTGGTTTTGAAATCGTGGATTAACCGATCCGGACCGTGAGATTTTTATTATATATAATTTTTTTAAAATAAATAAATATGTATGTATGTATGTATAAATAATTTTACAACTTTCATAAATATTGTCAATTTGATATAGGGTTATAATGTTATCTCCTATAAAATCTAGGAGGTAAATTGTTACACCATTTGATGTATTAATTCCACTGCCGTGCATTTGTATTGGACTTTAATCAATTCAGTAGTTGTTCACTGAATTTAGTAGGTGTTCACTATTTTTATTTTTTTTTGGCTATTAAACGGTCTTTTTTTCTATTCCACTATGTAACTGAACTAAGCTACATGCTTTCCACTGCTGCTTGTTTAGGCCCCGGTTATGTCATCACATGCTCCATCTAAGGTTTCTCTGTTTTCTACCTTGGATTTTTCAGGATTTTATTTTGATGAAACTGTTTGTTACTTGTTTATGTATGACATGTAATCCGTGGATAAAACCGGAACCGATCCGTGACTCGCGAATTGAATTGGAACCGAACCGTGAGACTTTTGGTCCGGACACGGATTGTATTTTCTAAAAACCGTGACTCGCGGATTAGGATTGGATTCATGTCAATCCGATCCGATCTGGACCGTGTACACCCCTAGTTTTTGCTACAGTATCATATTTTCAGTAATCTTTTACTCTATTTTTTCAGAAGTCATTCTCGTTATCTACATTATAACACTTATATACGGTTGGAGTTGTTTTGATCTCTAAAATAGAGATTTGGAGCATGGATGGAGATGCTCTCACAAGTAACAAAATTTAGTTTCAAAATTGTACTTTGTTACATTACTATAAATTTGAAGAGTCTGCTACGTACACTTCCGAGTTCCACTCCTGGGTAGACGGGTCACCAAAAAAAAAAGAAGAGAAAAATTGAAATTTTTGAAACCTCGGTTTCCCGTCTCCCCCCAAATTTCTTTAACAACGCATTGCCAACCACCACCACCACCGACCACCACATAATGGTAATCGCTCCATCTCCGGTGATTATCTACTCCTCAGCTTGACAATTGACTGACTATAGCTCCGAAATTATCTGCTGCAACTCAGTTTAGGGTTTCTAAAATTGAAAACCCTACTGTTTGTGCAAAAACCACCAAGGAGAGAGAGAGAGAGAGAGAGAGAGAGGGAGAGAGACCCTCGAAGCTCCTACTCGCGATTCGAAGCGCATGATTCGAAGTTCGTCGGGGCGACTCGAAGCTCACTTCTCTCACCGGAGTTGGAGAGTGTGGTCGGCTGCAGTGGTGGTGCTGGGGATCGTGGTCGCCCCCAGTGGTGGTGGGGATTGTGGTCGCTGGGTCTCTTTATCCCTCTCGCACTTCTGGTTTTCTCTGTATCGAATGAGAGAAATGGGAGCAACATGAATTATTTTTTATTTTTTGACCCGGGTCCAAAACGACGTCATTTTGGACCCAAAAAACCCAAAAGTGTACCTAGCATTTTTGAAATTTGAAGGGTGATTTAGTAGACATGTACTCCAACAGAATCTACAAATTTAATTATGTAAGACCCGAAATCGGATCGCCTTTTGAATTACTATTGCGATGAATAAATTAATTTAGCCGATTAAATTAATTAAACCCTAATCTATGTGATTATGCAAGATAATAAATGCAAGAAATAAACAGCAAGCATAACACACAGATATACGTGGAAAAACCCCAAGGCGGGGAAAAAACCACGGGAGATAAGAGAGCACTATACGCAAAACGCGGAAACAAAGTTTCTTACAACCACGCTATGAACTCCTTCATTATTGGCTAAGAACTTCTTTGCTGACTCCTCATGAACCGCCCTAATAGATGCTCCTTCGGATTTGACTCCTCAAATCCTTGATCCACTTGAGAGAGATTATGCGAGTGTATAGATCCAATACTTCATCCAATCTCTCAAGGAAATAATCCACAAGTGTTTTTTCTTGCTCTCACGAACTTTTCTCTCTCTATTCACGTTGTGACTGCTAGGGTTTTATTTTCGAACCCTAATGAGGTTGTATTTATAGATAAATGAAATAAAACGCCACTATTGCTCGACTAACTCGCTCGAGCAGAACCAATCCAATTGCTGACGCTCAACTACTCGCTCAAGTGAACCCGTTGCTTCTTGATTGGGCGAATTACACATCTCCAAATATTTTGTTTCCTTGAACAAAATGATCATCTCCAATTACATTGTTTCCTTATTCTTAATTTCCTTTCCCCCAAGATTCTTGCTTTTCCCAAACACAATAAGTCCATAATTCTTTCCGAGTACGTAAAATCTTCACAATCTTCTTAATCTTCTCAATCTTCCCATAATGCTTTCTAATCTTTGACTTCACACCAATCAATCAACTAACTACCATATGCATAGGATTTCAATTACATGGAAACGTCACAGAATTAGCCAATCACAAATAAGGAACTTACAAATTATTATTATCATTATTATTATTTAATTATTATTATCATTATTATTATGACCATCATCATCATCATAATCTTTTTGACTTTTGAAGTATAATTTAAAATATTGTACATACTCGTTGTATGTTAGCCATTTATGTTAGTAATATACTTACTTATATACATATATATGTTTATTTTATAAATATCTTTTGTATATTTACAATATATACAAATTTATTTATTTATTTATGAGCAAAAATTAAAGGGACAAGGGCACACCGGTGAAAACACTATAAGGATATTTTCCAGTTAAAGTTCATATTGAATAATTCGTATAATATT
Source organism: Vaccinium vitis-idaea (assembly GCA_963854785.1). Taxonomy (NCBI): domain Eukaryota; kingdom Viridiplantae; phylum Streptophyta; class Magnoliopsida; order Ericales; family Ericaceae; genus Vaccinium; species Vaccinium vitis-idaea. Next base: position 19,176,727 of record OY978216.1, on the reverse strand, counting down.
CATAAACCTATCTATAGATATTTCTTATATATTGTATTTCTAAATATGAATCATATATATATATATATATATATATATATATATATATATATATATATATATATATATATATATACGGGTACTCTCCAATCAAGGATCTTGGATTTCCCGGATTGAGGTGTTTTGATGCTTTTAAAAATTGTTTTTGGAAAATCCGAGCCGTCCAATGTGTTCAAAAGGTGTTTTCCAAGGTCCACGCGGGAAATCTTCAAAAAAAAATATCGAGAAGGGCTTGATCCAAGCAGTTTTTTGCAAAAACTGTATATTTTACAATTTTGCGAAAACTGCTTGGATCAAGCCCTTCCCGGTATTTTTTTTTGAAGATTTTTTGCGTGGACCTTGGAAAACACCTTTTGAACACATTGGACGGCTCGGATCATGAAAATTTGATCCGAAACTATGAGTTCCGGACTGAAGAGTCCCGAACTAGAGAGTTCCTCTCTCTCTCTCTCTCTCTCTCTCTCTCTATATATATATATATATATATATGTTTATAACAATAATATTGTATTTGTTTATATATACTCCATTCGTCCCCATTTATGATTTTTTTTTTTGTGGATAATTCCCATTTAAGATTTTGCACATTCAAAACCTACTTTTCTTATTTTACAATTTCGTATTTGTTTATATATACTCCATTCAATCATTACAATTTCATGCCTTTTGTACTACTTCCAAAATAGTGGAAATTAATTAACTATTACCCATTTAGTTTTGAAATGGGGCAAGTTTTTTTGGAACTGTAAAAAGTGTTAACTGAGATCATAAAATGGGGATGGATGGGGTAGATATATACTCCTTCTGTCCCAAATTGTTTGCCCGGTCCGCAAAACAAGAAACTGAAAAGAATACAATTTTTTCAAGAAAAATTTAATATTTTTTTTATCAATTTACTAGATATCCACGAGTACTTTTAATTTATTGAAAAAAATTAAAAAATTAATTTAGAAGACATATTATTTTTAGGTCCTTGTTTTGCGGATTGGACAAATAGTTTGGGACGGAGAAAGTATTCTTTTTTTATAGGCAAAAAGTTTATTGAAGAAACTTGACAAATGGTACTCCAACCAAGTTGTGGGGAGAGGGGAGGGGACTCCAACCAAGGTTCAAGAAATTAAAATATCTGTTGGCTCAAAACCCAAAAAATCCAATGGTAGAAAACCTAGATCATCAAAACATCTGTTACCACCCTATACTCCTGCCGCCAGATCCATCGCCCAGCTGTCACCACAAAATCCCCAGCCACCTATCAGCAGATCAGCTGCGCCACCACCACCCGTTACTGTTAGGCCCAAAACTGGACTCACCCAACAAACGGATGAACGAGAGAGAATGAGTGACCAGACATCAACAAACTCTAAATGCCATTAAGCAAGTCCGGTTTCACCCAACAGTGAAAACCAGCATGAACCAAGATGTTGGCAAAACTGAGAACCGATCGACAAAGGGGAAAGGGGAGGGGGAGAAGAGATGAACCAGGACTCCGCTGTTGCAACACCCCGAAGAGAATGAGAAGCCGGAAGCCGCTCTGCCATGGATTTCCCACATGGTCTGAACTCTAAAGAGACCGCCAAGACTCGCCACAAATGAACCCCATAAACTGCTAATGATCATACCACCAAGATCCCATCGATTGCCGCCTATCTCGCCAAAGCTGACACAACGGAAACCCATAAAAAGAAAAGGAAAAACAAAATAAAATAGAGGAGAGGGATATAGGGAAGAGGGGGGGGGGGGGGGGGGGGGGGGGAGAGAGAGAGATAGAGAGAGAAAGAGAGAGGGGGTGGAGTAAATATTAGTACGTGTATTTATATGCATTGCTAATTGCACGTACGCTTAAATAATCAATAGAATATTGTATTTTATTGTTTGAAGGTTAGTATTGATATAACAAATTTGTAGAGAGAGAAGATGGATTTGAAAATTGGGTTTCCTAATCTCTCTCTCTCTCTCTCTCTCTCTCTCTCTCTCTCTCTCTCTCTCTCTCTCCGTTGTTTTTGTCCATCGTTGATGTGGAACCAAATCAACATTTGTTTATGTTCGGCGGTGCTGTGGAACGAAATCAATGTTTCGAAAGGGAAGAGAAGTTTTTGAGTTCGTCGTGGCGGCAATGAGAGATTTTTGGTGATTTCGAATAGGGGTTTCACGAGTTCTTCTAATCTGGACATTCTATGTTGATTTCGAAGAAGGTTTTCATGAGGGGTAAGTTGATTTGTCAATGATTTCTGTTAAGCTATGGGTGTTTGTGTAATTTGTGTATCATTAATCCACTTATGTAAATAGATAAGGGCTTGTAGTGTATTTTTTCCTTTTTCCTCTTTTGTATAAGTATAACGTAATGAGAAAGAGAACCCTAACTTTTTGCCTCTCAATTGCTTTGTCTAACTTTACAATTTCAAAGAGGCATATTGATTGCTTTGGTTGATTCACTACTGTGATACATGTATGAAGTCACGTATATATAGATATGTATATATCGAGATGTATATGGATAATATATATAATATTAAAAAAATAATAATAATAATATTTTAATAGATGCTCAAAATTTGATGAGGCTTGTTGGGGATGCTCTTAAAGCAAGTGCAAAGGGCTCCCTAAATCTCTCCCTATCCCTATTTTACCCATCCAAGCCATAAATTTATGCTCCAACAGCCTCCTCAAAGAGGTTGGTAAACATCTTTATCTCCTTTGAATGCCTCCCTAAATTCCTCCCCATTTGAGGAGTCACTATTCATTCCCTTTCTCATTTTTTAATCATTTTTCCTCCCACTATCTCTCTCTTTCTCTCTCTCTCTCTCTTTCTCTCTCTCTCCACATGTGACTGTCTCTCTCTACCCACTAAACCCATTAATTAAAATAGGGAGGATAATAGAGAGGAATTGTTGGAGTTTTGAAAGAGACGTAGGTTGGTAAAATGAAAAATATGCACTGTTCACTACAATTTTTAGAAAAAAATTTACTAAGGATATCCTTATCTAACACACCAAACTAAATACCAAATTTAACCTTAAAAACACGTTTTATAATTTAGCAAGTCACTTTTCAAAAAATTCACAAAATCAGACTCTCTATTCAAACTTTAGCAAGTCGCTTTATCAAAAACTCACAGAATCAGACTCTCTATTCAAACTTTTACTCTTTCCTCCCTCCTCCTCTTTTGGTAAGTGAACAGTAGGTCACCAAATTTGTTAAGTTACTGTAGCAAAGTTAAGAAATCTTCAAATTGTTGAGTTCGTTTGGTGAGGCTAATTTTTGAGGTTTTGGAGGAGTTTGCTCTCTACTTTAACTTTAAAGTTAAAATTGTTAAGCCACATATTGATGCTCTATGCTTGTTGGGATGCTCTTAGTATGGTGTTTGTTACTATTGTTGGAGAACCTAAAACCTGTCGGAAGTAAGAAATTTGGTATTTGTTTCTTCCTCTGGAGATGCTCATTATTCATCACAAGTCATTTAGGCCCCGATTGGATGAAAGATTATTTTCAGGGGGATAAGTTTTGGAGGGGAGATAAGATAAGAGGGGGTATAATTTTTGGAGAGTTGACCCACATTGATGTGATGTTTATGGAAGTGGGATAAAAAAAATAGATGGTTTGGATGAAGGATTAAACAGAAGAATAACTTTTGACTTGGTTTGGATGCATGGGGAATAAGAGGGGGTGAATGATGTAAAAAATTGTTGAATGACTATTTTGCCCTCTGTTTTTTTTTTAAAGAAAAAAACGTTTTTTTTAAAATTAAGAGACAATAAATATGTTAATTAATGGATGAATTAGTAAATAGTTAGAGGGGAGCTAGTGCAATTTTCACCTATATGTTACCTTCCCCAGGAGTAATTTGTTTTGTTTTATCTTTCTTTTTCTTTCACCGTCGGTTTCTCTATCTCACTCTCTATCTCTCTCCCTTTCCCAACTCCAAACCCAATTTCATACCTTCAAACCCAAAATCGAAGGCCATAACGTGAGATTCGATCTAAGAGCCAGAAGGGAAGGTTGTTCTACTCGGCAAGAGCTTCAAATCCATCCAAACAAAAACCACCATCGGAGCACCTAAGATTTTCGTCCTTCCAAGAAAGGGTCTGTGATTTTCGTCCTTCTAACATCGACAGTCTGTGATGATTTTCGTCCTTCCAGGATCGACGGTCTGTGATGATTTTTCTATTGATTGAAGAATTTTTGTTTTTGTTTTTGTTGCTATACAAAAACTTGTATATCTTTTATTTTTGTTGATGATGATTTTTTGTTGAAGTTTTGTTGATGATGATTTTCTGTTGAACATTTGTTGATGATGATTTTCCATTTTCTGTTGATAATGAGTTCGGGGAGGGGGATAAGGAGGGGTGTTGTGGTAAAAAATCTCTCCCTCTTCTTTCAGATAATTTTTGGGGAGGGTGAGGGCAACCCAAAAATTATCAGGGAGAGGAACCCTGGAGGGGAAAAGCTTAGAGGGGGTGAAAGAATATGAGGAAGGGGATTGAGGTTTCCAAACGGGGGATATGGGTGGGGCCCCCCTCTTAAAAGGGGGTGAAAAATTATAAGGGGGAGATATCTTCCATCCAAAAGGGGCGTTAATGCCTTGTTCTTGAATGAATTTTATGAGAATCTAGTTTTGATAAAATCTAACATTCTTAACGGATTTTAGCAAAACTATATTTTATCAACACTATATTTTTTCTCACAAAATAATTTACAAAACACCTTCATAAACCCTAGATTTAATCCATTGGAAAAACAAATGTCATTTTATCACACCTCTAAACAAAACTACATTTTATCAAAATTAGATTTTATCTCATAAAATTCATTCAAGAACAAGGTCTAAATGGATAAAATGGTATTTGGCATTAGGCTGTAGACTCAAAAAAACGTACTCCGTATATCGTGAACTCGTCTTTAACTTTGATTTTCTCATCAAAACACATTTTCGAATATATCAGAACACATACTCGAATGTACTGGCATATCAGAATGGCGCGTGAGGCTTGAATATGAACCCACTGTAACTTCAGGTGTAAAGCCTAGTGCAATTGTGTACTTGAGAGAGAGAGAGAGAGAGAGAGAGAGAGAGAGATGCATCTGCTTTGGTGCACTCAATGTTCTGAGGAGCGGAGGAATCTTATCTCATGCTGGATAGTGTTTTAACTGTTGGAGCATGCGGTGTGTTTTAGCCTAAAAAGTTAGTTGACTTATTTTTTTGTCTTTACTTGATTTTTTTGTGTTTTTTAGTTTTGCATCAACTTTTTGTGCATTATTTGGTTCGTCTCGGCGAGAAGAATAAAAAAAGTAAAAAATTATGATCGAAGCATAATTTTTTTTGAATAAAGACAAAATAAGTTTAAAAGTCAGCTTTTTATATTTTTTTCGATCTTATTCAAAAAATTGAGGGTTCTAATAATACTAATTTTTTTATCTTTTTAGATTCCTCTATTCGAGACGAACCAATAATACACAAAAAATAGATGCAAAACTAACAAACACAAAAAAAAATTAAATAAAGACAAAAAAAAAAAATTAAGCCAATTTCTATAGCCAAAACAAAGTATCGCATTTGTCTGCAACTGCACTTCCTGTGTGAGATACGTATGTAACTAGTCTTGATATACCCACCACGGAACTTCTATCTGTTTTTTAGTAGTATTATTTTCATTTTTTATGACATAAAAAAATGCGATTAAGGTCCTGTATTCAATTTTTGTGGGTTATTCCAGAACAGTTAATTTTATGGAGTTCACCAATTATTTTAATCCTAAAAAAATAATGTTTATCGAAAACCGATCAACAGCTTATCAAACTACTTTCATCTTCATACAAATGGGATCAACGTGCACAGTGCTCATTCATTTAAAGATAAAAGTGTTTCGATAATAGGGCGCACAATCGGTATTCAATGAACTCATGAACATAATTTTTTTTTACGGCTCAACACTTCGCGAAACTTACAAAATGAATGGTTTCAATGAATGAGTCCACAAAAATCGAAATTGAACCCATAGTGAACTGGACCTTAAATCCTACTCATGTTTCTAATTATTTCGAAGAAAAGTTATACGCGCCCAGCCCTGACATGCGCCCTGCCCTGGACCCACCCCCTGACACGGTAAAATTACAGCTTTACCCCTCCTCCCCTCCTTTAATTACCCTATAATATATTATTTATATTAATTCATTTATATTACTTTATTTATATTACTTTATTTCCTTTAATTACTTTATTTCATTTATTTACTTTATTTATATTATTTAAATTAATTCATTTCTTTATATAAATTAATTTAATTATTTAATTCATTTAATTATTTATTTAATTCAGTTCTTTAATTTAATTCATTTTTATTTAATTATTTATTAATATTTTTTTTCTCTTTTATCTTTTTAATATGCTCTAATATCTTGTTTCTCTTTTTAAATTATTTAATTATTTAATATCTTGTTTCTCTGATATCTTTTAATTCTCTTTCTTTATATATATTTTAATTCATTTATTTAATTATTTATTTAACTTTTTTATTTTTCTATTTAATTTATTTAATATTATTTATTTACGCCTTTTTCCTAACTATTTAATCTTATTTATTTAATTCGTATATTCAGATTATTTCTTATCTTCTTATCTTCAATTACAACCACTCATTCAGATTTTATTTTTCTCTTCTTATCTTCTTATCTTTATTTACAACCACTCATTCAGATTTTATTTTGCTCTTCTTATCTTCTTATCTTTATTTACAACCACTCATTCAGATTTTTTTTTATCTTCTTATCTTCATTTATAACCACACATTCAGATTTTTTTCTTACCTTATTATCTATTTATACTTCCTCATTCTTTTATTACTTCACACTTTCTTTTCCTAATTCTCCCACTACATTCACAGAACATTTCCCACTATTTTTCTTTCTTTTACGAAGAACATTATGGATGGCTACTACTATCCAGATGGTTGGTCATTTGAGAATAATGTTCCCAGTGAGTAGAGCTTCTCCTACAGTAGTAGCGATTATACACCCGAATTTAGCACTGATCAGGTTAGTTATTTCCGTTGTTCTTATGCATATTCGTCATTTATTTTGAAAGTAGAAAATACTATGATAAGACTGGATAATATTTTACTCATACATATTCGTAATTTTTTTTATTTTATAGATTTTTTGAAAGTAGAGAAGATATGTTAGTTTGGGTGAAGAGAGTTAGTCTCGAAAACGGTATTGTGGTGGTTATTAATAAATCTGATAATTTAAAAAGCGGCAAGCTGCCGAGTTGCATTCTTGGTTGTGAGAGAGGAGGAAAGTACAGACCGCACTGTGGGGTTGAAGGGCAAATCTTGCATAGGAATACTGGGACTAAAAAATGTGATTGTCCATTTGAGTTGCGAGGTATACAAATACCTCCAAACATTGCCAAGTTGGGTTTAAGGGTTTCCTGTGGTCTCCATAACCATGAGCCAGCAGAAAACATTGAGGGCCGCGAGTACCTATCAAGGCTAAAACCAATGGAGAAACAATTTGTAGTCGAGATGGCCAACAGCACCGCACCTCGTGAAATTCTTAGTATTTTGAAGAAAAAAGACTCGTCAAACACGACGGGAATTAAAAGCATTTACAAAGCTATTTTCATAAACAAGGAAGCCAAACGGGGCGGTCTGACTACTACTCAGTATGTCTTAGAGCAATTAATTAAGAAAGGATACTTCCACGACTTTAGGACAAATTAAGACACCAACGAAATCACAGATATTGTTTGGGTTCATCCTACAAGTCTAGAGCTATCTGTCAATTTTTTATCCGTGTTGGTAATTGATGCCACGTACAAAACGAATGAGTATCAGAAACCACTATTGGAGGTTGTGGGTATCACATCCACAAATCCAACTTACTCGCTTATGTTCGCATATCTTAATAATGAGAGGGAAGATACATGTACCAGGGCCTTGAATACCTTAAAGAAGTGGATGGTTAGAAAGGGGGCATCGTTGCCATTGGTGTTTGTTACAGATCGGGATTTGACACTTATTAACGCCATTGAAGCATGTTTTCCCATGGCATGTCACATCCTTTGCATTTGGCACATAAATTAGTGCGTAATGAAGAACTGCAGCGCTGTGCTTGGTAATATGTTTCAAGACTTTTACCATTCATGGCAGTCCCTTATTCATTCATCAAGCACTTCGTCTTACCAGCAGAAGTGGGTTGCCATGTGTGAGGAGTATAGCCAATATCCGCGTGTCATAACTTATCTTGCGGATACATGGTTAAGGCCGTACAAAGAGCGGTTTATTACAGCATGGACAGATACATGTATGCACCTCGGAAGCAATTCAAGTCAAAGGTATAGTCATTTTATAACTTTGCGAGTTAAATTTTTTGCATTATATTGTACTACACTATTTAAACAAAGTGCATTATTTTATTACAGGGCCGAGTCTGCACATGCGAGGCTAAAGCAGTATTTGGGGGGTACCACCATGTCATTGCTCCAAACATCTTTTGACCGTAAAGATGTTGACAAATCAGTTTGGGAAAATTAATAAGTCATTCAAGAAATCTCTCAACATTTCACGCCACAACCATTCACGTGACGCCATTTTTGATGAAATAAGGTGTCGCGTTTCATTATATGCAATGGAGTTTATCAAATTTAAGCTACAATCCGCCGCAGACGCCTACCTCTCTCCCAGGCGGCAGCTGCGGCTGTTCGATCAAAACAACACATGGATTGCCATGTATGCACAATCTGAGGGCTTATCGTTCCCATGGCACGTCAATTCCGCTATCCAGTATCCACTTTCATTGGAGTAGGCTCTCTATGCACACGGATGGGTTTAATGACGAGGGAGAACAACTTGACGGGACATCTCACGTGGTTAACATATTACAGGGGATGGATCCATGTATGCGAAAGCATATGATAGGCAGGTTTGTTGATATGGCGAATCCATCTCACAACAATGTTCGAGGCCCATCGTACAACACAGAACATAGAGGTTGACCTGCGGAAAAAGCTGAGTAGAGTGGACGACGCATACCTTCTTGTACAGAAGCATCTACTTTAGCATCTACATTGAGAGGGAAAAGGGAAAGGGAAAAATGCAGGGAGGGAGAGGGCAGAGAGGGAGAGAGAGGAGGCTCAGTACATTCAGCATTTACCTTGGCAATTTCAGCAGTATATGTCCCACACTAAAGACGTTAAAGCTGATGGTCATTGTGGATTCAAGGCGATAGCCGCGTAAATCTATGACACTGAGGAGGGTTGGGCTCATGTATGACATGATCTTATTCAAGAAATTCATCAGAATAGAGATCTCTATGATGCTGTTTATCCACAACATAATATGGCAGATGAGGTACTACAGTCACTGACCTATTTCCTATCTACGACTGATATGACAAATTGGATGGACTGTATGACTTTGGGGGTAGCCATCGCATCACGGTACAATATTGTACTACATACATTTGACTAGAATGTTGGAGGTTGTTTTACTTACTTGCCCTTGAAATCCCCTCCAGTTCTAGTCCGACAGCGCAAAGAAATAGCTATTGCCCGTATTAACAATCACTTCGTGCAACTTTTTTTGCGCCCTCATCACCCTGTACCACCAATCCCAATATGGTGGTGGCAGAATGCGTTGGATGTCGCTAAAGGATGGGCTTCTACTTATAACATACGTGTTGATTTGTGGTTCGACATACTGGGCGTCGTGCCGGGATCACAATTTGGAGGCAATATTGATTAGGGGTGAACATTGTCAATTGTAATATTTATTCACTTTTAAACGTGATTGTAATATTTATTTACTTTTAAGCATGATTGTATTATTATTCACTTTTAGAAGTTTTTTTTTATTACTCAATGTTAAGACAAATTAAGTAACTAATTAAAATATAAAGTCAAATTTAAATGTCAATGTAAAAAAATAATCTACTTGCAAATGTAATTTGAGTAAATTAAATTAAATAAGTAATTAAATAAATAAAGTTAAAAGAAAAAAAGAGAAAAAGAAAAAAAAAACAAAAACAAAAACAAAAACAAAAAAGGATGTTTGGCTAGTGCATTGGAAGGGTATTAGTGGAAGGTTGTCAAGGCGGGACTCCTAACAGCCCTCTATTTCGAATCGACATTTCTTAGGGCAAAATTTCACTTACCTCCCTGAGCTTTCAAACAACAACAAACGCCTTCCCTTTGATTTTTTTAAATTGCATTGACCTCCCTGCCAGTGTTGTCAAGCAATTTATCTTAACGGAATATGTGAAAGTACTTTTTCACCCTTTCATTTGACCTCCCCTAAGGTTTGTAACAATTATGAATACCTTCATTAGGTCTCTCTTTCTTGTCTGTTATTTATTTAATTTGATATAAGCTATAATTTAATTTAGTTATTGGAGTTAATACAATAGTTATTTAGTCTAGAATTTAATTTAGTTGTCCAGAAAAAAAATGAAGTTTGCTTCGTTTTATCTCTAATTTCTTGTAAAAACTAACTTAAAAATTTCATTGTTTTGCCTCTTTTTTTAATTCCTAGTTTTAAATCATTAGTAATATAGTAATATTGAAATTGAAAATATATTTAATTTCGGTAAAATTCTAAAGTACTTGTTACTGATGAGGAATTCATTACTTTTTGTTTAAAATATTATGCTTTTGCTTGATTAATATCTTTGAATATTTATTAGAACATCCTATTCATATGAGACCACATTACTCTTTTACTTAAAAGTTTGAAATTATGACCAAAAGCTTACAAAAAAGGTCACTAGAGACAAAAAAAAAAAAAAAATCTAAACATACAGATAACAATTAGTTGAGCTAAGCTAAAGCCCTAGTTGCTTAATTTATTTTAACAGAACAAGCTTACCGAGCTGCTTGACCGAAATCCTATACCTAATTTAATGGGTTGCCCCAAGCGTAGGGCGGAGACCGGTGTAGCATAATACCCGGTAAGACCGGAATCGAATCCACAGAGAAGGTGGAAAGTGCTTACTAAAAACTCGGGTTGCTAATATTTAACACGGCTCTTAGGTAGCCACCCTTGTGATTTGATTGGTGAAATTACCTAAACTAAGAGAATTGATTTTACTTAAATTAATTAAAAGGAAGTACGGTCGTAGGATTCATAACACGGTGACCAGGTCCAGACAGTTCCGCTCCATTTGGTGTTCTAAAAACGTTTGATTTTAGAGAGAAAAAGGTACCCCGAAAGATGCGAATCCTCGTGGTCGCCGTTTACCCATGTACAACGAAGAACAAGTTTTGGTCCCCCGTTCCCCGCGTTACATGGGCTCCGACAATGCCCGGATACGTCTGACGGAAGCTCTTTAATAACCTAAAATTGCTTTTTCCTTTGTTAATTTAGAAAATAGGAGCAGAACGAATCCAGCCCTGGCCACGGCGTGTTAATCACCCCGCGACCATACCTAATGAACTACTCACTCATATTAAATTGAACAAATAACAAGATTCTGAAATAAAGCATGCTTGAATAACTAAGTATGGATTAAAACAAAGATTCGGAAGCAAAGCGCGGACAAACTCCCGCGAACGAAGATTTAATGAAAATAAAACAGAGAGTTACCGAAGCAATATCTGAATCTGCGAACTAAACACCAAAACTCCAATGCAAAAGTCTCCGGAAAGTAGAATCTCCAGAGGAAAAGTCGGCTACCAAAAACTAAGAAAAACCTAATAAAGTTCGAACCCTAATTCGGAACAAAAACGAGGTATTTATCCTCTCCCGAAGTCAACACACGTGGCAAGGTCAAAACGGCAGATTTAATGCCCTCGGTATCGATACAGGAGAAGTCCTGTATCGATACCCGTGGGTTCTGTTTTCTAAATGGTGCTTGGGTATCGATACAGGGGAATCCATGTATCGATACCGGTGCCTCTAAGTTGACTTTTCAGCCTTTTGGTCGTCCTTGCTTGGGTCCCACCGGTTCCCCGCATGCCCGATGCCTTGTGTCTACTTCCCGTGCTCCTTTTGGCCCGTTTCCTACAAAATGAACACAAACACCAAAAACAAAAGACAACACCGCATCAGGTGGAAAATGAAATAAATCGCGCCTCGAATGCGCTAATTCGCCCTACTTAGGCGCTTATATCTTGAGATATTGCGCGCCTATCACGAGCCAAGTCACATGTTCAACACTTTGTTTGGTTTGGATCTCAAGACCCAAAATTAAATTTTTTTACCCTGATTTCCCTTCAATAATTATCTCTATTTCCAATCATTACGCCATATTTACAATCATTTCTTTCTCTATCTCTCTTCAATCATTACCTCATATTTTCAATCATTATCCTTATTTTTCTCTCCACTCAAAACCTAAAACCAAAACCCAAACCGAACAAAGGCCCAAGTTTGATTTTAAACTTCACAAGCTTTCAAAATGAATATTCAAGTACTATTTGTGTTTACCAACAAATCGAGTTTGTAAAGAACATCTCCACTTTACACGGTGCTTGACCGACCGGGTGACTTAAAATAAAGACGCGTCCCAAGCGTAGGACTCTCGACCGATGTAGCATAATATCCGGAAGTACCGGAGTCGAATCCACAGAGACGGACGAACGTGTGCAGGACTCAAAGATGACGGGTTCACAGTTTATCTTGGCTCTTAGGTAGCCACCCCTTGTTCAATGAGATTAATTTACTAACTAAATTACCAAACTAAATTAACTAAATATGGATTTGAAAAGGAGAGTACAGCCGTGGGAACCCAGCGTCCGCAACTAGTCTAACTGATGCTTACTCGGGCCACAATTACTCATTTTACTGATTTTAGAATAAGAAAAAGGATCCCTAACAAATGCGCACCACCTGTCATCAGATTCTGTGCGCATTCGAGTTCCGGCGATGCCTGAGTTTTGTTTGTTAGAAGAGTTTTCGTTTCCTAAAATTGCTTAAAAATCGAGTTAATTCGGTCCCGAGGTAGAACAACAATTAGCCTAGCGGCGAAGCGCTTTCGCCCCGCAGCCGCACTCTGTACGACTACTCACTCATGACTCTATTAAACGCAGTAATAATATTAACCCTAGATCTAAACATGCTTCAAACAATTGAAACAAATAAAACGCGATACCAAATATTTACAGCGAGAGAACGGATGCGAAGGACAAGAAATCAAAACTGAAAATCCTCAAGAACTTGAATTAAACTTGAATCTGCAAAATAATCCTGAAAACAGCAGCTGCAAAAGTTCAGCAAATAAAACCTAAATTATGAAGTGTGGATTCCCCCCCTAAATCGAGTTAAAAGGGTATTTATAGTAATCCCCTTAAATTTACAATTAAAATCCTAAAACAAATCGGAATTGCGTCGCACGAAGACCAAAACGCCACCGTGAGATAAGCTCTCGGTAGGGCTACACCAATTTTGGTGTATCCCTACCTAACCCATTAAGGCTGATAAGCTCGCGGTAGCGCTACACCAAAAGTGGTGTAGCCCTACTTAACCCATTAAGAGCCGTTTGACCCTTGACCCTCGAAGTTGACCGTTGACACTTAACTCCGCGGTAGCGCTACACCACTTTAGGTGTAGCGCTCCCCAAGCTTCTGTTCAGTTATTTTGCCCCCTTTTTGCTACTTTTGAGCGCTCCAGAGAAATAGGGTAGCGCTCCCGACGTCATTTCTTCGTTTCCTTGAATAATTCCCTTGAACACTTAGTCTCCACGGCTTCTCATGCTCTCTAGCTCCATCTCGGCCTTCAAGTCTCTGTAATCCAATCTTGCGCTAAAACAGCCTTATTTTCCTAAAAATTAACAAAAACACAAAAACATACCAAAGCAACGCATCAAGTGGAAAATAGGGAATAAATTAGATAACAACGTGTTAAAACTACCCTATTTAGGCACTTATATCTACGATATTGCGTGCCCATCACATGGCCTGGTTTGGGTAAATTGAAAAAACTGATTTTTTTGGTTTTGTCCTTATTCAAAAAAAAATTGCATTTGTTAGTTTTCGGTCGACTTTTTATGGTTTCTTGGCTTGTCTCGACGAGAGGATTCTAAAAAGTATAAAAATTACTAGCGAAACTTAAAGTTGTGTGAATAAAGACGAAAAATAATCCAAAAAACCGGTTTTTTGAATGTCACCTTCGTCTTTATTCACAAAATTTTAAGTTTGGATAATAATTTTATACTTTTTAGATTGCTCTCGTTGAGACAAGCCAAGAAACTACAAAAAAATCAACCGAAAACTAACAAATGCAAAAAAAAATTGAATAAGGACAAAACCAAAAAAACCAAAAAACCAGTTTTTTCAAATTGGAGATCTACTTCTGATTCTGCATGTATATAGATACACCTCCAAAAAAAATAGAGACGGATCTCCATTTATTAAAAGTCATGATTTTTTCATTATTATAAATGCAATTTATAGAGGATTAGTATCATTGAAAATATATCAACAATACCAATAAAATGAGACTAAGGTCTCGATGTAACATTAGTCAAGATCCTTTAATAAACTTTTGTTGCTGATAAAAATACAAAAATAAAAATAAAAAAATAAAAATAAAAGGAGACAAACATTAGTTAGTTTGGCCCAATATTTTCATCTTTATTTGAATTTTTTCACATTAGTTAGTTTTGTATCAACTTTTTTTGTGCATTATTAATTTGTCTCGACGAGTGAAATAAAAAAAGTAAAAATTATATCCAAACTCATTTTTTTTTAAATAAAGACAAACATAGGTTAAACAAATAATTTTTCTTGACTTATTTTAGTCTTTATTAAAAAAAAATGAGAGTTTCGATTACCACAATATGAAGTTAACCATGACCAGCAAATAATTTTCCTAGGGTCTTATTTTGCCCCTTTTTTTTGTTGAGGTTCTGGGGTCTTATTGTAGGAGTATTTATTAGACAGTACGTACTGAGGATTCAAAGAAGTCATGAGAGAAGTCGGCAGTCTAGGATTAATAGTTGGAAAGGCTGGGGTTTAGGGTTTCGAAAGAGGGACATAAAGAACTTCGACAGAGTTTATTAGAGCTGGACAGATAGAGGTGGTAGTGGGCATATAGCAAGGTGTAGAATCCGTCCTAGCAGCGTAAGAATATTAAAAGCAGGATCAAAAAAGTTGATAGACGTCATTGCCAGAATTGAAGAAGCTGGTGATTATACATATCACTATGGCATTGGCGGGAATTTCGGACACGATCCGTTCACACGATGCAAAGTTAAAGGATGTAGATCGATTACTTTTTGACATGAACATGAATATGACACAATCCGTCGGCATGAAAATAAAATTGGACTAATATGAGTTAGACTTGCGTAACTCAATAAGGACACAAATAACTATTTATTTTTCGTATAGACTCGTTATTGTAAATGACACGACAAGACAAGATGCTGATAATGTCAACTCATAGCCCATACTTGTGTTTCCTTAAAGATTAATTTTGATTCTTTTAAATTTTCTAATGAGTGGATGATTTGATGTTCTGAAATCATTTTTCGTCAATTTGTATAAGGAGTATCAATGTAATTATGTAACTGTAAGACGCGCATATTGTTATACAATGCAATGCAGAATTTGTATTCCAAGATCAAACTGACCTGAATATTGAATTTCTTAATCACTGCGTTTCAATGTAAAAAATCCAAAATTAATTAAATTCATTTGAGCTAGTGTCCTAATTATTTCGTAAACAAAATTTTAACTATTATATATAGTTGTTGGTGGCTTTTTATTAATTTAGCAGGAAATTGTACCAAAGTATTTAATATTGAGACCTATGTCTAGCTGTAACTTAGACATTTTTTAATATCATTTTTTTGTTATTGTTGACTTTTTTTTTGTTGGTTTTTGTCATTTTTGTAGTTATGATGGTATTGAAAATGGTCTAATTTTTATTATGGATTAAATAAAATTTTCAAGTGTAATATTGGTAAGTGTATATTTTATGTACATAAATGAAAAAAATATTAATTTTATGGCAAATTAAAGATAAAGATAAATATAAATATTAAAGAACAGTAAAAATAAAAAGAAAAATGAACACACGAGCTATGTAACAAGACATGGGCTAAAAAGTCAGCCCAATACAAAATGTACAAATTAAAACACGTCACAATTTTAAATAGGTCGGGTTAGTATTAAGATGTTTGAAACGAATTAAAAAAAGTTATGAAATCCACATTTACACGACACAAATACAACACGATACGATACAATGTGCGCCCATGAATATGTTTCTATATTTTGGGTCTTGCAATTGTAGTGGGCATACAACAAGCGCACAAAAAAAAAAAAAAAAAACATTTACACCTAAAAAAAGTTTGTACCTTTTCTACTTTCTAATGCATTGACACTTAAAAAATTTGTATATTATTTACACTTTTCAATACGTTTTTTTAACCAATGGGCACATGGTAGTATTTTCCCTATATTATTTTTATATTTGCATATAGATCTAAAAGAGTACATAGGAGGAAGCTAGACCCGGCCCCTCCCATTCCAAGAAAGCTTTTGTAATTAGCTTTACGTCACTTCCATGGCCAGTAACTTGCCATGATACAAAGTGATGAATTTCGAGTTGAAAGAACCATCTTTTCAAAAGAAAAAAAAAATGGTTGAAAGAACCAACATATATACAGTTGGTTACATAGTACGGGATGGGATCAAAGCTTTGAAATGGTAGTGTTTGGACATAAACTGGGAAGGATATATGTTGAGGGAGAGCAAGTTTACCTTTTAATTAAGCTAGTAGCATTATTTTTGGGATCTGTCAGGACAAGTTTGGGGTCAAAATATCATTGCCAATTGCCAAAGTTGTTATTATTATTATTTTTAACTGTAATATCATTTTAAAATGCATTCTTGGTTCACTAGTACAATGTCATTTTGACATATATATATATATAACCGCATTTCTCCTACTTTGCAACAATCTATCTCACTCTTTAGAGGTCATATGACAAGTTTAGCAATTGTTAAATTTGAAGCAAAAATTAATAGCACTGTAGTATTTCTAATGATCGAGTGTCAGTTCACGCTATTATTTAATGCCTAAATGGTATTTTCGGTATTTTTTACTTCTTGCCTACCTTGTGTCAATAACATCTTGTTTAAAGGGTATTCTGTTAAGGGTGTTTTTAGAATAAACTAGCTTTTTACAGTTTTTTATGTGATGTATTGTGAGAGAATGACTTGTCTTGATTTTTGAAAAAAAACTGTTTTTTGTTAGTGGAACACCCCCTAAATGATATTTTGTGAAAATGTATTTTGACTTTTAAAAATACCAAAAATACCATTTAGACGGAAAAAAAAAAACCCGACCTTGGAATTTTTGCAGGAAACAATTGGTATGTTAACGTTATTCTAAAGGCGAAAAATTTAGCGTGAACTAGCCTGAGTTTGACATTGGAGATGATGTTGTCATTCTTGACGCCAAATTTTAACTTTGACATGGTTTTTGCCACAATGGTGAATTTGCGTTCACAGTATAAAAAATTGTACTGTTGAGCCGATTAGTGTCATTTGGCTCAACTTCAGATTTAGGCCATTGAATCAAAGTCATCTAATTTTTTGATGCAGATCAATTAGCTTAAATAATTATGAAAGATTTGACAAAGCCAAAAGTATCAAGTTTGAACCAAAGATGACATTTTTTTTAAAAAAATTTTTTCCAACAAAAGAGAGCAACGAAATTTTATTTTATCTTTTACTATTCGTCCTTCCTAATCTATTACATGAGGAGGGGGGGAATGAGACTCGATTTCAGGATACAGTATGAGGTATCTAAGAGCTCTACCGTATGAACAGCAACCACTTACGTAAAAGAGAGCAACGAACGGGACTTGGATTTAACCAAAATTTTCTAAATTATGACTTTGACATGCTAAATGGCTCATTAGTGAATACCGCATGATACTGTCCTAAAAGCTCTTTTGATCGAACTGTCCTAAAAGCTCTTAAATTGTGCTTTGTATTATTAGGCATTCCAATCATATGGTCAGAGTTATGCAACTAATTGGTCTACTTTCACAGAGCTGCCAGCTCCCTTTCTGCCCTTTTTCTTGGTCTCCCTACAACCTGGATAATTAGATAAATGTCCTAATCATTACATGCATTACAAAACGCTCTCGAATCTAAATATATGATGATTAGGGTCTTATCCAAACTCTTTTACTGATAATTAATCTTCTTTATCAACTGGGTTAAGAACCCTCATAGACTTTTCCATCTTAAGGTCAACAGTCATCGTGTTTTGTTTGTAGCCTTCTTTTAATAGTATTTGCTAACCACCCAATCCCCCCTTACCCTTTCTGCCCAAATTCATTGGATTATTTGTAGCAAATTTTTTATTAGGAAAACATTTTTAAAAGTTTTCATTTTTTCGAGTGAACTATCTTGAAGTGATGAATCGAAAGGAGTAAAAATGTTAGGATAAGATGGATCAATTATATATATTATGTGATGGCCATTCAAGACATATAACGTGCCAAATATAAGTAGGAAAATGCAAATGAATGGGCGGTGATTAAAGTTCAAAAAGTGCATTCTAAATAAAACCCATATATGAAACACACAAACTTTTTTTGATACATGCGGAAAATCTTGTTGAAATAATAAGTCCATCAAATTTAATAATAATCTAAAATTACCATATAACGAATCGTTGTCAAATTTAGTAAGTCCGTCAAGTACTAACATAAGATGGTGCCCAATAATAGAAGTGAACGGTTCCAATAATTAACGTTCCAGCCCACAAAAAAGTCATATTGGACAGTCCACTCTCTTGGAGGGGTTAAAGAGGTTCTAAACCTACAAATGTCGTCGTTACAAGTGTTGCTTAAGTGTCCCGGAGCATTAATGTCAAGTAGTGTCTCAACTATTTTCTTATTACACATTTATGTAGAATCTAAACATTTTGTGACGGAACAACACAAATGTGTAGTGGAGAGAAGAGTAGGGAGACCATGTCTCGGTGTTTATTTGTTTCCTTGGAGAAAATTGTGGTGAGGTTTGGCCTAAAAAGTTAGCTGACTTATTTTTCGTCTTTATTTGATTTTTTTTCTTCATGTTTTTTAGTTTTTCATCAACTTTTTGTGTATCATTGGTTCGTCTCGGCGAGAGGAATCAAAAAAGTAAAAAATTATGATATAATCATAATTTTTTTTTAATAAAGACTAAAATAAGCCAAAAGTTAGCTTTTTACACTTTTTTCGATCTTATTCAAAAAATTGAAAGTTCTAGTCATAATCTTTTACCTTGTTGGATTCCTCTCGCCAAGACGAACTAATAATACTAAAAAAATCGATGCAAAACGAACAAACGCAAAAAAAAATCAAATAAAGACAAAACAGAAAGTTAAGTTGGCTTTTTAAGCCAAACCTTCACACGTCCTAATCAGTAGATTCATTAAATCGGTAATATAATTATCTCACACTTCTCCTCTAAGGCACGCGTGCGCACCCGCTGCCCACTGGGAGTGACGACCCCATTAAACTTAGGCCCCAGTATCTCTTTAAGAGATTTTGGCAACCTCGTCTTCCATAAACAAGACAAAAATCATGAAAAACTTCCGTATTGGTGTAGTAAGACAAGAACATTACCCTCTGTTACCTTCAAAAATATCTTCGCACTTTTTTTTGATGAACGGGTGTGTGAGTCAGCTTGCACGTACCTCGATTAGTTTCGGGGCCTGAACATAATGACCGGGCATAAGATTTTTGATGGTTGGCGTCCGTGAGATATTTCGAACATGTGACTTTATGGTTAATCACTTATTGTTTTCTCATGCCTACTTTGTCAACCTCTTGGATTATTGTCGCACTTATTAGTACTTTGAAGATAAAAGTAGCAAAACAAAGTAGATATATATAGGACAATCATGGTTTGTTGGAATGTGGTAGATTGTATTCAGGATTACTGAAATAATGGAGGGAATTGAAATAATGGAGGTAAGCAGTATTTTAGTTTGAGCAATGATATGTGATCGTGTCGCACTGTATCAAAATCTTAAACGAAGAGTTAATTACTGCTCTAGAGAATAACAACTTAGTCCAAGTATTGATTCTCCGGGATAGATTGGCTAAGTTATTGTAAATTCGATTGGTTTATAAATTAATTCAAGGGAAAAATAACGATTGATAGGTTTTGGTTTTGAGAATTACTATTAAACTAAAAGAATTACAAGAGCAATGATTGATTTGGCTGGAAACTAGTGAGAGAAGATCAATGTAGGGTTTTGAATTCTCCCCGACCACATTATTAGGTATAGGCTAGTGTCATAGCCTAGGGTTATCATTCGAATAATAAGGGATTATTGGTATTTGGTAGGGCTTACAAACCCTCTCGATAATTGTCAAAAAGTTAATTGAATTGTCAATAGGCATAGACTTTCCCATAGTAATGACCGTCAAACTAGTACAACCCGTCTCTTTCACTGGTTGTCCAATGGCAAGACCCGTTTTACGAGCATAATCCATCTCAGTTGTCCAAGCACAAACTATGAAATCATTGATTAACTACGTAATTGAGAGTGCACACACAAATATTCAGTAAATTGAAAGCATTGGAATCATTTCATTCATAGGTAATGAAACGGGTTCTAGTTAAACAATCGATTTGAATAATAAACCTAAAATCTATACATAAACAAAGTTACTTGGCATGGGGCTTCATCTTCCCCTAGATTGATGTTTAGCCTACCATGTAATACATAAGTTGCCTCTCTAAAACTTCTCTTCTTAATTCTGATGTAAAATATTCTTTTTATACTTTCAACAAGTAGCAAGCAACATATATTGGAAAACTCCAAGCCAATAAACTTGGATGGCAGCATATATGACTCTGTGGGTATGTTTTGATCTAGTAAAAGTCAAGATTGAAAATTTCTTATCTCACGTTGATGAGTCGTTTTGTGGCGTGCTTGATCAACGGCCTACAAAATAGAGTAACTTGACACCGTGTGGCGTCTAACCAACACCTCTCTGATGCCTAAATGAGTATGATATATGAGATGTGTGTATCAAATGAGTTGGACAGGCTAGGCTCTAGTGGGTGGCCAATTTTTATCTATCACATGCAAAATTGCAGCCCTTTCATCTAGCTTTTCAACCCAATTTGAATCGCCTCAATCAGATAAACGAACAGAAAATTATGATCAAAATACGAAGATGTGCAACTTGAGTCCTAATTCGGGAATGGACAGCACTACGCGTACAGAAGTTGGGGTACCGAAAATGAACCGATCGCACACGGGGGCCCACTTTTGGGTCCCACACGAGTGATCCGAACCGTTCATTGTTCTTAGAACATTTTTCCGAAACGGTGGGACTTTGGTTGGAGCACTTCCAACCGTCCGATTGAGCTGAAATTTGGTGGGGCCCCTCGGAAAAATGTTCTAAGAACAATGAACGGTTCGAATCACTCGTGTGGGACCCAAAAGTGGGTCCCCGTGTGCAATCGGTTCATTTTCTGTACCCATATCTTTATCCTTCGGGAATGAATCAAAACTCTTAACTTTTCCTTTCAAATTGAATAGATCTTGATATCCTTGCATGATTCCGTCCTTGTTTGAATTGCACCACGTTCTGTCCTTGTTTCCTTAAAACTCAAATAAAAGCTAAATTCATAAAATTGCCCAAAATAAGTCAAAAGAATATACTCCCTCAGGCCAAAATTTAGGCACTTAAAGCAGTCACATTTAGGCACTTAAAGCAGTCACTTTATGGGCTTTAGCCCAAAGCCAGCTTTGAGTGCACACAACTTTAAAAGTTCAGAATTTGTATTCCTAGACTTTTCCTTTTAATTTGAGCAATGATATGCACACAATTTTTAATTTGTAATATATCCACATACTAATTTAATTTTTCATTTAGTTTAAAGATAACGGATATTAGGGCATCTCCAACAGTCTCAACATATTTTGAGCCGAAAATGCTATTGAACAGTGCACATTCTTTTATTTTACCTACCCACGTCTCTTTCAAAACTCTAACAATTCCATCTATTTTACCTATCGACTATTAAAATACTATTTTTCTCTTGTTTAATTATTATAAAATATTACCTATGTATATATATAATCAGGAACTATCCAGTCAGGGATAGTTCCAGTCCGGGTTTGTCCGGACAAAGGCCTTCCCGATCACATTTTGATGATCCGAACCGTCCAATGTGTTTAAAACATGTTTTTAAGGGTCCCTACTAGAAATCATAAAAAAAAAATACCGGGAAGGGCTTCATCCGAGTAGTTTTCGATAAAACTGTATTTAATCGAAAACTACTCGGATGAAGCCCTTCCCGGTTTTTTTTTTTTATGATTTCTCGTAGGGACCCTTAAAAACACGTTTTAAACACATTGGACGGTTCGGATTATCAAAATTTGATCAGGAAACGAAAGGTGTGGATGGTGTGGACTTTGAGAGTAGTGGACTAGAACATTGGTGATATATATATACCATTTTTCTTGATCTATAGATCTCCAAATATTTACCATTTTCCCCAATTCATATACGTAGAGATTGATAGGGGATGAAGCACTGAAGGAGGGCTATTATACCCTTTAGAGAGAGATGGTTGAGATTACCTAATCAAAACAATTACTACTCCATCCGTCCCAATTAATTGGCCCTTTTTAGGATTCCAACTAATTAAGGGAACATAATCATTACACTCGTCATACATTTTCTTTTTTTCTTCTTTTATTCTTCAAAATATCATCATTATATGTACTTACTCTAAAAACAAAGGGTAAAAGTGAAATTTCATTACCTAATGATCCGTTAGTTTTGAATTGGGACAAAATTTAATACAAAAAAAGTGGCTTGGGACCAAAGGTTGGGCACGGAGGGAGTATTTTTGTTTTGTAAAATGAGATGGGGGATTGACATTTCCGTCTCTGGTGTGCTCTTGTGTGAGGGGGAACCAAGGGAGTGATGAAGGAAGAAGAAGAGAAGATTGGACAAAAGTAGTATTATTAAAATAGTGAATGGTGAGTGTACAATGTCTCTTCTTATCTAGCGACTTGTAGCGGGGTATTGTTGCAACTGTAACAAACTTTATGCAAAACGTGGAGGCTAGTGGGCCACCCTAATTGGGAAAAAATCTAACATCTTCTTCTCTAGCGACTTGTAGCGGGGTATTGTAGCTCCATTTATAGTACCGATGCCTTTATAGAAACTGTTACAGCCCATTTCTTCACTTTTCACTAGGTAAAATACATAAATAATGAGTTTGTTGAGCCTTGTTGGGATGCCCTTACAATTGTAAAACTTTAGAAGTGATGAATCTTTACAATTGAAGCTATTAAGTAAAAAACAAACTAATACTCCAATCAATGGATTTTGGAAAGTTAGTAGGGAGTCGGTCAGTGCTTACTCTACTAGTCTTGTTCCCTCCCTGGATGAATAACCATCTCCATTGCAAAGACTAAGTGCATTGTTTGGAAAGTCAAAAAGAGCCTGTTTCACAACTTCATTTTCAACTTTTCATTTATCCTTGCAAAATGCATTCTGTGAGAATGGGAAGAGGGCATCCTGTAGTGCGGTGCCGCACTACAGGGTTGTAGTGCGGCATCCGAGCCGTTGATTGCGCAATCAACGGCTCGGATTTCATCTTGGTACTTGCATGATCCGAGCCGTTCATTGCCGAAATCAACGGCTTGTGTGCCGCACTACAGGATCCCCGGATCCGTGAGAATGTGTTTTGGTTTTTTTGACATTAATGAGGAAAAATCAGAAGTAAGGTGGGAGGAGCTTTTTAACCTCTCATTTTCCTCTTTCCCCATTTTGGTTAACAAAAAGACCCAAATAACGTATTCTGCACATATCTCCCAAATACCACCCTTGTTACAAAATACATTCTGCACATTTCTTCCAAGCACTGTATCAGATTCAAAATTCATTATGACCATTATCCACAAAAGCCAAAAATTTAAAAATGAAAAATTGAAAATGAACCTCCCAAACACCCCTTGATTTTAGATATTTTGAAATCGATCTCATCAACTGCAACCTTATGTAACGTGACCGCCAAGCCACCATTTAGCAAGGGTGGTCACTCGAATACCCCAATATTTTTTTAGAATACATATAATATTTTTAGTTTTGCATTAGTTTAGCCCTTTATGAACACCAACCAAAATTTTTTTGAACACCCAACCTAAAAATATTAGAACATTGCCCAAAAAATTTCCACAAATCAACCCAATTTAAGTCCATAGGTGGCTTCATAGCTTCCCCATAGATTGTCAATTGAACATCCTAAAATTTAATATTTTTGTATTATATGTAGGTATTTTATCTCGGGTTTTTTCTTCTTTATTTTTTTTTAATACTTTCCTCTTTTATAAACACACGCCAATCCAGGTAATTCACAATTAAACACCTAATACATTAGCTCAAAACAAAATACACACATTTACTGACAAAATTTAGGATTCGAGAGAAAAATGTATTTAATGATATCGATATCTTGCTATACCTTCCCTACGACAATCAACTTTAAATCTCATAAAACAAGAATATATATAAAAAAAGAGCTCTGTGAACCTATTCTCCACACAATTTCCTACAAGAAATATATTAATTCATTGGTTTAATTTTACTTGGCCTAGAATATAGAATTCGCCGAAAACAATTGTGACATCATGATGTCCAAAACTACTAT
This sequence comes from Vaccinium vitis-idaea, assembly GCA_963854785.1. Lineage (NCBI taxonomy): Eukaryota > Viridiplantae > Streptophyta > Magnoliopsida > Ericales > Ericaceae > Vaccinium > Vaccinium vitis-idaea. The sequence goes on along the minus strand of OY978216.1, from coordinate 19,152,063 downwards.
TGACACTCCTCAAAAAATCATCTATATATTGTATTCTATAATACTTTTTTTTTATTTTAAAGATTATGTTTAATAAAACTAAGCAAAATCTATCAAACAAAATCTATATTGCACATATAATTCATTATAGCTTAAAAAATATAAAAAGATTTTTTGAGAGGTGTGAATAGTGTTTTGAGACATCAATTTTGAGACGAAGAGAGTATTATTTAGTCATAATATTCTTTATTGGTGTATATTTGACTAGTTAATAACTTAAGCCAAAAAAAAAAGAGGAATAGTTAATAGAGTTATAGTAGAATTAAGGTAATCTTTGAACACACTGTTAAAACGTAGAGTGATCGCACCATAAATGAACCTCCTCCTATTTCACACAAGCTTTCAACTTTGAGATTCAATTCTCTTGAATACTGATGAATTCAAAATACATATGTTAAAGAGAGATGCTTTTTGTCATGTTTATAAAATGATTGCTATTAACTGTGGCTACCGCAAGCAGCTTGCACCCATTATTAAGGTCCCATTCCACAAACTAAAAAAAGTAAAAAAGCTAGCTTATTACGAAAATCGAGATAGTCTATCTCACAAATACATCACATTAAAAGCCGCGAAAAACTAATAAGCCAAAAAACTCTCTTAATGGAACACCCTAAATGTGGTTATGCCCAATAGCTCCCTTCTGCCATTTCGATATTCAAACATTATTCAAGTACGTATTATATGGCCCACAGAATGATGTTGGGGGATTAAAACATGGGAGCATGGCCATTATAGGAAGGTCAAAACCAAAATCATGGAGACAACTTCTAAATTCAGCCACTGGGGTACATATTTTATGCACAAGATCTGATGATGTATTTTAACACCAAATTAACTTCGAATTTGGTGGATGTGTATGTTCACCGCATAATAAGACTTAAGACCCCACTTCGTATCGAAATCCCCAAAAGTGCAAGTAAACCCGGTCAATGTCAAGTGCAAGAATTTCTATTGAGAATTCTTTATTTCAGGTAGGCGTGGATGATATCTTTGACACGATCGAATATAAAAAAAAAATCCTAACTAAAGTTCAAGGTGGAATCAATTAAGGTGCTCGATGAGACCACCGTTGACCCTAAACTTTTCAATTTAATTAGTTTCCATGGTGAATATTTCCAAACCCTAAACTTTTCAATTATATTAGTAGTTTCCATGGTGAATATTTCCAAATTATGGTGAAAGAGTTGATACCCTAGCTAGTAGAAGCTATTTGTTATTTCAAAAGTATTTTAAATCATTGTCATACATTTGCCACCTCCAAACTTAAATCTGGAGTAAGTAAAAAAAAATTCAAATTTTGATTCAATACTTAACCCTTCAATTACATTGTTTGAATGATTAATGCTCACTTGTGAATTGTTGGATCACACCACACCACACCAAATAAAGTGTGAAGGTGGGGTGTGAAATAATTGATGTTTCTCACACGGTACCAATAGCAAGAAAATTACTAGCTTTTTCCATAAGCATGCACAATGTGGTAGTTAATGCCATGAGTGGGGAAAATTAAAATTCATTCCGTACTTGCATCACGAATCCTTTCTCCACACTAATTACCTGAACCGCACCACGCATTTTTGTGGGCCACAACTTTAGTCTTGATGAAAGCATTAAATGACATTATTTTGTTCAATATCACGCTGTGCTCCAACAACGCTGAATGGTATCCGATCGAGTGGCGCTCTTGCAACTTTGATTTGATTTTATGATGATATGACTCCTTGATACTCCATTGAGATTGGGATTGATATTGTTCCTTAAGGTATAAAGTAGGGTAAAGCCTAAATATATAGGGCATGCAGTGACTGATTTGTGTGGTTAATTAAGACTTGTGTATGCTTTGTGGGTTGCACATGAGGGGAATGACTAATGAGGGACCCTTCATGGGCCGAACCCTAGATTGGGAAAAAGTTGTTTGGATTATTATTGCACATATTTTGTGCTTTTGGCCGACAACATCTTCATCTTTTTTTCTTGTCTAATCCAAGCCACTACTGGATGAAAACAAACAGTTTAACGGAGTGTGAAGGAACTTGTCCTTATTCTGGTACTCTCTTCCCCCATTTCTAAAAGCCCCTCCGTAGCTAAATAATCTTCGTCAATCCAGTATTTATATAACCGTATCCGGACACGCAATCGTAATCCGGACGCGCAATCGTAATTCGGACACGCAATCGTAACCGTCGAAATTTAAATTCAGGATTGTCGAATAATACATGTTGGAAGTCACGTAAAGTAGTACTCCATCCATTCCTTTTTAAATGACCCCTATAGGAATACATGTAATTTCAAACTCCTAAAAAACACTTTTCTCTATATAATTTTTTAATTTGTTTTATACCAAATTAAAGTGCTCATTGAGTACTTCAATTTGGTGTCAAAGAAAATATATTTAAAAACGTTATAAGAAAGTATATTTTTTAACGTCCATAAAAATACACGTTTTCCAAATGGATCACTTAAAAATGGATGGAGGGAGTAAGTTTTGGGAGAAATTTTGGGAGAAATTTTGCACAAAAACTTTTACGAGCATAACATTGAGTAGTGATTTTTGCACTTTCCTTTTCACCGTCTGCACTTTTTTTGTTGTGTATATTATGTAAAGTTACCGTTTTACCCTTTCGTAAGTTCACAATTTCACATATCAAGGGTTATATGTTGTAACATGTCAATAAATACAAAAAGAAGAGTGTGATTTGTAAAAAGGTGAGCGCGAAATCAATTCCTATGACATTTACTACCTTAGAGCAACCACTCCGGTTGTCAAAAATTGGAGGAACTATTGCCATTGTAAAAAAGGGGGAAAAAGGGTGCCTACCCATAACAAAAAAAACTCAAAAATAACAAATGGCAAAATTTTTGTCAAAAATGGCAAAACATACGGCAAGTAGTCATTTTTTGACAAAATGACAAAATAATACAAGGGTAATGAAAAGGACATTATTCATTACTCTAAAATGAGAATGCAATGGTTTGCTCTTACATTGTTGTCAACAGTCAAGTGTAGAGCGAAGTCAGTTCTGGGACATGAACTGGAGTTTACCCAACCACCCAGCAGCTGCAGATCCATGATAGCAACATGTGACATATCTTTTGCCGCAATAATTTTCTTCTAAGGCCACTTGTGTTAATTTTTTTGGTTTTGGAATTTGTTGATGAAAAGAAAAGAAAAAGGGAAATGAATTTGTTGAAGGACAAGTGACAAATCCCTTTTTGAGGTATTTAAATATTTTTTTTTGGCACTATGTGAATTTTCATCTCTGTCATTTTAAACAATTATGCTTTCATCCTTTTTTGTGTGTGAAATACCTTTTATACCTATTTTATTACTATGACTTAGGGGGTGTGGGTGTTCCACTAAGGCAGTTTTAAAAATAAACTGGCTTTTCACGATTTTTTATGTGATGTATTGTGAGAGAATGACATGTCTTGATTTTTGGAAAAAAACTATTTTTTGTTAGTGGAACACCCCCTTATTAATTCATGTAGATACAGTTTCCTAATTAAGGGAGATTTGATTAGGATTGTGAATTCCAATTACTAATTATAGTTTCTTAAAATATTGGGTTTTGACTTATAGTAACCTATCTTTCAACCGAAAAGGAAAAGGGGGGAAATTTAAAAATTTCAAAATATTGGGTTTAACATGATTGTTTTTTCATATTTATTTTTACCATTTAAATTTTTACAAACATAGGAAATATAATACATTAATAAGGAAACATGGTAAATTAGTTAATACATTACCACGGAATCATGGTAAACACGGTACATTACCCATTGAAACATGGTAAACTATTTAATACATTACTATGGAAATACGGAAAACTAGTTACATTACATATTGAATACAATTTTCACTAGTTTTTGGTAAACTCGAATATCATCTTAACTGGTTTCATGGTAAACTCGAATACTATGATCCCCAGTCCCCACCGCCCTTTCCAACGAGGTGAAAAGAATAGTTTTGGTCTTGTTACCAACAAGGGACTCAGAGATGCAAGCTTGACCACCACTGCCCTTTCCAAGTAGCTGAGAGTTGCTACGGCCTTTCACGAACATTGGCTTACTCTTCGCAACCGAAGTACCACCGCTGTCGTTTGCCTAACACATTTACTGGGTTATCATGATAAATTAATAACTCAATTATACCTATGATTTTCCAGAAATCATGGTAAACCTTACCAATAATCAACATCCACAAAAATACCCACTGAGACAACACAATAAAGGGGAAAAAAATTATAAACCTTACCAATAATCAATGGGCTTTGTTGACGATGAGTTGGGATGGCGACGAGTTGGGATGGCGACGGGTGAAGATTTGGGATAGTGACGATGAAACAACTGGGACGTCGGAGGACTGATGACGGCGAGGTATAGGGCTACAAACAAGCCAAATCAAGCCGAGCTTTAGAATATTTAGGTTCGGTCGCTTAGTTTTTAAACAAACTCGAGTCGAGGTCGAGTTCAATGAAAATTAACGAGCCAAGCTCGAAGCGAGAGCCTAGGTTTGAGTCGAACTCGAGCTTGTTAATGAGCCTTAACGCGTCAAAAATATTAGACATTTAAGCTCTCATATAGGTCTAGAACTTCAATAAAATTTTTATTTTGTACATAAATAAGTACATACAAATATAAAATAATAAAATCATATTGGTTGTGTTTGGTTAGATAGTTTAGTTTAGTTTTGATGATGTCAGCAGGTGTAATGAGTGGAGAGAGATAGAGAGAGAAATGAGGGAAATGATGATGTCATCAAAACTAAAACTAAAACTAAACAGGAAAACGAACAAGGCCATTAAAAATTAAGTTTACAATACATTTAAACGTTTGTACATGGACAAGTTATAAAATCTTAATGATGTACAACTAAAAGTTGTCGCATGTGAGCTTTTATATGTCATATTCTTATGAGATACACATATATTATATATACTCTAGGTTCGCAAGCCGTTCTCTCAGGTTTGGCTCATTTATTAAACGAGCCTAAATTGAGGTGGCTTGTTTAGTATTTGAATCGAACTCGAACGAGCTTTTACTGAATCGAGTCTCGAACAGTTCACGAACGGCTCAATTCATTTGTAGCCCACGCGAGGCGTGAAGTTCTGTTGACAATCTGGGATGGAAAGGGTTGCAGTTTTGGATGACGGGTTTTGAGTTTCAGAAACTAGGGTATAAATGGGGATGAAGGCCGCGTAAATTGGGGGATTGAGCCAAATCCCTAAATTACAGCTTTGGTCCTTTAAATATTAGGTTTATGTGGATTTCAGAATGAAAACATAACTCTAAAAAAAAGGACGGAATGATAACATAAGTTTAAGTGCCTTGGAGGATGAATATGTAAATACCCCATTCTTTTTTCTTTTTTTTTCCCATCAGATTGAGCTTACGAAAATGAGCCGCGAGTACTGAATTACTCAAGTTTGGATTGTGAATATAATGAGTTCTAAAAATGCATTAAATAAATTCATTATTTACCATCAGATAATCGTAAATCGATTTGAGTATCTTGGTCTTTTATTTACTGTTATTGTTACTGTACAAGCTTATCGAACTGCGTATCTAGTTGTCAAGCTTGCTTTTAATTTGTTTCATAAACATGTTTGTGCTTGACTTATATCTAGTATTTGAATCAATTTCAAACAAACATCTAACAAGGTAAATGTAAAATCAGATTTGAGTTGACTAGTTCATTTAAGAACTTTATTTGACCAAAGAAAATAACAAAATAATTTGAAAAGCATGGAAAATATTTTTTGTCAATAATTAGTCGACCAAGAAAATACACTAACAAAATACAACCAATTTTGTTTGTAGATTGTTGGCTTGTGTATGTTTGGAGGATCTAATAAGAACGACCACAACCGTGCAGTTCTTTCAGGAATCTGCTGCATTCAGGAATCTAATTCCCATACCAAACACCAAGAGAATCTCTTCTGCTGTACAAATGAAGACGACAGTCTCAAATGATCCCTACCCACTTGTTTTCTGTCAAGCAAAAATATGAATTTCTCCATTCCTATTGAAGCAGTACTACTTTTCACTGCAAAAATTACAGATTCATCGGACCAAACCATACTAGTCTTGTGCGACAATCAATCAAGGTCAGCTACATAAAAAGAACTAAACAAACAGCACATTATGGGAAGTCGCAAAATGGAAAATTTTAAAACAAAGCAATCACAGAGAATGTGAGAGAGGTCCGGCCTCAAAAAGCCGACTTTCACTAGCAGAAAAAGGAATCACTATAAAAAAAAAAAAGGAGAACGACGAACCAACAACAGCCATAACTCCCGATTCAAAATCCCTAAAGCTCCCGAAAAAACCATTTTACATAGAACAGACCAGAATAAGAACTTGGAATGAGAATACCCACTACAGGTGACCGGCTGGACATGAGCGAGTAGCAAACAGAATATTAAGATCAATGAGTCGAACATGAGACACCTATAATAACAAATTGAGGGAGCATATTAAAAGGGCACAAATACGTCCAACGCAAACGGGAAAGATCATGTGTCAAACCTGGCTCTCTGGATGCACATAGCTGTAATTTCGGTAACTTAGCAACCCAACAAATACAATTAAAAAAAAAAAGAAGCAAAAAACAAACAGGGACAGGCAGAACATAAATAAATTGTCCATTGTAGTTCCCAAAGAAATAAATGAACAAGACAAGGATCAAATAATTTGGGAAAACAGGCAAGCACATAAAGAATTTGCCTACGGTTTTTCTCATAGACAATCTTAGCCTTTGTCATCAACAATAAAACAGCACCCCATTTAAAAGTATCACATAGAACCTAATCGGCAAGCTCTTAGAAGTATAGACAACAAGCTTCTAAACCCGTATCGAGTCTTTAGGGATAGAAAAGGTTTAGCCCAGAAAATTAAGTACATGAAAAAGGACCCAAGAGTGACCTGACTTACAACTGGCTTACAACTTTTGGATAACTACCGAATTCGCAAGACCAGCTTGCTCTATCGTCTGAGATGGATCAGTGAGGGGCTTGGGAGGGAATCCGACAGCCTGCAGCTGATAATTCCTGTTTCCCTCAGACCTCGACGCATCAATGAAGGCACGGATATCACCTATTGTATGGTGGTAGTTGAAATTTGCAACCATGCGGGTCCCATCAGCCAACCTGAGTTGGATCGATGTCGATGGCAGAGTTTGATCCACTACTAGGCCCATGGAAGGGGTTGGAGCAGAATTGAGAGGGGTTGGCTCGGGAGCCGCTGGAGTTGTGCTTCCACCCAGAGTTCTTCCCACACCTTGAAATGGAGTCTGATGCTTCTCAGGTTCCTGCCAAAAAAATTGGAAAAGAGAAAGAAAACTTGTTATTCAAAAAGTCCACACCCTTCAAAAATTGGAAAAGTGGCCAATGGATGCAGAAGGCCATATAGGAACGCGATAGCAGGGGTGATGCTCTTAGGCTATGTTCGCAGGGATCTGCCATTTTGGGTGGTGTGGGACATGTATTGGGCGTTTCTATGCAATTATCACCTCTGGGCTGTTCTACTCATTTAATGTTTCTTTCATTGCTTTGGCAGTTAGGGCATGCCATAAGTGTTGTAATGTACTATTTTTTTGGCTAGAGTCAAATATTTTTTTTTGAACTGGACTAGAGTCAAATAAGAGAAGTCTATTAAGAGTCATTTTTGTTCCCACAGATGTCAAGGCTCATTGGCCAACAACTTATTAAAGGGATTGAATTTTTGAACCTTAATTGTCTTACCCCTCCATTGTCTCCAACAAATTACATTCAGAGAAAGTTCTTGGCCAACTTCTTAAGTCATATTATATGAAAGACTAAATTACTAGATAACTATGTACCCATTCCAAATTGGATCCATATCTGCATAGCCTCAATTCAAGGATTCTAGGTTTGACCGGTCCAACTCTTAGATATAATTCCATGTGTGTGGGTTCACGTAACTAAGCTACAAGGAAGCTAATGGTGTCAATTGGCACCAACCAAGTTTAGAATGTATGTGTGTAAATTTTAACTGAAATTGGATATTAAATTAATGTTGATCCTATAAATTGATGAAACATGTTTTTATACTAATAAAACATGGTTGGGGTCCAAACAAGATATTGTCAATATCTGGGAGTACATAAACTTAAGAGGGGTAAGGACGGTGAAATCAAAATAAAAATGCCAGTCAAAATAGACTAGTACCTTGGGCCTAAAATTCATAAAACATGGTTTAGATTTCTGAAATTGGAGAGAAAATAGAACGATTTGAAGTTAATAACTGATTCTTTCCTATGAACAATTTCACTCAAAAAAAGTTGATTTGATGCAAGTTAGCCCGCCCAAAAAAAAAAGAAAGAAACATTTTGAATGACCCATTGACAAAACTTCCAGGAGTTGCCACTCTTTGACAATATGCATTTATCAACCCTTTCCATACAAAACATCTATATGAACAAAAAAGGTTGTCCAAGTAGTCCATTTGTTGGTCGCCTCGCAATTCTATTCATACAAGGAGCATATTTTATGGCACGACACAAAATCTATAAAATAAGAAGTTAGAAACTCGTGTACTAGTTAAGAAGTTAGAGTAGAAATAAGGACTCACTGGACAATTCTCATCCCTTCTGATAAGATTAACGTGAACAGAGGACCTCCTATCTGCAGGCTCAAGCTCTCTTGGACACTCGGATTTTCTAATGCTCTGCATTCAAAAATCACAAACTGATCAACAGAAAAGATTATTGATAATAACACCACACAGAGTAAATCAGGTGAAGAAGTTATCAAAATCCGGAACAACCATAGAGATTGTGGATGGACAATCCGACCACTGAACCATAAGTCCATAACTGTACATTTTCAAGCAACAATGTCCAACCAAAGCTACAATCGATGCATTCAGCAAATTTGGTGACTCAATATCCTTATTGAGACTATCCGCAGCGAGTTCGTCTCATTATCGAGACTCTATACCTTGTGGTTCGGCCCTGTGTGTGTGTGATTTTGTTTACATCTTCTACCTTTTCTTTCTCTGTCCACTGACACACATAATGCCACATTCCTATAAGCATTACTAAGTATGCGATTATACATGCTGCATATATACGATGTATGCAAGTTGTGTTATTCAAATTTTAACACACATACAGTGCCTGATGGATTAACAATACAAATATGAACACAATTCTTTTGGATTGATTACAAACCTAGTGTGTTTGTTTGTTTCAAGGTTGAAGCAGTACATGTTTCGAACTTGTGCATTCTATCTCCCTTCTTCCAAACTTGCAATAGTCAAGGTCTATGGATAAGATCATTGTCTCTCACCTAATCACTACAGCTGAGGGAGGGTGGGTGGGTAGAGGATTACAATATAAGATTCTTCGGACTGAGTTAGAAGCAGTAAGGAGGTAATGCGCAAAAGAGCAAACTTTTTTTTGGCTATTTTAATGGCAGGAAGTGTATAAATCCAGCGCCAAACCACAAGGGGGTGAAATGGAAAGATATCGGGAAAGTTAAGCAATAAAAATAAATACGACCAAATAAGCAAGTTGCAATATTTGATTGGAAGGCTAAATTGTATGAACTAACTACAACCAAACTGTTTCACATGCTTAAGGACTCCAGAACACCATTTCAACTCTTGCATGCACCTTGTTTCCCCTTTTCTTTTACCCAAGATAATTGAGATGGAGAAGGGTGGTGATTACAGAGAGGGGGAGAACCACCTTTTTCTCTTCATATATTCATGTAAGTCCCAACTGATTGAGACTTACAGCTCTATATGGTTTGGTTTGTGGGGTGGGTGCTTAAAGCATTTTCTTGATTAAATTATTGTTTTCTCTTACCTCCAGGAATGGTGCATTTTCAGGATCATCCAACCTCCGCAAAGGGCCATCATTTATTGTAAAGCCATTCCTCCAGAAAACTATGTTATGAATGACAGCCTCAGGCTGCTGCGGAGCAGATGGTACCGATTCCCCTGAGAGTAGTCTTCCTGTTCCAGTGAAACTTCTTGAGCTTGAAGACGGATTAAGGTTCTCAAGGGGCCCTTCTACAGCACCAAGCTGTCTTGCTTGATTGAAAATTGCATCCACGTCATTACCCTTTGATGGATCTTGGACAAGCATACCACTGCAAATGTTGCGAAATATCAAATAACCATAGAGTTAAAAACCCAATCAGAAACGTAAGGTCACGTACTTCAGGCTTTTTAGCACTGATAAAACAAACAGGTCCCGAGACCCGCAGAGGAATGACTATAATTCTTGTTACACCACAATTATAACACTTCTAAATCAATGGTTTCCATTTCCACACATTAAATTTTCACACAAGCAGGAAGTAGACAAAGGACATTACATCAGGATTCAGGACAAAGTACACGAGCCAACAGAATTATGACTGAAAAATCTGCCAAAAAGACAACGAAATGGCCAGGTACTACACCTCTGTAAAATTCAGGAAAGCATAAGCAGAAATGGAAGTACTACTTGGGTTGTCTGCCTTTGTTGGTTCTAAAAAGAGTAGTAAAGTTCCGATTAAAAAAAAGAGTAGTAAAGGTAAAAATATTGCTGACTATATATGCAAAAAATGCATTCAAACTAGGGCCATTTGTTGGGGGGCTTATTTGGCCGGATAAGCAAACTACCCGGATGAGTAATCCTCCTTTTCCTCCTGATCCGGTGTTCAGTAGATATTGAGAAGGGGGATGAAATAGTCCCCCTCCTGGACTATTTAATCCCACCCCACCCCCTATCACAAATTTATCCCCCCCTCTTATCCGGCTACATAATTATGAAAATGCCATTCTTTACCTTCAAATTTCTCATGCACCTACTCATATCCACCCAACAAACCAAGCATGTACATGTCCCTCAGTTTATTATATCCCTCAAACAAACAATCTATCCATCATCCCTTATAACATATCCAATCTTCTTCCTTATCCACCCAAAACCTTATTCGTCTAGCAAACGAGCCGTTAAGATATAACGAAGCAATGGACGGTACTGATGCATAAGGAAATAGAAATTGGATGAAGACCAAGTGAAGAAATGAAAACTTTAGTTCTGCAAGGAATCACATGGTTTTGAAAATTGCAGCATTTCAGCTTTGGAAACTTTAATTAAGATTTCCTCAAATGAATATTACAGCATAGCACTTAGTAATGCATTGAAAGAAGTTGAAGCTCCTTCTTCCACATCTACACTGATTACCGATCCCAGATACATACTATTTGACCTTGAAAAGAAGTCGAAGCTACTTCAGCATCTCAACTCACTACTGATCCAAAATACATTGACCTTTCAAGAAGAACATTTTGTAATGTCAACTTGTCAAGCAGTTGTTCAGATGACAAAATCAATACTACAATTATCATTGAATTCATATTCCTTATACGCAGGAAGTTGAAAATTTTGTAGACACAAGAATCCCAATTTGCATGAGATAAAGTGAGGGTAGTCAGGGTACAACACATTTTCCGGACAATGCAATATCCAATCCCAACCTTAAAATGAAACGAACTAATTAAAGCATTTCAGGTTTCTAAATTGTCAAATGGAGGAAAAACTCAATTCAGGGAAAAGAATAATATATTGTTACAAGAACTTTAGGGACAGCTATTTTCTCATTTACGTTATTTCAAGCATTTTTCTATTATGTCCATCAAAACACCCAGAAGCAAGCTCACCATGTCTAACTCTCAATACATCCACTAATAAGTTAATAACTCGCCACTACTTTGTTTCGGCGCCTACTATTCAATTACCCTACTCACCTCACTCAATCAAGTGGCGCCAAATCCAAGCAAGAGCTATGCCATCAAATCATTCAAGTTCATAGCCATCTTTTAATTGGAAGTCTAACGCAGACTGAAGTAACAAGCTCGTCGATCCTACTGCCATTCTTGGAACCAAAGGTCCTATGATACCCCTCCCTACTCCCTTCAGAATTTGTGGCATCACTGGCAAAAACTAGAAACCAGTGCAGTACACAAGGAAGGAACCATTGCAGCCTCTATGAACCAAATAATACTAACATGAAAATATGTAACACCTGAACACAATCACATGACCAAAACTCATGTTGCATGGATCCTTCTAATGACTAAAATACCCATGTCGGATACTTGACACTCGGATAAGGGTATGAGATCCGTGTCAGAGATATTTACTTGGACATTCACCATTTCACCTAGCAAGCGTATTATGTAATTCGAATTTACCGTGAACCATGGAACTCCTCTATTGTAATGACAATGCCCTAATACCCACAAAACTACATTTGTCCAGCAAAAATAACTAAATACAGCAGCCAATATGAATTCTGTTGTGTACCCCGGATTCTTGACATGGAAAATAGATGACTCCAACACTAAGACACATACCCGCACCGGCATCTATACCAGAGTCCACGTAACATAGACCAAAACAACCGAGAGGGGAAAAAACCCCGAATTTTGGGGTTACCTTTATGTGCATCTTCACTATCTCCCTTGACGTGTCCACACACTACAGTACAGTCAACCACCCACCTAAAATAATTAATTTTTTTTTAATAAGTAATACCTCATTATTAGGAAGACTATCCAACCTAAAGCCCAAGAACTAAACTCTACTCCTTTGACAGAAAATGGGAAATGGATTGTTCTTTTAAGTCGCCCAATCTGCACAATTCATCTACCCTTCACCAAGGATTGACTCTTCGTCACCTGTTTGACACTTGCGTAAAACTAAAGCACAAGAACCTAGCCTATCCACAAACAACTAAAGAACTGAAGAGCACACCCAATCAGTAATCTAATCTACGTACGAACGTGACAGCCCAATACAAGATCCAGATGGCAGTAAACGTTTCCTCCCAGAAAACAAACTAAACCACGAAGATCAATCTTTTTCTCAATAAATCCCGAAAACAAACTCAATTTTCAACTGAAACGCAACCAGTTACACAACAATTCACATACTATAAAACTTCAATTGCGGTAACTAGTCAAATTAACTGCTTCTAGACTCGCCGAAGGATAAGAATGGACCGATAAGTTAAGGAAAGGTAAGGAACTAGGGTTAGAGATGCGAACCTTTTCTCACCACCGGTGTAGTACTCCTGAGGGCCATCGGAGTCGCTGTCGGAGTCGTGACCGGAAGGCCGGTTCAAATCGGAGAGGGTTCGGATGCCTCCGGTTCGACTGGAGGAGGGTTTCGCAGGTTTCTTGTCACGAGATGCCATCTTTCGCCCTGTACAATTGAATTCCTAGAGAGAGAGAGAGAGAAATTTTAAGGAAGAGGAGAATAGTGAGAATACGATCCTTGGCTTCTTCGCGCTATGGCTGTGCTGTTGGTTCCCAATTCCTAACCCTTCTAGTCTAGGCTAGTGGGTGGGCCCCAGGTGTTCTACTTGTTTTTTACTAGTAGTACATAGTAGTTTCTTTTCAAGTTTATTCTTCCAAACTCACTGCTTTTTTCTTTAATGAAGGGGGTGTTCCCCAAACAAAAAATATAGTTTTTTTATTTTATTTTTAAATCGAGGCAGGTCATTCTCTCATAATACATCACATAAAAAATCGTGAAAAATTAATTTATTAAAAAAACCACCTTACTGAAACACCCCGTAACTCATGGAGGAAAACATAAAACTTTATCTACTGGGATATGAGCAATCATTTTACCAGAGGTTTCCCTGTTTTTTTCTTCTCCCTCTTTTGAGGAACCCGGGGCCCTGCAGTGAGGGGCCGGATTCGGGGGGCCTAGAGTGAGCTAGTGAGGGGGCTTACTATATGCATGTAGTGAGCTTCCTCGACCGTCCGATCAACAGTCTATGGTCTGTATAAATTAGGATTAAAGTAAATGTTAAAAATGCTTTTGATGATCCGGACCGTTGATCGCCGATCGGATAGCGGACGGAGCTCACTACACGCATGTAGTGAATCTCCTCACCACATGCCCCCGGATCCCTTTTTAAAGGGTAAGAAATTTGTTAACAATAACAAAGTTACAAGTCACTGTGTGCAGCTATCATAATAGGAAAAGAGCAAAGCTTAAAGGCATACCAATAACACATGCAGATACATCATGTTGGAGATGCAAATGCAGAGTCTAGCTAAACAGTTGCAATGGTGGTTTCACTACTGACGAATTGTATTAGAGGTCTCTAATCTACCTTACTTTTGAGCAGTGGCGGCTCCAGGAATTCTCGTGAGAGTGTTCAAAAATTCTACTACGGCCCTCTAGAAATCATAAATGTGCATAAACTCCAAAAAAAAACTACAAATACCAACAGTGCCACCAAAAAACAACAAAGTATTTAGCATATTACAATTGCCCTCGACGACTTTTCATATTTTGAAACCGTTGCATAATAGCATCATTATCAACGGCATCAAATACATCGCGCTCAATATAAGTAACCAAACAATCGTTCATCCACTGATCTCCCATTCGATTGCGCAAATTGCTCTTTATGTACTTCATGGCTGAAAAAGTTCTTGATTTTCTTATCACAAATTTGTCCATAATTTCAACTAAGCAAACAATTGAACAAATTAAAAAAAGAATCATAGTTAGCAAAGTCTAGTGTTGATTCAAAAAATTATACTAAGCACCAGTAAGCAAAGTTTGGTCGACAGATTATGTAAGCATTAAGCAAAGTCTAACATGTAATTGTAAGCAATAAGTTTAACAGTTTATTACGTTTATTATGATCAATGGAGTGGTGGACAGTGGACCACTAAACACCCTAGATATTATACTATTTATACATGAGTAGTGGACCACTACAAGTCAAAAATCATATAAAAAGACAAACCCACATTCACCACACTCACCGACTCACAAATCACAATTCACAAATTCACAAATTCACACAGTAGCCATATGCCCATATTTCTCCTCTGTAGCTCTATCAAGATTCAAGAGTCAACACCAGAACAAATTGTAGAAAAAATCCGTGAAAGACTTCTAACCTAATTAGGAGAGCCTTTGAATCTGTGAAATCAGGCGAATAGAAGAGGTTCCGGCAATGGTTATGGATGGACAATGGCAAAAACAACGCGCTTCATCTTTTTGCAGAGAGATCGGAGACTAGGAGTCGGGAGAGGTTTCAGGCGATGGAGCAACTCTGGGCCCTCTTCCTTTTTGTATTTCCAGATCTGGTGACTGGTTTCAATCCGTCCGTACCCCTTTTTTATTTTGTAAATTACACATTTTTTTTTTCTTTTTTGTTAATTACATATCAGTCCCCGTAGTTCATAGATTAAGAGATGAACATTGTTTTTTCTTTTCAGTCCACACATTTTGGGTAGGGTGTTCAAACATTTTAGGTAGGGTGTTCAAGTTTTTTTGGCAGGGTGTTCAAATTTTTTAGGTCAGGGTATTCAAAATGCTAAAAAATAAAAAATTTACATGTATTTCTAAATTTTTTTTTCCAGGGTGTTCGGGTGACCACCCTATCCACTACTTGGAGCCGCCTCTGCTTTTGAGTGATTCCTGGGTTTTTTTAGCAGTTTGCATGCACCTCAACAAATTTTGGATCTTGATATTAACAACACGGCATACCGTAACACTCTTTTTTTACCAAATATTTTTTGAGACCCGATACTAAGTGTATGATGGTCCCTAAAGAAATGTTTGGTGGAGAAAAGTGTTACGGCACCACATGGCGGTACCCCAAGATCATTGAATCGTTGTTTGTAATATTATTAGAACCACAGACAATGAGATGTTCTCAAAATGGCTATATTTTATTTGATCCCTACTATTTTTATATCGTTCGACAAACAAATTGTTTGTAATCTGTTAAAACACGTATTTCTACTTGTACTTTAAAAAAATAAATCAAGTGAGACAGAATTGTAGCAATTTTTTTGAGGTATTACAATTTTTTTTTTTTTTGGCAAAATTAAACAATTACTGTTAGAAATACATATTAGAAGCCATTATCATAAACAACAATGTTATATGCAAGGAAAAGATTTGCAGGGAATCACGCAGGGAAGGCCCTGCGGGGCCCAGTACGGATCCCGAACGACTAATCTGGGCCGCTCAAGAATTTTAGAAACACATTTGAAGTGGGCCCGCCAAAAACCAGCTCCATCCGATATGTTTAGATGCTCGATCCAAACTTTCATTTTTTTTTTTCATCCGAGCCATTCAAAAATAAAATTAAGTTTGGATCATGCATCCACACATATCGGATGGAGCTGGTTTCTCACATGCCCACTCAAAATATGTTTTTTAAATTTTTGAGCGGCTCAGATCAGCCATTTGGGGTCCGTACTGGGTCCCGTAGGGCCTTCCTTGCAAATTTTCCTTGCACATATCATTCAAATTGTTGCCTAATTATAACGGAGAGATATAAATAAAATCATAAATGCCTCTGAAGTTATTAAATTTGGGAAGTGCATAATTCGCATGGGAAATATGCAACTTAAAAGCCAATCATCTCATGCTATTAAATTTAATCATTAATGATTATTAAAGTCTCCGTGAAAATGGTGGAAACTATTTTTCATTTCTATACATCTATAACAAATAATCGAAGGCGTCTATGATATTAAATTTGACATCGCCTTTGATCACCACTTACATTATCAATAAAATAATAAACATACAATATTCAAAATAAATACATCTCGTTTATACCTATCACTTTTCATATGAAAATTATCACTCTACTCACTTATCATCTTCGGTCGTCTATGATTATATTTGAATTTTTTTAATCAAACGCTCGCATATTTTATTAGAACTTTCAATTTCATTTACCGGTTGCCTTAGTATATTTGTCAAACTTCATTTCCATATAAATCCGTCAAACATTTTTGTCAGTTTGATTTCTTCAACCATGCATTAAAGTTAGTCACCTCCATTAAAAGAAATTGAGTTGTATTACTAATACGATTCATTAAGGATGATCATGTAATAAAATATACTGTGTGTTCTAGTATTGTTTAGTGAAACCTGTTATTGCATTCATACTCAGGAATTCTTTTAGATGGTAACTTTATCTTGCTGATCTCAGGTGTTACATGACTTATAATTGCATTATTCATTCATGTGGATCCCACATTTTAATGTCCTTAATTATAATTTGACTTATTAAGTCTTGTTATCTAAATTTGATCTTCGGTGACTAACATGGACCTTGATCAATTTAATTTTGACTTGACTTTAACCTAGGGGTTAGACCTAACTAAACTTCACTTGACTAACACAAACTATAGTTAGTTTTACAGTCACATTGTTATGTAAAAACAATATTAATTTATGTAATAATAACATGGGCTAGTGAAACCCAAACCATTGGCCAACCCTCTAAACCACCGGAACCGGGGACCCTATAGTGAGTGAGCTCACTACATGCGTGTAGTGAGCTCTCTCGGCCGTCCGATCCGAGATCAACGGTCCGGATAAATTGGAGTTAAAGTAAATGTAAAAGTGCTTTTTAAAGTGTAAGACGATCCAGACCGTTGATCTCAGATTGGACGGCCGAGAAAGCTCACTGTAGTGAGCTTACTCACTATAGGCCCCCCTTCCACCCCCTCCATTGATGGGGTAGTTCTTTGCCCTTTGACAGCTGCAAATTTGTAGAAAACTCCATGCTTTCATCTCTCCCAAGCCAAATTTATGACTATCACATGCTCCTAACACTCTCTCAAAACTTTGACACATGCCCCGCATGCAAACCTCATTTTTCTCTAAATTCACCTAAAAACGTCCTCCCGTTTCACCCGCAAATTTAGAATTTAGAAGAGAGAAAAAGCTTGTATGGGTCTTTGAGTCATTTTGTCCTTTATTTATTGTAGTGTTCTCTGTGGGGGTTGCTTTACCAGAATAACCTCTTTGATCCTTCTGGTGTAGAGTGGATGATGGTGAGATAGCTGAGTTGAGGCTGAACCCTAGCTCCTTGACTGAGAGGAAGACCTGCACACGTGAACAACCACGTTAGTGCCTAGCCCGGACGATGGTGGTTTGGGAAGGCACTCCGATGGTTAAGTAAGTAACCGGAGAAGGAGAAGTATGCTGGAAAATTAGAGAGAGAAGGGGAGTTAAGAGAGTATTGAATGAGGAGAGAGAGATGCCATGTGTGGTAGTTGGGCTAGGCATTTATAGGCAAAGAAGGCGTGCCTCTCACGCCCTCTGTTCCCTTCACGCACGCGCCATCCGTACCAGGAGTGACGACTGATGCGACCTCGATCTCAACTGTAGACACCGCGCTTCGGCTAACGTCATGGCACATAGGTTTGAGGGGTCAACTCACCTCGAGACATTCCCCATCACCCACGTGCTCGTGCAGGCGGCGATGGCAGGGCAGGTGACTGTCCCATTTAATGATCCATCATGACCCGCCTAGAGTGTCTGGTACGCAACCGCCGTCTTGAGGAGATCTCCAAGCCCCCACCAAACCGACGTCAATCGACTTGGTTTGTGAGGCGCTCGGCCGCTTGGCCAGTCGAAATGCCAAGCGGTGAAGCCCCCGATGGCTATCCGAGAGCCCCGCCAAGAGCGTCGTAACCATGACATCTCGGGCTCGGCACACTACATCTGAATCGATATTCGTCAAGATCCGGACCCCCACCATGTGAACCGAGAGCACCACCCCCCCGGGGAGAGAGAGGCGGTTCGATTTGCATTCGCTTTTGCGAATTCTGAGGTCATGATCTTTTTGCCCTTTTATGGAGAGAGCTGGCCTCTTTTGGCCCTTATTAACCCGACCGCTACATTCTCATTAGATAGCTTTTTGATAATGAAGAATATTGAATATATTGATTGAGACTTAGTTTCTCTCTCTACCCTTAGGAGTTCATCCCCTCGAATGAAATTTCCTCATATCTTTTAATCTTGATTTCCTTTCAATATTCCCCTCGAATGAAATTTCCTCATATCTTTTAATCTTGATTCCTTTTGATATTTTGGTTGCATCAGAGGCAGAGCAAGAAGAGGCTTGAAATCCATACCCTAATTAGAAGCTCTGTTTATCTTAAATTCAATTTCGATTTTGATATTGTATTTCATTAAGACTTATACCTATGTATTTTGTTATCGAAATGGTTAGACTTGGACTTTTGTTATGAACCAAGAAATTAACATATTTATCAGTTTAATAAAATATCTCTTTCTAATAGATAATTATTAACGTGTCCGAAAAATCGGAGCGTTACACACATGGCCGGTTTCATAGTACAAGTAGTAGTTTACATTTACATGGTCAAAATTCCATTAACTTCTTACAAATTTTGAAATCATTTGTAGTCGAGAAATGATTTTTATACGAGTGCATTATTTGCAGTTGTGGGTCTCATGGGCTCACTTTATTATTTCTCATTTAAGGGGTAAAAAATTCAACTAACAGATAACATAATTTGAATTTTGTTTTGAAGTTCACAAATGACTATAACACGAGTGCAATTTTGTTCACCCTCCTTAAGAGGGTGAACAAAACACTCTCTCCTATTGGTTGAATTGGTGTGAACAAAATTGCTCATATTGCATGTGTCCCACATAATCCACTTCATTAGTATAATATTTTATATTTACCCGATCACAATTCAAATACTAGTACTTAGTCAAATTTAAGTTTTTTTTTTTTTTTTGAAGTCCGCAAAGAAAAAAGATATAAGCACCAATAATTGAACGCTCTTGTCGTGTGTCCCATAGAATCCACTTCGTTAGTATAATATTTTATATTTACCCGATCACAATTCAAATAGGAATACTTAATAAAATTTAAGTAATTTTTTTTTTTTTGAAGTCCGCAAAGAAAAAAGATATAAGCACCAATAATTGAACACTCTCCCACATGAAATTTTTGAGTCACGAGCAGGTTCCACAAACTCCACGTGAGAAAGAGTTGGTACAATTATTGATGCAAGTATTTGAAATAAACCTAGCCTACAAACAACAATGAAAACTCTTTCTTTATTTTAATAAATTGCAAACCAATTGAATCAGGATTTGTCTTCATTAATTTTCCTCACAAATCCTAGACTATCAGACTGGATACATGTAAGCACCGATGTCCATTTATAAAAGGAAAACAAATCTTTTCACCAGACTTCCTTTACTAGCATATAATCATGATCATCCTTGACGCAGTGTTCTAAAAGTGTTCTAAAAGAAGGTCTAGGCGATAGAAATTCACCGACTAGCCCGACTAATTGTATGACTAGGCACCAAGTACTCGGCCCTAGAAGCTAGAAGGTTCCCAGCCGCCCTCGAAGCGCCTAGCGAGTTTTAGAACCTTGCCTTGATGATAAGCAAGTTTCTCGGAAAATCAAAACTAGCTCAACTAAGCTAAGGAAACTTGATCATAATGAATTCAATTATTTGACCATCATGTCTATAAAGCAAAAATGCTTGGTTCAAAAGGGATGCATCTCCACCTAGGTAGGCTAGTTTACATGAGTCACGTATGAACAAGATGTTACTTTCTGAGATTCTGGACATGCATCTCCCTTGGAAGTTCCATAGTTCCATACAATTGACATCATACCCTCTCTCTCTCTCTCTCTCTCTCAACTTTCATAATACAATTATCAACATTGAGCGGCACCAAAGACGACCAATGCGTCAGTGAGTTCATTTGGACTTATGCAATCTCAAGAAAGATGATTTTGGGGAACACAGCGGAATGGTCAAAAGTACAGACTGCATTGCTTTTAGTAAATGAACTAAGGTGAAAAAAATCCAGGCCAATTACCAAAGGAATGTGCTAGTTTAGGCAAGAGCAAATCTACCACTAGCAGCACCAAATCTGCCCAGCGTATCCAGCCAAGTTGTGATTCCCAGGCACCTTTTGGATCAGCAGCACCTAATTCTTCATCTAATATCATCCAACACCGATTCAATTAATTTATTTACACTATTACTTTAGTAATGAAAGATTCGAAGAGACCCAACTGAAGTAAACAATCCGTTAATCTGTTTAGCTTTATCCCCCTCAACCACAAGCATCTGCCATTAAAAAACAGGAAAAGAGGAAAAAGGTCAGCAAAATTGAGTCCCAAAAGTCGGGAGCATTCTGACCTTGCAATTTGCTGACCATATGTAATATAAGAATCAAGATTTCCTCAGGTATGTTATTCCAGGTAGTATGGAAAATTATACTTTTAAGAAACATTTTTGGAAACAGTTGGGAAACATTTCCAACTCAACCCGAACCCAATTCAAATATCGAAAGAATTCGGGAATATAAGGAAATGTCATTGCTGGATATTTCTAAAGGTGTCGGAAAAACTCAATCTTCCTGTATAATTTGTTGAGTTTTGGTATGTGTAGGTGGAAATATTGCTATTAAGAGAGTCCACTGTTTCCTTTTGGTCTCCTGTGAAATCTCGATTGTTTTGATGAAAATGAATGAAGCAATTCCAAAGTACCTCATGCCAAGTCCAACTGGGGTTTCTTCACCGCAGGCTTCCGGTCACTTTGGTCTGAAAGCCCACTAAGTAGAGCCCTCCGCCTGTCCATAGCACTCTCGGTGTATTCCTGGAGAGGTGGAAGTGACCCATTTTCTCCATCTTTATGTGCTTGGCCTCGAATGATCTATCAGCCATTGGGATTAGTTAGCAAGATCACCAGAAAACATTTATCAGGGAATCTGTTTACAGTTACCTTAGAAGCCCATCTGCGCTCTGCTTGCTGACAAACATCCCTGATATCCCTTCCAGACATTCTGAATGCAGCAAGTCCAGATAAAAGAACGAGAAACAACCCACACAGCCACGCACATAAACAAGTTAGAAACGATTCCTAACATTGTTACAATACACGACAACTGTAGAAACAGATTTAAATTGAATGGAAACAAAAACAAGAATGCAATTTTTTATAGTTGGCTGTCGTCAATGGCAATAGCATTCAATCAGACATTCCTGGATACCCATCGAGTAGAGTACATTTTGCATACCAAATGGTAAAATAAAATAAAACATGAAGAGAGGAGCTTAAAAAGAGGATAGAAAAAACATGAATAGTAGCGAAAAAAAACATGAATAGTAGCATTCAATCAGACATTCCTGGATACCCATCGAGTAGAGTACATTTTGCATACCAAATGGTAAAATAAAATAAAACATGAAGAGAGGAGCTTAAAAAGAGGATAGAAAAAACATGAATAGTAGCGACAGAAGAGCATGAATCCTGATAATTCACCATCCCCGCAGCTGGACAAGAGATCCACCAGAGAGAGACAGGAGGTGTTAGATAGCTTGATATACATTGTTGAGCCCTTTTCCTAACAGTTTAAGCTTAAGCTTTTGGGACTACGGGTAACTTAACATGGTATCATATTCTGATGGGCCCTTGGGTTCAAGTCTCTCTTTTGCATCCGTCCCCTGTTGCATTATGCTTCTCCCCTTCACAGTCTATTTTGTTCTATGTCTGGAAGTTTACATGTGTTGCACGTACTTGATATACATTTTCGGGCCCTTTCCTAATGGTTTAAGCTTCTGGTAGTGCTCGTAACTTAACAGTAATTGCAGAATTGAGCTATATAGATGGGATATGCGAAACTTACTCTTCAGTAACTTTAGCAAATTCAGCTAATTCAGATTCTGTCAAGTGCTTTGCATACTGAGCTGCTATTTCCTGACGGGTCTGTTGATCAGGTAGGCCAAAGAAGATCATAGAATCAAATCGACTGACAAAAATCAATGGAAGATGTGTTAGTAACCATATATCAAATTCTTCACATAACTGTTATTTTAAGGAAACTGTTCACATGTATACCTAATCAAAGCAGGATCAAGATCTTGCTTTCTATTAGTTGCAGCAATGACCACCACTTTTTTCTCCTGCTCAAATCCATCTATCTGCACCAGAAGAGGTTTAATTTACCAAGCGTGAAGCGAAGTCCCACATCACCAGGGCACCAAAGTAATATGAAATATATAAGCGTGAGGGCACCCTCACTTCATGAGCTAGCTTTTGGGATTGAGTTCTACCCAACACCGTGTAACATGGTATCAGAGCTGGGTACCAGAGATGGGTAAGGTGCGTGTCTCTCGCTTGCACACGGCAAGTGCTGCCAAGTGAGCACGCTCTGTGTGACGGAGGGTGTGAAGTGAAGTCCCACATCGCTTGGGTACCAAAGTATTATGAAATATATAAGCGTGAGGGCACCCTCACTTCATGAGCTAGCTTTTGGGTTTAAGTTCTACCCAAGACCGTGTAACACCAAGTCCACAGGGAAAACTCCCTAATTCTGTTACATAGAATGGTGCTCTATGATCTTTCTTTTCTTAGAAGCATCCTGAGCCCATGAAAAACAGAGAAATACAATTACATCAAACCAGAGACTAATACTAAATGTAAAAGGGCAGAAAATCGTTTGTTCGAGTGAAGGCCATCAAATCAGTGCAGGACAGGAGTACAGGTTGTTTAAATAATACGGAAAGTGCGAATGTTCTTTAAGTGCAAAATTGAGCATTGTGACTGGAGGATTTACAAACTGGGGGGGAAAAACAGCCATCCGAATTTTCAAGTAATGGGAACTTAGTACATTAATTTCCTCACTTGGAATTCCAAATTAATCATTTCAGATGAATGTTACGTTCAGTATACAATACATGAACTCAATTTCCATTTCATGAAAAGATATAAGGCTGTTATACCTGCCGCAATAACACTGATAAAATCCTACGTGTAGCTTCATGCATCTCGTTATCACGAGTAACAGCAAAAGAATCAACCTGTAAATCAGAACACAAGATGAAAGAAGAAGATATGAAAGCTGGAGATACATTCTCACATGTATTGCATTGGTAAAGAAGTGGAAGACTTATTTGAATCAGTACCTCATCTAGGAAAATAATGGCACCATTTGGGATCTCATTTGCCAGGGAAAAAACTTTTCCTAACAATCTCTCACTTTCACCATAATACTTTGACAATACAACCTCCAATGGCACATAAAGCAATGGAACACCCTGCATGGGAAATCAGAAGTGTGTTATTTTTAACAGATATAAATGATTTAAGTACACATTGATGATCGTGACATACCTATAATTTGTTGAGTACAAAAATCTTTAACACACCCAATCTCCAAGCACTAATGGCCTCAAAACTCAAAAGTTAGGCTGTCATAGACGTATCAAGCTCAATTCTCAAGTCGTTGGTTTCAAGTCTATACGCACATCCGTTCTCATATCCATTGCTTCGTGTGTGCTCTATTGTGTTTGTGTTTGCATTTGCTCTCTAGTCTCTACTATGTATCTCTAGTCTCTACCAAAGCTTGATATCGATGGGCTCGTTCCTAATGGGTTAACCCTTGTGGCTACAAACATTTTAGCAAAGTGTAGGGCATTCTAAGATATGAAGCATACAAACTGTTTAGCAAAGTGTGAGGCATTCTAAGATATGAAGCATAAACTAGCTGCCTGATCCAGTACAAATTTGCCACAAATTATGACAACTCCCTCGATGAGTCGAAGTATTACATGAAAAGCGCAAAACTGATACTGACAATAAACCAGATTGACATCCAAGACATAAAATCTACTGAATGCATGTTGAAAAAGCTTCGTTTCGTATGAAGCAATGGGGAGACAGAAATCTAAGCATAAATTGAGTGAATGGTAATGGCAGAGTTGTAAATTTAAGAGGGAGGATATGGCCTTGTAAAATCTGAGTTAAAATTTGAGATTCCCTTGATTTAAGCAAAAGTTTGAGTAAAACTCAATTGCTATGAGTTTGAGTCAACTGAAGTGGGTTTTAGGAGGTTTTAATCAGATTTTGGTTGAGACAAGAAAAAAAAGTAAGGGCCAGAGATGCTTTACCAACTGACTGGCTCTTGTTTTCTTTTTACTCCTTTTACCAATTAGTTCTAAAGTAGCAAACCATTTTTCTCCACAAAACTGCTAACCAAAAAGATACAACAGATAAGAACAAGCTAATTGAAAGTATTCACCAATGTCTAACTAGGCAAGAGACAAATAATAAGAGTGTATTTAATTTGCCAAGCATACCGCTTGATTAGCTATTACACGAGCACATGATGTCTTCCCAGTACCTGAAATTGAAAATACATTATGAGGAAGTACATTAACAATGAAGAAGTTTTGAGCAGAAACACTAGCTGCACTGGTCGAATTTTGATTCTTATGATTTAATTCAAGATAAGGTAAATCTCAGGCATTTTTTTTTTTGAAAGGCAATCTCAGGCATTGATCAAGTGTCTAAACCATTTTCTGACAGGTTCAAAGCTAAAACACCAATTAAAACTACTTTGAGCAGTAATAAGGTTTTAAACTAGGACTCAGCTCCTTAGGAATCAATGAAACACAAACCCAAGGCCACAGATTGTGTACCGCAGTACAGCCAGTCTTGATTACTACATACAAGAATATGAACCCTGGAGACCTAGAATAGGACATAAAATGACAGAGATGCACTCAAGGACAAACTCCAGAGTGGATCTGATAGATCAAATACATGGTAGCGTACTTGTTTGTCTGCAGTATACATAAAAACTAAAGAACAATTCTGTCAGAATACTTCAGCGAGAACTATCATTGTCTGCGAATCTTCGAACTTTCCTAAACTTTTGTACTAAATCCACATAAAAATTAGGACAAAATTATATGGACTTGGACCAAATTCGCAGCAATTAAATTTCACCGTATCTCCATCCTCATTCTTTACAAAGAAATCGAATAATTTTAGATCTGTATGGTCCTCCAACAATTATGTTGTAATTCTATGCAGAAGATGCCACATTTCAAAATTCAAGATGCATAGACTGTGTTACCACCAGAACTCAAAAAGTATCACTATGTATGTAAAATGAAAAGTTTTTTGGTGGATCAGTTATTCAGTGGATATATGCCTTCCTCAAACAGGTATTTGGGGCCCAGGACATAATGCTTAGTCGTCCATTCCATTTACTTCATCTAAATAGGCAATATTAAGTCAGTTTGCCTTTTGCTTTATTTTTCCATTATGCCAAAGCTAAACAGAAAAAAACAGAACCATCAGAAATATCTCCGTCATATCGCTATAACATTTCATTTCCCCTTCAACATCGCAGCAAAGAACAGTGCTGTCCATCAATTCTTTTAGCTTGGTTAAAACCAATATGTAACATATGTCCGCAAAGAGAGTCTTCTTCTGAACTGAATGCAAACCTGGTGGGCCTTCAAAAAGCACTGCTCGTGGTCTGTTTGACTCAAACTTAGAACGTGTCCCACGAGCAATGTCATCATACACTTCAGGACTTTGAAGAGCCAACAATATTGTGTCTTCAATGTCCCTACACAACAAGCAATAAAAGATAGCCACATGTAAACACTTCTTTGAAAACTAACAGCGTCCTGCATACTCAAGGATCATGACTAACTACTTAATCCACTATCAATGTTATATGATCCTAGAGCCATATCAAAGGTTAACACAAACTAATGAACTCGTGATAAATATTAGTAAGATCCAAGGACTTCATAAATTTAACCGACAACAAACCAATTATTTACTCAAAACCCAAGAATGTAGCGTACCTTTTCTGCTGATTATATCCAGCAATATTGTCCCATGAAATCTCAGCCTTCGTATCACCAAGATTGGGCTCACTAAGCCCATAAATTCTCACTCCCATGGCCTCTAGACTAGCAACCGACTTTTCTGCAGAAGGCTTCAGTTTATCATCTCCGTGGGATTTTCTTTCAACAATTCTATTTTGTCCTGCTAATTGTAACGCAGATGCCAAAGCGTCAAGCTCCTTGGAACTAAAGTTACCCCGCTTTATGAATTCAATTTCCTGCACACATTACACCAACGGATTAGGATTACTGAAAAAGTTGCCCTCCAATTCTAAACGTAGTAAAGTGAAAGCATAAATCCAAAAGAAAACGATGCCATAAACTGTAAGAAGAAGTATAACTGGTTTATCAGTGCTGATGAGTGAACGAAACAAGAGAACACATAGATCTCCCTCATCTGGCTGGCCTGGACCCCCACCGGATTCCTTTTGATTTTCGGGACGACTAAGAGTTAGTTGCCAAGCAACTGCACTGAAATACGACATCACGAAATTACAACAATTATTCCACAGAACACATGATGAATCTGACGCATGTGCAATTTCACCAGTTTTTTTTACTTCACCAGCGACCACTACTACGGCAAATAAAATTATAACGGGTCAGTTCGATTAAACTAAACATAAGACCCAAAAAATAGAGCTAATTTCAAGCGGTGGGAAGAACTTACACACATGTATACAAATATGTTTGATAAGTGGGGCGGATCATATACACCACCATATTGGATTGAATTTTTAGATATGCTTACCTCAACATAAACATTACTTGAGAACGACCAAAAAACTACCTTTCCAAATTCCATGAGCATATTCAGCATCTAGATTCTACTGATACAAGTCTCTGTGAAATTAAGACTCATTTAAGTTGGTTTCCAGAGTAATGGGAATGTGATTACACATTACCACACAAACGTAATTGTGAAACCACTGAATGCTATTACCATTAAGTGCTTTGTCGTATGATCAATTGGGGCCTGCAAATTACATCTCTGAACATGAGACAACTGACGACCACTATGAAGCTTGACACTAACCTGTCCCAAGCCCTCAATACCATATCTGATCCAGCACCACGGTCTTCAACCTTCAGTCCAAGACTTGAAACAAGGTTTGCAATCAGGAGTGGAATTTCACAGGTCGGAGGAATTTGGAATTTGATTGTGATCTGTAACATAGCATCCCATTAGACTGTAATGATCGTGATAACGGAAGAACATTAAACCGCATTCAACCACAGTTTCAACTATTAAACATGAACATTGGCCACCCCAAAACCAACAATGGCGAAATTATTTCATAGTGACGACAAACATGATGATCAGATAAAATAAACATTCTAATAAAGAACTACTACCCAACTTAGTACCAGGGAGCTCCTAAAGTCATGCCACTCCCACCTTAGGAGCCCGCTCTTGCACTCCTGACTAAGGAGCTAGACAGGAGCCTGCTCTTTACGAAGATGGGAGCTTTCCTATGATCTTTGTATAGAAAAACAGGGATTTATCATTTGGCATTATTAATTGGTCTTTGATGAACTTATATATCTAGCCCAAGTCATGATATCTCGAAAAGAAAACTAAATATTGTAACCCTAAACCCATTTCTTACACTTTTGGTGGACTTAAGTCCATATTTTTACTTCCTAAAATGAGTTTACTTTTAAAATGAATACTCTATGCTGCATTATTTTCATAGTATATGTGCATGCTCCTTTCATGCTCCCAACCTTGGGAGCTTCTATTTTCCCCCGCCCCCGCTCCCACTTAGTGCAACTAAGCTACTCAACCACCGAATCAGGAAAAATAGAGAATTTTTCCATCGTCTTGTGTATATCTTCTTGATTGGATATAGGCGTACAGCAACACTTCTCTGTCAGACTTGAATGTCTTCTGCTAAGTACGGATACGGACACATGCTAAGTACGGATACGGACACAGACAATTCTAAATTCATGGGGAAGCAGTCACACAGGGTGACATGGTAACAAAAAAAAAATACATATAGACACACAGTACATTTTTCATTCTGATTACTACAAATATTGTGACCGCAAAACCCAGCACTAATTTTGCACAAAAATAAAAACTAAAACGGCTTCTACATAGTTAAAATATGATCCATCAGAAAGACAAAGCACAAGGTATAGGTGAGAAGTTTGTTATATATTGCAAGCCTTGAAATGAAATTTTACATTAGGAAGTGAGACCAGGCCCTGTCCCTGTATGTGTGTCACTTGGCAACCACTTCTAGGTGTCCCTGGCTTGCCCAACACAGATACAGAGACCACTTAGGTGTGTTGATACTTCATAGATTATCGGGAACATAAGAAGAATTACAAAACAGAGGCATCTTGGACAAAAGATTTTCATGTGGCAGTTTAGTAAACTAATTGACGTAAGTATCACTAGGGAACAACTAGAAAATCAAACCTTTTGGCCCTTAACAGCAACAGTAAACCGAGGATAAGAACCATATTGCATTCCTTTGCTTTTGAGTAAGCCTTCTAAACGCTGTCGTTCTTTCCTGGCAGCTTCCTCCAAGTCCACATGATTAGAAGGAGATTCAGATGGCAACGGAGTTTTGGGATGAGCCTGCACAAAAATGAAGTCCACAACCTAATAAAAAAATGTGGCTTGAACATAGGAAACATCGACAATTACGAGAATTTAACACATAGTTCCTAATGTATCAGTTTGACGCCAGAGGAACTGATAATAAATCATTAACAAAAACAAAACTTAGAAAGGCATTTATTTTTTGAAGCAAGAAAGGATGACACCAGGAAGAATGTTCACAGTTCAGACCATCATGTAAAATTACCAAGTCACAAAGACAAACCTCATTAGCATCTGCATGGGCTACTTGTAGTAGTCCAACCCCAAACAATCCAGCCAAGATAGCTGGAACAGAAAATAGTCCCGGAATTTCAGAATTTGCTGTCAGATGTTGACCTTCAAGTGCATAAGCATTCTGCTCAAAGGATCCTGAATGCATCAATTTTGAGTATTAATCAAATAAGAATATAATCACCATGCCACAGATTTTAATCTTCCCTGTTGTTTTTTTTTCCTACAACCAACTTCCGTGTCATTCAATTACATTGTTCGTATAAATGCATACACTACACACATACGTAAATACGTTATAATATAGATGGCGTGCGCATATCACCAATGCTTAGTCAGTAATCAAGTACCCAAATATCAAAACATAGATGGGAACAACCCGGAGGCTGTATATGGGGAGCTGTTCAATGTTGTTTTAGCAATGTGCAACATAACCAATGAAACCAAACTGGCACCCTATCCCACTTGCTTCCAGTTAAAGGTCCAAGAAATTGACAGGAAGGAGAAAAAGATTCCATAGTCTGAGGAAAACGTGATTGCCAGAGACTAGAAGACCAAAAGGCTATCAATAGAGCTGAACTCAATAAAAGGAAGTAAACAAGGCCAATAGCTGATTTAAACCTGAGAACTACTCACTGATCTATGGAACCATTCCAAAATTACTCACTACGACTATAAGGCATCTAAAAAAAGGACCATTTCAGAGTTGATAACTGGAAAAGAAATACTGTGTTTTATGTACCAGATCTCTTTTTCTTATTCAACTAGTATGCTGCAGAAATAACACCCAACGGTCATACCTAGTGGAAGGTCCAGGAACCAATCCAGATAGCAACTAGATTCTGCCTCTCTCCTCTTTTATTATTGTTTAGATAAAAGGGTTAATGAGGGCAGTAGGGCACGACTAGCTACCTCCCTTGGGCGTTCATAGGAACTCAAATCTGATTGCTGGTGAGTGGCATGCTTGTTAAATTGCATCCTGGGATGGATCCAATTGGCCAATCTGATTGCTGGATGATGAATTCAGCTCAGTTATAATTGTGTATAAAGTTATGAAGGAGTACAAAATATCAAGGGAAACATCTAACCAGACCTCCATTTCTGGAGGTATCTGCTCTGAATTTCTCCCTATTCCTTAAAACCTCAAGAAATAACCACAGTTGACAGGGGAACAAAAAAACAAAATACGAGAAATTTTTAGCATAATCAAGTAAAACTGAATAACATGTCAGTAATAAGCTTTAGGGCATCGAGAAATGGTATTCAAGTGCTTATCAAGTCATATATATGTGTGCAGACATTAGCCACTTATTACTCATTTACTATACAAGCCGAATGCTTTGGAAGTTCAGTATAATTTCTGCTCTGTTTTCTTTGTTTTTTTTTAAACTTAATTTTTAATTTTTTATCGTGATTACTGCAAAACATCATGTCAAAACAGTTGTGGTAGATACTTAAACTCTAATGATTGAACAGTTGTGGTAGATACTTGGTGTACCATTTTGCACCGGGACACCCTTTTAATAGTTGTAGCATTTGTCCCACAACGAGTAACTTGAAGATTAATCTTTCAGCTGATTTGTTGAAAAGTGAAACTGGAAAGACTAAATTAACCACCAATATTGTACTGAAATCTTCATAGTCCATTCCTAAAGCCGTGCTATTCAATTTTTAGAGTTGCGGGAAAATTTCTGTGACCAAACAATAGAAAAAAGGAATGGAAATGCCATACGAAAAATCAAATAAAACACTGATCACATCGAAGCCAAATTCCGCAAATATTTGGGCAAACAAGAATATATATATCTATTCCACTAGAACACACGCTGATAAACGCATACAGAAATAGACAGATACGTACGATCATACATTCGGCGCTGAAACTGGAGAGAAGGAGCATACGAAGGGGTTAGGGTTTTGGGAGAGGCCATCGCACGGCACCTCCTAATCGTCCCCCCGAGTCTCCTCATGGCTGCCATCCCCTCTCTCTCTCTCTCTCTCTCTCTCTCTCAGCTGATTGTCACTCGGCACTATAGTTCGCTTGGCGCGCAAGAGGCAATGACAGCGAGTTCCCGGTTACCCAACTTGCCCAAGAGAATTTAGCAATTATTTAGCAAAAATGGTACATGTGGGTAAATGATTAAAATTAAAATTTAGCAAAATTAATTGTGATTTAATCAACATCAATAATTGATATTAGTAAATGATTTTCTCATTTACTAAAATCAACTGTTTGATTTTTATAAATATTGATTTTATCAGGTTTTATAATTTGAAAAATTCTTCCTTAATATGAAATAAAAATAATTTTAGCAATAAAACTAAACTAAACTTTTATAAAAAATAAAAAAAACTCATTTTAATAAATGGGGTAATTATCAGTAACCTCCCCTGAGGTTTCTGAAAACTGACCTCCCTTGCTTTTGCTGACAATATCGAGATACCCCTTTGCCGTTATTTTTCCACTGATGGAGTTAAGTTTAGCAAGAAAACTACCAAAATACCCTTCTAACTTTCCCAAAATAATAAATTCTACCAACTAAATTTTTCAAAAAAAAACTTATCTCTTTTTATTTTGTGAATTTTTTTGGATAAGTGAACTTAACTTTACTAGACCATGTACATTAGTGGAAAAAGAATTGATTTTTTCACTTGAAAACGATTAGGTTAATTTTTATTTTGCCATTTTTTTAAAAATATTTTTCGGGTTATCTCAAACAAAATGATCAATGAAATTAAAATAAATAGACTCGTGTTATTAAGCCAAAACTATGCAACAAAAAAAATCCATTACTTGACTTGTTGGGCTTTATAACTTTTTGAAAGATTATAATAAAAAAAAGTTATTTTTTTTCAATTTTTTATCATAATGTTATTTTGTTTTTCGGTTTGTCTCAACCAAAATGATCAATAAAACTAAAATAAATAAACTCGTGCCAATAAAATTTATATTAAGCCAAAACTATACAGGAAAAAAAACCCTTCATTACTTGGCTTGTTGCAACGAATTCAAAACTCTGCAGAAAAATTCATATAACTTTTGGAATGATTATAATAAAAATTTCATGATTTTTCAATTTTTTATTATTATGTTTTTTTATTTTCGGTTTGTCTCAACCAAAAATATTAGTTGGTTAAAAAATTTTAAGTAGAAAATGAAAGTGTACAAAAAAAAACCTTTAGACATTAAAAGGAAAAAAAAAATTATGCAAAAGAGAGTCTTTTAAACACATACACACTTATTTAATTGTAAGTATGTGTGTGTATATAAGGAAATAGGGAGAAAATTATGTAAATGATAAAGACTAAAAAGGGAGACAAAAATTTTGGTAAAGATAATATAGTTTGGTAGTAGGAGTATTAAATGAGAGAAATTTTGACTTTAATTTTATTTTTTATTTTTTATGTGATATCATCAATTTCCGTTAGTTCTTTAACGGAATGCTAACGGAAAAAGGTCTAGGGGAATTTTGATATAGTCAGCAAAAATAAGGGAGATTAGTGTTATTTCGGAAACTTCAGGGGAGGTTACTGATAATTACCCTTGGGAAACAATGTGCTTTAGGAAATGGGAAACAATGGCCGAGTCAGTTGGAGGAAAATACAGAAGGCATGAGACTATGAGAGCTTGAGTCGGTTGGAAGGCCCAGTTGGAGAAGATAGGTGTACTGGAATTACTCCTCCACTAGCCCATCAGAGCCCAGTACTGATTATTGGGCTAGATTACCCTTCCCAGTCCACATCTGTCAACAAACTAGAATGGACTCTTCAGCATAGGGTCTGGGCTCTTGGATCTCTCGCCAAGGTCCAATTTTAATGCTCAGAAATTTCTTCTTCTTTTTTTTTGGGTGCACCAGAAAATAACGAAACAGAAACTAAGCACGTTTAAAAACAACTCCAGAGTCGCCCTCGAGGAGTGAGATAATGCCAACTAGAGGGCTGATATGCAACACCATCTTGTCTTCTTGATCAACTCCCATGTCTGCCACCTTATTGCCTTCCCGGAAAACATGTTTCAAAGAACATCCCATGACAACCATGAGAGTTTTACATTCCTTGATGAGTGATCGTAATATCATGAAAAACTTTCCTATTTCTTGCTAACCAGATTTTCTATAAGATAACCACAATTAAGAAATTAAAATAACCCCCTGATTTAGCATTTGCATGCTTAATGCAAACATGGAATCAAGACACTCTTTATGTTGGCTGAATCACTAATCACTTGGTTAAGCAAGGAACATTCCCCTCCTTCGAGATAGTGATGCAATGAGCCACTTTAAGATCGTTCTCGGTAGAGTTGCAATTATTAACAGTCAAATTAGAGTTCACACACCACCAATCATGCCAAAACGAGATATCCTTGCCATCGCTAACAATCCATTTCAAATTTCTCGTAACAATGTCTTTGCTTTATACTAAAAAGCACTTGATTGTTTTTACATGTGAAGTTAAAAGCAATAAGGCTCCATTTGTTTCAATGTAAAATATTATACGTTGAAAAATATTTTCCTAAGTAAAATAATTTTGCCAAAATGAAAATTTTCATTTATGTTTTTGGATGTTTGGTTTTTTGTTTTTTTTTTTTCAATGGAAACAAACATTTTATTACGAGGAAGACGGGCGTAGGGCCCTAATATCTTCAAGAGTTAGCGAGGAAAGCCAATGGGGATAATCTCCCCGCCAGCAAACTGAACTAACATCTGACAGGGAATACCTAGCCACAGAATGGGCTACCCTGTTACAATCGCGTTTAGCATGAGTGAACGAAACATAAGAGAAAAAGAGACAAGCTGAAGACAATCTAAAATAATGGAGTCACAATGCGCATAAGTCTTCGAATGATTAAGCACCTGTACTACTTGTAGGGCGTCTCCTTCCACAATAATATGAGAATAATTCCATTCCAAAGATGTTTCTAACGCACAACGAAAACCCAGGGCCTCAATAGTTTGAACAAAGAAAGTACCTCTCATAGATACCATTTTAGCTCCAAGAAGCAAACCGCTGCTATCTCTTGCAACTAGACCCGGGCCTCCCACTTTGTTGATCACATTAAAAGCCCCATCAACATTTAACTTGATAAAATTTCCATCAGGTGGTTTCCAGATTTGGGGGGGGGGGGGGGGGTGCAAAGTGGGATAATCCCTCCCCTCTTATCATTCACGTGTAGGAACTCATTCCATCCGGAAACACTTTGTTGTAAAACTGCGGAGGGATCTCTAGGAAAATGATCAAAATGGTCCTTATTCCTTGCTTTTCATAATGCCCAGCATGTGAAAGCCAATATGTTTGGTTGGTAGTGGAAAAATATTTTTGAAAAGATTTTTTTTTTTTTTTTATACTTTAGGTGAAGAAATTGAAGGGGATGGAGAGGGATTTGACTTCAGGGTCCATGTGTGTTTGAGATTGACTTTAGGGGTCCATTTGTGTTTGGGCAAATTGTTTTTCAAGTACACTGGAAGATAAATTATTTTTCAAGTACACTAGAAGACAAATTTTACACACAACTACTTCAGATTTCACACAATAAAATTTTTGAAGGTATGCTAGAAGTCAAATTTTAGAGTGCACTGGTAGAAAAAGGAGTGCGAAAATCATTTCTTTATTTTATGTTTTACATGTTTAAGCGTTTGGACAGTTTTTGAAAAAGAAAATAGTTTAATATGATAATCCTAATCCCGTCATTTTCTTGATATAGAGAGGAAGTGTGCAGCAAATTTGTTTTGAAAAAAAGTTATATCTATTTTTGGGAATGAAAGTGATGATGCAGTCATGCACAAAGTGGGATAATCCCTCCTCTCTTATCATTCACGTGTAGGAACTCATTCCATCCGGAAACACTTTGTTGTAAAACTGCGGAGGGATCTCTAGGAAAATGATCAAAATGGTCCTTATTCCTTGCTTTCCATAATGCCCAGCAGGTGAAAGCTATATGTTTGGTTGGTAGTGGAAAAATATTTTTGAAAAGATTTTTTTTTATTTTACTTTAGGTGAAGAAATTGAAGGGGATGGAGAGGGATTTGACTTCAGGGTCCATGTGTGTTTGAGATTGACTTTAGGGGTCCATTTGTGTTTGGGCAAATTGTTTTTCAAGTACACTGGAAGATAAATTATTTTTCAAGTACACTGGAAGACAAATTTTACACACAACTACTTCAGATTTCACACAATAAAATTTTGAAGGTATGCTAGAAGTCAAATTTTAGAGTGCACTTGTAGAAAAAGGAGTGCGAAAATCATTTCTTTATTTTATGTTTTACATGTTTAAGCGTTTGGACAGTTTTTGAAAAAGAAAATAGTTTAATATGATAATCCTAATCCCGTCATTTTCTTGATATAGAGAGGAAGTGTGCAGCAAATTTGTTTTGAAAAAAAGTTATATCTATTTTTGGGAATGAAAGTGATGATGCAGTCATGCACCTAAATTGGCGTGTTTGCGATAGTTGTGGTTGCAGATTTTAGGTTCACATTTTGCTGCTGATTTTAGATTTCAAATTTTAATAAAAACAGATAAATTGTTTGCAATAGCTGTGTGACTATGATTAAGTTGTACTAAAAAGTTAGTAGTATTTGCTGCAAAAGTTGAGAATCAGTTTCCAAAGTACTATGATCTAAAATCTGATCTGAAAAACACCTCAAACCTAACTTTTCCAGAAACTGATTTTATTTTCTATTTTACATTTAGAAATCCATAGATTCTCAAAATCTAGAATATGATTTGAAAAACTTTTTAAAAGCTAAAATCTCAAAATCCCTTGATAGAAACTTTTGCAAACACCCATTTATTGCATCCAGCTGATTACTTTCATAATAAACCAAACATTGCAATCAACCAAACCAACCATTTCCAATCATCAAAATTGGACTTGTGGTGGACCTCTTGGGCTAACACAGCACGGATTGATGGCAATGTGCATGTGCCCTTGGATGTAGAGGTGTCAAACACCAAACTGGCTGGGCACCACACGAGCACATTTTTAAACAGGCTAAACATGGCAGGGTCGTAGACAGGTACGTCGCAGATTCACGACTTTAGACGGGCACGAAAGGGCGCCTTTTACATTTATTGTATCCGAAATTCCAATATCAATATAACGATTAAGTTTTCTTTCATTTATGTTGTTTGTTAGTACTATATTGTAACCCATATTTAACATTGACAAAAGAAAAACCTATTTAACAATTTATTTGTTTCAAAATCGTATAGATAAGAATACATATAGATATAGTTGTAAAAAAAAATCCCGACGAAACTCTGTTGGAGAGAGACTGGCATGAGTACAACACGATTAAGTAAATAGATCGGCACGACACGAAACACGATTGACACTTAGTTTGTTACTTAGACCCTTAGTTTCAGCCCAGTCCATTTGACACCCCTACGTGAACCTTTGGTGCTAAGCAATTAGTGCGAGGTTTTAAGTCAACCAAAGTTGTACGTTAATGCCAACATAGCTCAGTGCAAGCAAGGCCTTTGGTGGAGGCAGAGTGACTTCGTTGGGCTGCAAATGAGCCGAGCTGCTCTCGAGCAGCTCGCGGCTCGGTTCGTTAAGACTTGGCTCGGCTCAATTCGTTCACTAATCGAGCCGAGCTCGAGGTCGAGTTCGAGTTCAAGTTTTGGGCTCGTTTACTAAACGAGCCGAGCTCAGCTCGCAAAAGGTCGACTCGTTTTATAGGCTCGGCTCGTTTAAAGAAACTCGTTAAGTAAATATGCATCCTTTCTCGACGAAATTCCACTTTTCCCCATCACCTTGGCAGGGATTTTTTTTTTTTTTTTTAATTTAGCCAGATTGTAAAGTGAAACATGGATTCCCTTCGTTATACAATACTCTGTGACCCCCATTTTTTCTAATTATCTTGTCTTGAACAATTCCTAACAATCTCCCAAGGGAACCACATCCATCTCACCTAATTATACAACCATTCATATTTAATAATGTCCACACATGCATAACTCTCCAATTTTGTTTATGTCAAATGGATTTTTAATGGTCGGGCATATATGGGTAGGATCCTCGTATAATTCAGAACCAACCAAGTATCCTCCAAACCCAAAGATTGATGCAATGACACTTAAGAGAATCACAACCACAGACAAAAGGCAAAAAATTAAATTTGAGTGAGGGTAAATTTCACCGACAACCCCTGAGGTTTGCGTTAATATTGAATACCCCTTGCACATGAGAAACAACAGTGAACCCCCCCATGTGATTTCAACGGCACCCACAATCCACAATTGTGTTCCAAACTTATAACGGAATGAGTGAAAGTGACTTATATCTAGACATTCACCATTTCTAGTAATCAAAAGCATAATTAAAAAAAATAGCACATCACTTATTTTAAATCAAAATAACTTTCTTTTTTACCCATTGGAGGATATGTTTTGATCAAAATTGGTGAAATTTATTAATCACTTGGAGTATTTATCTTTTACTACTAAGAATTTTTTTGGGGGTCATTTTTTGGGTCAAAGAGCTAAAAATTGAGAGCTTTTTATCATTTATGTTATTATTAAAAATGTGAATTTGGCAATAATAGACACTTTTTCCTAATTCTATCCCATATTTGTTTGAACAATTGTTTTTTTTTTTTTTTGAACTGGAACAATTGTTTTATTGGGTGTCGGTAAAATGAACATTGAAACCACAAAGGTATATGTCATTAAAGCAAATCTCAGGGGGTGCCAGTGAATTTATCCTTTGAATAATGGAAGAAAACAATAGGAACAGAAAATACAACTCGTATTAATGCATTTTTTTATAAATCCCTTAATTTTTACAAAACAAAAACAAACAAAAAAAACCGTATTTCTTGAAGAAAAATCCCTTAATTTTTTTGTTCCTTCACAAAATCCTCCACATTCAGGATCCAAACACACCCTAAAGAAATTATTGTTGTAACCAGCCAAAAGGAATCATAATCATATAAGACCAATAAATTTGAGGGAGAGTTAATTAGGCATCCTGTACAAAAAAAATCATTATGATTCCATCCTATGAGATTTGAATACTTATGATTCCATCTTGAAATTCAAATAAA
The DNA here is from genome assembly GCA_963854785.1 of Vaccinium vitis-idaea. NCBI lineage: Eukaryota > Viridiplantae > Streptophyta > Magnoliopsida > Ericales > Ericaceae > Vaccinium > Vaccinium vitis-idaea. The sequence goes on along the minus strand of OY978216.1, from coordinate 19,113,611 downwards.
CCCCAAAACACCCTTTCTCTCTCCTAATTTTCGTAATATTTCTCTCCTGATTTTCCTAATAATTCTCTCTCCTACTCTCCTAAAATTTCTCTCTCCTAATCTTTCCTAATTTATCTCAATCTCTATCCCTCTCCTATCTTGAAAAATCTCTTTTTTTTAATATTAGAATTTTCTCTCCTAATCTTCTCACAGAATCTCACCCTTAAAATATCAAAAAAAAATTGAAAATGCGATAAATTAATAAACAATGCAAGAAAAAGACAAAAAAATCACCAAAAATTCCTTATATAACAACGAATACAAAAAAACATGATAAATTAATAAATTATGTTCACTGTACCAATCTTCGAATATGGTAAACAAATTAACCATGATTGAATCCCGAATGTAGTGAATCGATAACCATGATCATTGCATGAACATGGTTTATTGATTTTTCATTTTTATTGTATCAAATCTATCAATATGGTGGATTAATGAACCATGTTCACTGATCAATAACCTTTTTTAAAAGACATGGGAACATGGTTTATTGATTTTCCACCAATATGGTAGATCAATGGACCATATTTACTATATGAAATAACCAAATTCTAAATAAATAAAAAGCCACCATTGATCGAAATTGATGTGGATGAAATGTAAGCGAGAAATATAATTTACTGTACCACAGACAACCACCCATTTTTGTTGTACCGAATACACCAGTATGGTGAATCAATGAACCATGTTAAAAAAAAAAAAAAGACGGGAACATGGTTTATTGAAGAATTATTTTTTCTGTACCAAATATGTGAATGAATCATGAAAATAAAAATCTTTTGTCCCGGAAAAAAAAAATACTCCCCATACAAATCCACAACAAATCTCACAAAAACATCAAAACTCACAAACATTGGGTTCAAAAAATACTTGCTCTGGTCCCTATCACCAACCCAACGAACGACACATACCAAATTGAGGCCTCGTCCACGTCGTCATTACTATTCGTCAAATTGAATACCAGTATGAGGTCATAGGCAACCAAGGAGGCATGCAAAAATTCATCCACAAATTGCCGTCTTTGTGTAGATCTGGATCATTACGTTTTTTTTTGCTTGATCACACACACGCGCGCGCACACACACACACACACACACAAATTGAATTAGATTGAAACAGTTATGGGATAAATCTGTCCATTTAGGGATGTGATAAATGTCCCCATTTAGAAATAAATTGAAACAGTTATGGGATTTGAAATATCCGGATATTTCGGAAACCTTGTACGTGGAAATACCAAACTTATTACGGAAATGTAGTAATACATTACCATTGCTGTAGATAATATTACGTGGAAATACTATTGCCATAGATAATTAATTAATTAGGACGTGAATACATTACTATCTATTGCTTTAGATAGTATTAACCCATAGTTAATACTATTGCTGTAGATAATTAATTAGGACGTGAATATTTCCCGAAATATAAATTACTATTACATAGTATATTACTAAAATACATAATAAGGGCACAATAGTCCAAATTCAAATTTCAGGATGGTATCATAAAGATTCAAATGTCATAGGGTGGCATCCTAAGCATAATATTGAAAGAGGATGCCTAATTAAATTACTCTAAGGAGGTTCAACATCTTAGACGTTTTAATAGTTGATTCTCCATAATCTTCTCGTGAAGAGCCCGATAACCCCATATATAATACAGTAATAACTTTATTATTTTCTTGTTGTAACCTTATTATTAGTGATGAATATCTTTTTGTTTTTTGTAACCAGGTGTATAGAGTAGCTTAGGTGCACTTATACAAATCCTACCGTCCAATAGCGCATGTCCCAAAACTCTGTATGAACTGACTCCGAATGAATTGATAACACTTAAAAAGGTTTCGAACATGAGGACCTTAGAAAGAATCAAATGCTTAAAGTTCGCAACCCCTTGAATTTACTTTTTTTTTTTTTTAACAAAAGGAAACTTCATTACTCAGAAATCGCCCGTAGGGCGAAACAAAATCCCAATCCGGAGCCCTGGGGTTAGGTAAAACTACCACATCTTTCGGGGTGTCCATCTGAATCGAAAGAGAATACACTGAGTACATACGAACAATACCCCGAGAAGTAAAGGAATGTCCACGCAGGGACAGAAAAGCTCCAACCAAAGCAAAAGGCAGCAAGAAACAAAGAAATCAAAACTAAAAAACAACACAAACAAAAAACAAAGAAACTCTCTGTTGACACTATACTCGCCATACACTCGGCTACCAACAGCCATAAACTCCAAATCACGCAGATGCACCTCAAATAGAAGGCACATAGCGGCAGAGGCAAAGATTTTGCAGCTTCCAACTCCAGCAAGCTGAGCCCGGACCCATCCATCTTCGAAAACCACATCCTCAACTACTCCAACCACTAGACCAAATCTAAACCACATCTCAGACCTTAAAACAAACCCCTGGTGCCAAAAAGAGGTCAAACGCCGATGACACACGAGAGCTTCAATATCAGAGACCTACAGTGAGGCTTCCGATTTGGTTTCACAAAGCTGCATGTAAGAATAAGTTGAGAGAGAGGGGAAACGGTAGAGAAGGTAATATTAGATTTGTTTTGTAATCGTTACCATCATTTCTCTCTCTATCTCTCTCCACTCATTACCCCTATCTCCAAAAATAAACTAAACTAAAATTACTAAACCAACAAGGCCAATGTCAGTCGTGTTTGGTTTTTAGTTTTGAGTAAAAAATTTGGAGATATATTTATGTTATTCCCTTGAATTTACTCATGAACTTGACACCACCAACAAGTCCCATCCGATAAAATCCAGGAAATGTATATACTGTATATCAGTATATTCGTTTTGGTAGACTGTAAAGTGGACCATGGATCCCCTTCAATTTTCAACAGAAAACTCTTTTTCTAATGATCTTGTGTTGACTAATGCCACCGAATTATACATCAAGAAATATTCTAATCAATGTCCAAACACGCAGAATCCTTTTGTTTATGTCAACCAAATTGTTAATTGCCTATATGGGTTGGATCCTCATAGGCATAAATACTTCGGAACCAACCATGGCATACACCAAAACCAAGAAACTGATACTGTGAAATTTAGGGTTGAGAAATATTACAACTTTTTCAAAAGTAGGGTTACATGATCGAAAATGTTAGGATCCATGAATTTTTTTTCCGGAAATGGTCCAAGAAAAGAAATCAATGGTCTAGATTCACAACCCGAAATAGTCCAAGAAAGAGAAATCAATGGTGCAAGGTTGTAGTTCTCAATCACAGCCATCTGTTTAGCAATCAACGGTCTGGATTGCCGAACGGGCGACTATAATTGGGGACTACAATCTGTGGTGCTTTGAGGCACTACAAGGTACCCGCATCCGTATCCCACCACTCCTCTTACAAACCTCAAATCCATAGATAGAAATCGAATTTGAAAACGTTAAAAGGAGTACTAGTATTTTTAGTGTCTGTAAATTATTGCGAGAGAAGTCAAACACTAGCCGACACCATACAAATGTAGATTGTTTGTCAGTACACATTATCCTCTAAAACGTGTATCGATATCCGATTTTGTTTGTCAGTACACATTATCCTCTAAAACGTGTATCGATATCCGACTTTGTTTGTCATTATGTACACATTATCCTCGACAGTTCACCCAATGAGCGGAAGTTAACGAGACCCTAGTTAAAGTGCGTAATCTAAACCGTTCATCTCTACAAATCCACGGCCCCGAGTCTTGTTAACAGACTTCCGTTAACATCAGTGCCAACTACCAACCAAAAAGAAGAGCCATACAGTAAATGTACAGCAGTAAAAGAAGAGCCAACAAATTACGACAGGTGAACAAATTCCCAAATGCAAAAAAGCTTCTTCCGCTTAAAGTTACTTTTTACAGTGCGACAAATGTGGCAGAGAGAAAGGCCTTCTTGTTCACAATTTCTACAAGTAGAATAAGCACCCAAAAAAAGAAAAAAAAGAAATAGAGATAAAATTAAAACTTAAACAAGTATTGACTGTAATCAAAGTGATCTAATCATAGTCATTAGTGATTTAATACACTTTAATTTACCCAAAAAAGAGACTTAATACACTTTCTTAGTGAAGAGGCTGCGCAGATTAAACAAATTACCGCCACGTCCGCCGTCGCCGTGTCCACTTCGACCACTACCACCACCGCCCACGGCAGCGACGTTAACAGCACCGCTCCCATCACTTCCACAACTCAAATGCTGTCGGTACCCAATACACATTGGAACATTCAAATTCAAAGCCTTAGCCTTACTCCCACCTCCACCTCCACCACCACCACCACTGCAGCCCACGTCGCCGCTGCCAGCAACGGCGGCGGTCTTTTTCCGGCTACTTTCATTGCCTTCTTTCTGACTCCGAGCCACCACCACAGGGTCAAAGCTCCTACCCGAGTGGGAACCGCCGGCTCCACGCCGGACCTTCCAAACCGGGCTGCTCCGGCCCAAGTGGACCCCACCCCTACTCGGACTCGGAATATTCCTCGACGTCTTCGACTCACCCGCTGAGTTACTCCTCGAACACGGCGCGCTACTCACCTTCCGAGTGACCGCCGTCCTCGGCCGAATCCCACCGTTCCCCGCCGATCTACTCCTCGAGAAAGGCCAAATATAAATATTCAACTCCGCCCCACTAACCCCACCCCCACCGCCATTACCCTTCCTCTCCTTCTTCTTCTCTCTCTGTCCACACTCGTCCCCCTTCCCAGCTCTCTTCTTAAACATATCCCTCCATCTCTTAGAAACCCCCAATGCGGCCGTTAACGAGTCAGGCTGCGGATCCGACAAATGGGGTCCGGGTTCAGGATCCGATCTCGGTTTGGGTTCAGGGTCTGGGTTTTGGGTTGTGAATTGCGGGTTATCGGGTGGGTCGTGATTGGGGTGGAGGTGGAGGAGGTGGAGGGGGAGGAGGACGCCGTTAACGAACAACTCATCGGCGGAGATAAGGTCGGGTTGAGGCAAAGACGGGTTTCTGAGCTTCCAGAACTCGAACTCCGGCGAGTTTGCCGCGTCGGTGCTGATTCTTCTTCGACTGGTGGATGGTGTGAGCTTGTGCGGGATATGAGAATTGGGATTTTCCATTTTTTTTTTTTTTAGAGAGAGAGAGAGCGAGAGAAGGTGGGTTTGGGTGAGAGAGAGAGTATGAGGGAAGTTTCGTTGGGTTGATTCTTTTGAGTGGGAAAGCTCGGGAGTTGAGAGCAGGTGAGAGGTTGCAGACTTGCAATTAAAGACTGTTGGTGGAGAGGAGAGAATGGTGCGCTACAAAAAGTAGATGAGAGAGAGACAGAGAGAGTTGTAGTAGTAGTAGAGTATTACTGTATAAAATTGATTATGAATTTATCAAACCCAGAAAATTTGGAATGGAGAGATGTAGTACGAATAAGTTACCAAGAAAGAAAGAGAAAAGGAGAGATGCATGATGTATGGATTCTGATTCTCAAAAGGGTTAAAATTACGGATATTTTGTGGATGTGATTAAAGGGTGTTCCACTAATAAAAAACTATTTTTTCTAAATACCGAGACATGTCATTATCTCATAACACATCACACAAAAAATCGTGAAAAATCAATTTTTAAAAAAAACTGAGTTAGTGGAACAGCCCCCAAAAGCTTCGTTAAGTTTTTAGAATTGGTAAAAATTACATTGGTCGAGTATTGATTTATGCATTATTAGGCCTAGTTTCTCAAAAATTATCAAAATTTGATAAAATCATCCCTTAATTTTATCAAATGAGGAGGAGGGTTGATAAAAAGCTGAGATTTTTATCAACTTTCCTCCTCATTTGATAAAATCAAAAGTGATTTTATTTTTGATAAAATTGTTTGGGAAACTCAGCCTAAGGGAACAGATTTATTGCGTTATATCACAAGAGTGCGATTGTTGAATGAAACCGTTGATCGGGGAATCGGGGGCCCTATAGTGAGTTAAACTCACTACAGGAAGTAGTGAGGAACAAGCACTGTTCGATGCGGTAATCAATGGTTCAGATTTAAAATAAATTCTTACATGTAAGAGTAGTCTCTTACATAGAAGAGTTTATTTTAAATCTGAACCATTGATTGCCGAATCCAATGACCATCGTTGCTCGCTACACCCTGTAGTGGATGCCCTCACTACAAGGCCCTCGGTTCCGTGATCGATTGTTTCATTCGATGAATCGATTGTATGGTTACATGTCAAATGCTTTATAGGAGCATTTTATAGTGTTGGAGAAAGGCATCGTTTCCCATAAATTTTTATGGGAAATCTCAGTATTCAATTATGACCTCGTTTCTCATAAGATTTTATGAGAAATCTCATAAAATCAACTGATTAATTTTATGAAATTTATCATTTTATCACCTTGATTTTATAGGATTTTTCTTAAAATCGAGGTGCTAAAATGGGAAATTTCTTTTTTTTTTTTTTTTTGCGCAATTCGTGAACCCTAATCTACTTTATCCTAGGGGACTTGGGAAGGGGGATGAGTGCTTACGAGAATCTAACCGTGCCCATGTTCATGGGAGTATAAGAGAGGCACCAACTGCACTCCACCCCACTTGGATTGGTGAAACTGGTAAAAATTTAGAATTTTTCACTCTAGATACCGGTATGGCTTTTTCTTGATACCGGTATCGAGTTATATTTTTCTGCAGATTTTGAGCCATTAAAAACTCTAGATACCGGTATGGCATTTTCTTGATACCGGTATCCAGCTGCATTTTTCTGCGAATTTTGAGCTCATCGCAACTCTCTATAAATAGGGTCTTGGACTCATTTCTTCACTCCAAAAACCACGAAACAAACCCTAAAATCACCCCTCTACCTTCTCTCTTCAGCCCTACCTCAAATCTTGTGATTTTAACCTCAATCCACCTCAAAACTTCAACATCTACACATTGGGTTTGTGAATCTCACTTCAATTTCGGGTTTTGCACTCAAGGAGGTAAGAACTCTTGATTTGGGTCTTGTTCTTGCTCCGCCCACGTTTTTCCCTCTCTCTCTTTGATTGTGAGTGTAACCTCACTCTTGTGACTCGTTTTGGGCTTGATCTTGTCTCATGAATGCGTAGTGGAGCTTGGGTGGAGGTCGTTCTTAGAGTTTGGGGTCAAAATCAGTTGGATACTCTAGGGTTTTGCTCAAAACCCATTTTGGTAGGGATTTCTCTCCTCTCTCTATATATCTATGTGTTTAGATCATAAACCCTTGATTTCTACGCATGATTTCTCATATATGTGATGGATTGTGAAGTTTCTGGCCTTTGGCTTATAAATTCGGGATTTTTGGTAAAATTTCTAAGTAAAGGTTGAATGTTTGATTGCTCTAGAATGTTTAACCGTATAAATCTTGAATCTTGTTGATTGGTGGAAGAAAATCATGATTTGGTTGAGGTTAGGGTTTATGGCTTAAGTAAGAATTTGGGCTTTTGTGATATTTATGTTTATATGTCAAATTGCGTTCCTACTAATGAAATTGGGATATTTCTAAGTGTATTTGAGGTATGGATTAATGGAAATACTTATGGGTTTGACCCGTGATGAAATTACGAAAATGCCCTTGACCAAATGAGTGTGGGAAGGCTTAACAAGTTGAGTTCTTGGTAAATGAGACTGTTGGTGGGATGTTATGAGTGTCTAATGCTTTACTCTCTCCCTCTCATTCCGTAATTGGGTTGTTGGTTCGTGGAGTTGGACATGTTATGTTGATTGTGGTGTGTTGCTTGTTGCGTGTTGTTTGTTGTGTGTTGTCTATGGTGTGTTGTTTGTTATGTGTGATTTCGTTGTGTGTTGTTCTTTGCATTCCTTGATTATTTTGATTATGGTTGTGGAGTTGAAAATTGGGTGGTATTCGTTGTACATCTTATGAGAGGTATCTCGATGTTGAGGAAATATCCCTCAAAGAAATCAAAATGCGTAATTATGTGAAAGAATAGTGTACTTGGGGGTGTTGAAATGGTATTGTTGAGATGTACTGTACTATGACGGGTTGATTTCGTATGAAGAGGAAAGAGTGGATTGTTTGAGAATGACTGGGAAAAGCCTAGTGTGATCCCAAGGGTGATGTTAAGATGGAAATCAAATGATAAGAGTACTTCCGATGAACTTGAAACTTTTATAGTGTATTTGTGTGCATACGGGGTGTCGGGTGTGCATGTGTGTGTGTGTGTGTGTGTATGTTGAGACGTGGTTGTGAAGGAAAGACTTCTAAAATTGGGCTTATACATTGTAGGTTCACTCACAAGCATAGTGCACCTCATACATATATAGAGTTTGTGTTAGAGATTTTCCTACTGGGCTAATGTAGCTCAACCTATCAATTTTCAGGTATTCAATGAGGAGCATGGCGTGAAGTGCATTGGGAGTGCATGAAATCTTTTGAAGGCATACATTGGAAGAGTTATCATTTTATCTCATGAATTTTATTTTTGGAAGATATAGTGGTAGTTCTATTCTTTTCTATCATCTTTTGATTTTGTAAAATGTAATAACTTCATGTATTAGGTACTTGTTTTCATATGGGATATGGGAATTCAATTAGACAATGCATGTTGAATTCGAATATTTATAAACGAAACCAGAGTTATTATTTTGAGAAAAGTATGTTTAAATATGTTGAAAATCGAGGGCGTGACACTGTACGTACGGATCACCTCAATTTTCTCCAAAAACAAACCCCAAAACCGCAAATCTTTCATAATTTCTTCAAGAGAACACCAAATCTCCAAGGTTTTTGCCCTAATTTCTGGCCTCTTCCCCAAACTAGGTAAATGTCGTTTTCTCCCCATTTCATACGGTTGTCTCTGGTGTGGTGGGGGTAAGGGCGTAATCTGGCTCCCCAAATTTGCCCGGACTAAATACAAGCACCTCCCCCCTGCTTTTATTTAGTTAGGGGGAAGGAGGATGAGAGGGATGCCGGATTAATTAGTCGGGGTGGGTTTTGGTGCAGCCAAACGAGGGATATGGCATGGAAGAGGGATGAGGGGAAGCCAGATTACTTAGTTAGGGGCGTAGTACTGCATCCAATGGGGCTCTAAGTTGACTAACGAGTCCATCCAGTTCATAAGTTGATTAACTAGTCCATCCAGTTCATTTGATAGGACATAAAAAATACAGATCTTTCATTTATCTCTTGCATTAATTGGATACATAAATAATGGTACATGAAACGAGGAGATGGATACAAGAGGCAAATGCTGGGACTTATTAATTTAACCACGAAGGGAAATGATGAATGTTTTATAAATCTTTTAAGTTAAACTAATCTGGAGTTGAAGAGCATCCCCAACAAGGCTCAACAAATCTTGAGCCAAATAAATTAGTGAACAGTGTTTTATATACTCATGTCCTTTTCAATATTCCAACAATACTATCTATACTACCTCTCCACTATTAAAATACTATTTTTTACTTTTCAAAATAATACTCCCTCCGTCCGGATTTGTTGGTCCGTTTTGGGGATTCCAACTTTTTTTCCATTACTTTTTGTCCACTACTTTTTGTGTAACTTTTCCATATTTTAGCCTTTAACTTTTGAAAATGGACAAACATTTTCAGACTTGAAAAAGTATGTTTGTGGACCAACAAATCCGGACGGAGGGAGTACAATATATTTACTCATATATACATACACACCCATATATACATACTGCCAATCTGCCATGGACAACGAAACCCATACCTCTCCCTGTCACGACCCAACGCCGATCTCACCGTCACAACCCAACGAAACCCATACCTCTCGCCGATCTGTTGTTGCGTCGAACTCTCACCGTTGAGGAGTCTCTCGCCGATCTGTTGTTGCGTCGAACTGTTGTTGTGGAGAGAGAGACCGTGAGGAAAAAATTGATTAAAAAATAAGTTTGGAGTGAACAGTGGCTGAACAAATGGGGTGGGATTTGGGGAGCAACTGTTCACTTTGGTATTGTTCACCTGTTTAGGGAGTCTCTTAGAGACTATTTTGGGATTTGGCTGAACAAAATAAAGATAGAGAAGTGTTTGTTGAGACTGTTGTGGTTGCCCTTATCCGTGTTTTATAGTACAGTAGTAAAATAGTACATACACTCGTATCATGTAGGCAAACATAGTTATAGGTATCGTCACAACGAAGTTTAGACTTGTCACTGGCGGGTCACCTTCTCTGGTGTGGTGAGGGAAGTGACTAGTGAGGGTCCGAGGTGGTGGTTTCCCAATTCCCAATCTGATTCATGTTGGAATCCTTGAGTATTTTATTTTGACTATTTAAGGGGAAGTATTTTATTAAAGAATTATTAATATACATTCAAATTACATGCTCTAGGACGTTAATTGGGACGAACTACAAGCAATTTGGCTAAAAATTTCTATAAAATGAGGATCGTAAGGTGGGTATTAACTATCAAAAACAAAAAACAGTTTATTTCAAAAAAATCAAGACATGTCATTTACTCACAATAAATTACATAAAAAGCCACGAAAAGTCATTTTATTTTAAATACACCCTTAGTGGAACACCTCCTAAGTCGCCTTACATTGTGTAATGGAAATTACCAGTAAGACACTTTAAGATACCAATAATTTTGCTTGATAAAAATATATGTGTTTTTCAATAAATTTCAATGCACTTTCTACCTGGGGTAAAATGTAACTCCAAACAGTATCGGACAATTTCTGCGTGGAAGCCCCGTCAATTGTGGAACTACCGAGATAATTGGTCATCGACACTTTGCATGGCAAGATCACAAAAGGCCGCCGAATCAATTCATGGCTAGACATCCTTCATTTGATTTAGTTGTGTTTTTTGTTTATCTTGTCTTTAATTTGTCTTTCTCAGCTATATTCTTTCGAACTTGGTAGGTTGTGTTGGTGGGGTGATTCACGGTGGTTCTTCCTCAAATGGAGTGGTACAGCCTCCTTCTTCTCCCTTGAACCTACAACCAGAAGCAACTGGTTAGCCACTTGCTTGAGGACACTCCGACAATCAAGTTAGTAAACGAAGAAAAAGAGTGCAAAGAGTATTTAGATCTCAGATTGTGTGTATACCTCTAGGGTATATCCCTTGGTATTTATAGCCTCCTAAGTACTTGTTCTCCAAGCTACATGTGCTCACACGCGCGAATCAAACATGAGCGTCCTCTTTGTACTTAACCGGAGCGTCCTCTTTTATCAAATTGGACCGTCCTCAAATCAAACAGGAGCGGTCCTCTTTGTACTTAACTTTTTCAAAGATTCTTAGCCCCTATCTTGACCGTAGGCCTCTGCTCAACCAAGGATCTAGCCTTGTCTTTGGGCTCTTGCCCATTCGTTGGCTCTTTCCTAGTTATATGCACAGTCTTCCAAGACTTTTTGTACGTTAAGGGTACAAAAAAAATACACTTGTACTTTAAAGTACAAATGAGAGCCAACAAGTGTACTTTTTTGTACCCTTAACGGGTACTATATTTCATAATAATGTTCAAGGAAATGCTAACTGGTGCAATGCTATAAGGGATAAATAATATTTAATAGAATGATAGTCATTATTAGTAACACATGCATAAGGTAAAATTATTAAACTTACACCAAGCACTATTTTATCACCACCCACTAACTGACTTATGAGTAATAAGTCAAGGGAACTGGTCTAAGTTGGCTTATTGAGTTGATGTGTTATGAGAGAATGATCTATCTCATAAAGCGCATGCAATAAGTCAATTTTTGGAATAAGTGAGTTTTGTGAAACATACTTAGTTAAATTACCATCTTATTCCTATACATGGTAACATTACTATTTACCCCCTCCACTTAGTCAAATTACCATTTTATCCCTATACATAGCTACTTTACCATTTTACCTCTATACTTAGCCAAATTACCAACCTCTATACTTTATAAATTTACCTTTTTACCTGTGCACTTGTTTAAATCACAGCTTCAACCTTATACTTAGTAGAATTACCATTTTCCCCTATGCTTAATTAAATTACCATTTCACCCCTACACTTGATTAAATTACCATGTTACCCCGTACTTATCAAATTACCGAATTACCCCTTATGGTTATGAAATTTCACTATTGCTCCTAAGTTATGATTAATTACACTTTAAACTCTAGAGTTTACTTAACTACATCCAAACCCACTTATTTACACCTAACGAATTGTTAAACCTTAAAGGATACCAAATGGTCAAATATGGTCATATATTATCGAAACATATTTTATCTTTCTTAAAAAAAGGGTGCAACACTAGAATGAACACATTGGTCAATTATCAATTGGCATGGAGGTTTATTAGTTATTCCGTTTAAAAATTTAAAGGATTTGGTTATGATTGTCTCCAAATTCATCAAAATTTCAAGTAATTAAACTAATGAGATGTTGACCATATGAGCCTAATGTGTTTCATTCGTCGAATAGATTTCATTGGTCGTATCTCAAGATAAATGTGTTCTTGATTTGGATGGCTGCTTTTTACATTTTTGCATTCTAGTTGTTTGGTGGACATAACAAAGATGAGTTATGGGAGAATAAGTTTTTGGTTTTTAAGTTTAGAGAAGAGAAGTAAGAAGCATGGGGAGAAGAGTGTTTTGACTCCTCATTTTCCATTTTTCTCACTTTGGAGAATTGTCCTTGCACTTATCAACATCCAAATAACTGATTTTTTAGCACATTAAAAAAATATCCAAACTAAATGAATGTCTTGGATCATTAGTGTAATTTTGGATCCCAACGCATGGTTTGGAATCCACTCTGGCATACTCACTTCATTTTTGCTGTATTTGTCACATTTTGATAATATATTTAGAAAAATTACTAGTACTCTAGCTTCGATAGCTATATTTTTCAATTTGGAAAGAGAGTTTTGCAATCTGTTTTTATTCAAATTCATTGTTTTGTTCTCTAACACAAAGTTCTCTTACTTCATTATCAATATGAATTCACATAACTATCCTCCGTACATTCCTTTTCTAACTATTGAAATGTTAATCTTACAAATTAAGCCACATGATTTGGGATAACTTTATTGTGGGATTTTTTTTATTCTCTTTATTGTGGGATTATATTGTACAGTCAACTAACGCAAGGAGGAACTTGATATTGAAGAGTAAATCAGATGGGACATAAGTGCGGTTTCAGAAAAAATAGGGGATGTCACCGAATTTGTTAAATGCCTCAGGAGTGGTGAGTGTAATTTACGCTTTTATGTTTGGAACCTGGGACCATTATTTATTTTGACTTTTTTTTGGATATTTTATATAAAAATTACATATTATATACGGGCATAGTACATGCTCTTGGAAGCTAATTGGGACGAAGCTACAAATAATTTCGATAAAATAAAAAAATAAAAAAGAGGAGTGTCGGTTGTTATTATGGTAACTATCAATAAGCCGTTGTCTATATTGGGTCACGAAAATACCAAATTACTATTAGTTGTGCGATTTTGGATAATTCTAATGGGTGTTCCTGGAGCACTTATCGGATAAACGAAACAGACAAGCCAGAGTCAGACATGCGATTGTTCAATCTTGAATTTAAAACTTCACATGTTTCACAGATATGCTCAATCTTTAGTTTTTAAGAGACTAGCCGACTTCAAATGGGCTTTAATCGAACCAAACACAATCCAGTTTTGAGTAGTTTGATTTCTCAAATATAATAAATCAAACGAGTCGAGCAGTAGCTTGTTCGAACTTTCATTTGAAAGTTTGACGAGGTTCAAAAAAATATCCAAGTTTTTTGTTTGTTAATAAAAAATAGACTTTGAAAGAGCTTTTAACGACAGTATATGAACTCAAATTCGAATAGCTCAAATATAATAAATCAAACTAAGAAGCAGTAGTTTGTTTGAACTTTAATTTGAAAGTGTGACGAGGTTCAACAAAATATCCAACTTTTGTATGTTAACAAAAATATCGACTGTGACAGAGCTTTTAATGAGGGTATATAAACTCAAATTCGAATAACTTCGTTCATTTACTTTACCATAGTTTCAAAGGGTTCACAAGAACTCCTTGGTTTCAAATAATGCACTAAACATTTTGTTCTTTTTTTGAAACATCGTCTGCATTACTATAGCTCAACAAAACAAAGTAAATTAACCAAGCCCTATTAAACCAAAAATAAAATCTTTTATTTTACATAGTATTTAATTCGTGTAAAATTTTCTAAACATTTTGCAATCGCTGATCTAAAGTTCTGAACATGTTCTAGCGGTTGGGAGCCATTCTTCTTTGCATCTCTGGTCTTTCACTCTCAATGGTGGATTTTCCGTTTGCAAAAGGTTAAACTTTCATTAACTTTATATAAAAAAAATAGTAATTAGTGCTAAAATGAGAAATTACTAGAAGAGCATCTTGATTCCTTGTCATGGAGGAGCATCATTCAAATCCCACAACCCTCCGACTCCAAAAGTTGATATGGGTACGGGAGATTGTCAATGCATGGTCACCTCCAAGAAAGAAAGTAAGTGGAACTCTGATTTTGTTATGGAAAAAGGAAGTACACTTCTCCCTTGGAAATTGGAAAGGAACAGACAAGTGAGGTCGTGTCATCTATGGGACTGCCATGTGCTGATGGGTGGGGGGCCGGGGGTGGCAGGCATGTGGGGGTTATGTGTTGTGCAATCCGGATCACGCACGCACTCAAACACACACAAGAAATCTAAGGAAAAACTCTGTCTATTCGTATATATTCACAAAATATACAAAGACATGAAAAAACCTCTCCGGGGAGCAATAACCGGCTCCCACTCCGGCGGGAGAAGCCACAACCGGCTCCCCCTCTCACACTCTCAGTCTGTCCCACTCACATTGTGCTACCACACTCAAAATAAGAGAGACAACAAGAGTATTTATAGGGATACAAAATCCTAAACCCAATAGGAAATCCTAAACGCAATAGGAAATCGCTCTCATCCAGACCTAAGCCCATTCGGCCCACACGGGGTGGAATCCCAACATTATGGACCCAGGGGCTGTTGTTCGGGGGGTCGGCAAGCTCTACCAACCCCATATGCATTGTCCGTTTTGTGCATCAACGCCTCGAATTGCATAAAAAAATGAACGATTCGGATACACTTTAGAGAGGTGAGATCTTAGCTATTGATGCGCGAAACGGACAGACGGATGAGGTCGACAGAGCCTCTCAATTCGAGAGTTATGGTGCATGGAAGATCATTTTGTTATGGATTATCGCGAACACCTGTTCAATCCTACAACGCCCCTACGGATCTTGGGAACAATGAATCACAGAAAAAACAAGCAAATAAGTGCGTAATGAAAAACCGAAAAGAAAAACGAGACACAAGATATACGTGGAAAACCTCAACGTGAGGAAAAACCACGGGAGCCACACCAGTCTACTATGAAATCGAATCAAGGAGTACAAGTCTTCTCACAATCTCTCTGAGATTGGTTTTCTCTTGCCTCTCACAAATTTTCACGCTCTGAAAATCTGATACACAACACAATGACACGCAGCCGGCCAAAAACCCTAAAAGAGGCAAAGACATATAAGGCTCTCGGTAGCGCTACAGGGAAAAACCTGTAGCGCTCTAGAACGCTCTGTTCAGAAATTAGGTCCTAGGTAGCGCTACACCAAAAACTTGGTAGCGCTACACTACTGCTGAAGGTTGTTCTTCACCCCAACAATCTTCCACTTGAAGATAACCTGAAGCATCCGCAAACAAACAACTGCAAACCCAAATGATCTCAATCAAAACGTGGACGTAGTCATCTGACCCCTCTTGGTGTGACTCCAGGCTCATCATCTCTTCAAGCATGAAGGCCAACTGAAGTTGAACACAGCTTCAGTTTCTGAACAGTAACAGACTTGGTCAACATATCTGCCGGATTTCGATCCCCCAAAATCTTCTCTAGCAAAAAATCCCCATCCTCCAAAAGCGAACGAATGAAATGGTACCTCAAATCAATATGCTTCGTCCTGGCATGGAACACTGGATTTTTGGCAAGGTGTATAGCACTCTGGCTGTCACTGAAAAGAACGCAGTTCTCTTGCTTCAAACCCAACTCCTCCAATAAGCCCTTCAACCAAATCATCTCCTTTGCAGCCTCAGTCACGGACACATACTCAGCTTCTGTCGTGGATAGTGTCACTAATTTCTGCAGACGTGAGACCCAGCTCACCGCTGTTGAACCCATAGTATAGATATAACCTGTGGTGCTTCGCCGCGTATCCTGATCACCGGCAAAGTCTGCATCGACATATCCCTGCACTGTCAATTTCCCTTTCCCAAAACAAAGTGGCAAATCAGTGGTACTTCTCAAATATCGCATGATCCACTTTACTGCTTCCCAATGCTGTTTCCCTGGATTGCTAGCAAACCTGCTCACAACTCCCACCGCATGGGCAATGTCTGGTCTCGTGTTCACCATCGCATACATCAGGCTACCCACGACCGAGGTATACGGAACCTTGGCCATGTACTCTTTCTCTGCATCTGTCTTGGGTGATTGCCCCTGAGAAAGTTTGAAATGACTTCCCAAGGGTGTGCCAACTGCCTTAGCACTCTGCATATTGAACCTCTCCAGAACACGTTCAATATACTCAGCCTGACTCAATGATAAGCCCCCAATATTGTAGATATCCGGGGCTTATCTAACTCATTTAGTCCACACACACGCGCGATTTCGTGCCTTATATGTTTGATATGCGCGTAGTGTTGTTTTTGATAGTTACAGGTTTAACACGCTAAATAAGCGCATTTTGGAGCACATTGGGAACCGTCCCAAGCTACCGAGGGCCACTTGCCCCATGGCACGCCAACACCGGGCCTCAAGAGCCAAAATATGAAGACTCAGCTAAGGCCCAGGAAATAAAAAAGACACAAGTCAAGCCGGTGGGCCAAGCCATGTCTCGAGCTCACAAATACTCCCGGTGAATCCGGAAGTAATCAAGCATCCACAAGACCAAGTACCGTCCCTCTCGAAGGCCGCAAATTGATTAGAAGTGCTTTGGAAGAAGTCCGGAAGCATTACATTTGACCAAGGAGGGACCAAGGCATGAAAACAAGAAAAATCAGATTGGTATGGATACCTCTGATAAAGGGTATCCATACAGATTGCACCCAGACGAACAGACAGATTGGTATGGATACCTCTGATGGGTGGTATCCATACCTCTAGCCGCAGACAAGCAAAATCACTGGTATCCATACCTCTGTTGAGAGGTATCCATACCAAGCCAAAATTCTGATTTTTTTGAACTTGCTTTTTGGACTTTCCACTTATGGAAATTCTAGCTTTTTGGGATTTTTTAGGATATTTTGAGAGAGAGAAATTGAAAGAATATAGACTCTCTCCTCTCCCTCTTCTACCTACCTTTCATTTTACTCTATTTTTAGTTTAGGAGCTCTCACCTCTCTCCTCCATTGGAAAGACTTTGAAGCTTTCTCTCTCTAGTTTTCTCAAGTAAGTACTAAGTTCCCGTTAATTTGTCGTTTATTAATGTTGTAGCTACTCGTTGGATCTCTATATAAATCAAGTTTGTTTTCATTTTTATCGGTTAAATTGTATTCTCCATTTTCTAGTCATTTCCTTCTTAAACCTTAGTTTATATTTGTTGTTTGTGATTTTCTCTAGAGTTATTGTTGTATGTACACTTAAGATCTTCATTAAAAATCAGTTTTTACGTTTATAAATCATGTTTTGCATTTTCTTTAAAGTTCTAGTCTTATTTCTTGCTATGGTTTGTGAGTAGTTTACGTAGGCTTAGTCATGGGGTGATTAACACACCATGACTCGAGTTTAATCCGTTCATCTCATAAAAAATCTTTCATTTCCTGTTTATCAATGATTTAGTGTTTCATTTTATGTACCAAAGTTTGAGTTTGTTAATCTCTTTGATCACACGTAGCCAAGAGCTTGACTACTTGGCACGTGTGATGCTTAGGGCGATGTCAACTTAATCGTTTGCCAAATGAACTGAAAAAACCCTAATCTTTGGTAAACACATTTTTCTTGTAAATGGTTTTAAAATCTAAATCTTCCGTTCGGGGGCATTTAACGATGCCCCGAGCCGGTTATCAAGAGGGGATGGATTAGCTGAAGTCATGGTCGTTAAATACCCCTAGACTTTGCCTTAATTTAATTTGTCGTTTTTAATCTTTCGAGTCGTTCTCGAAGTCGAGAGAATTCCACCAACCAAACTCCAAAAGCCAAATTTGCCGCTTTAAGGCTAAAAACCTACACTTGCAAGACAACTCTCCCGCCGGGTGCATTTGGTCTCTGTGGATTCGACCCGGTCTTACCGGTTATTATGCTAGGCGATATCTAGCCCTACGCTTGGGGCGACATCATCTACGATACAATCCAAGGTCGCAAGCACTCAATCGCAAGGTCCCCTGAGCCTTATCTCTGCTGATCCTCATCCCAAGTATATGCTTAGCTGCACCCAGATCTTTCATAGCAAACTCCGTTGTCAACTGTTGCTTCAACCTGTTGATCTCCCTAACACAGGAACCTGTTACAAGCATATCATCTACGTAGAGCAATAAAATGATGTAGCTAGACTCAAACCTCTTGAAGTAACAACAGTGATCTCCATTGCACCTTGTGTAGCCATTGCGCTGCATGAAACCATCAAACTTTCTGTACCACTATCTGGGAGCCTATTTCAAGCCATACAGACTCTTCTTGAGCCTGCACACCATCTCTTCCTTGCCTTTCACAATGAAGCCAACAGGCTGCTTCATGTAGATTTCTTCATCCAAGTCCCCGTGAAGAAAAACAGTTTTAACATCTAACTGCTCAAGGTAGAGATTTTCAGCAGCAACCAAACTCAACACCACTCTGATAGTGGCCATCTTCACAACCGGTGAAAATATCTCTATATAATCGATCCCCTCCTTCTGTTGGAAGCCTTTTACAACCAATCTTGCCTTGTACCTTTTCTTGCCATCACTCTCCTGCTTAAGTCAAAAAACCCATTTGTTCTGCAAGGCTTTCTTTCCTGCGGGAAGCTGAGCTAACTGCCAAGTATCATTGGAATGAAAAGAATCCATCTCTTCCTGCATCGCAGTCTTCCACTTAGCTGACTCGGAAACCTGCATAGCCTCATCATAGCACTCTGGTTCTCCACTGTCCATCAAAAACAAGTAATCAAGCGAAGAAATATATTTCGGATTCGGCTTGTGTACTCTGGTTGTCCTCCTCAACACTCTGACCGCTGAACTAGTCCCTGTCTCTGGAACTACCTCATCTGAAACTGTCGCCTCTGAAACTGTCTCATCTAAAGCTCTCTCCTCTGCCTTACCAGACATCTGTTCAACCCCACTGTCATCTGGAAGATCCTCCAATCCAAAGTACTCGGACGTATCTCCATCCGAAGTGGTACTCTCACTGCTCTGTTTGCTGTCCCTGTCTTTGTACATCACCTTTTCATCAAACACAACGTCTCTGCTTCTGATTATCTTCCGGTTCTTGTCATCCCAAAAACGATAACCAAACTCATCTCCGCCGTACCCAATAAAGGTGCACTTCTGTGACTTAGCATCAAGTTTATCCCTGTCCTTGTCGCTAATATGCACATAGGAAACACAACCGAAAACACGTAAGTGTGAGAGATTTACCTCTTTACCATTCCAAACCTCCTCTGGTATGCCAAAATTCAACGGAACTGATGGCCCAAGATTGATCAAATATGCTGCTGTGCTGACTGCATCTGCCCAAAACATCTTGGGCAACCCTGCGTGTATCCGCATGCTCCTAGCACGCTCAGTCAAGGTCCTGTTCATCCTCTCTGCAATGCCATTATGCTGAGGAGTCCCTGGAGGTGTCCTCTCTAAACGAATCCCGAATAGAGCGCAGGCTTTCTTGAACTCCCCCAACTCATACTCTCCGCCGTTGTTGGACTTCAACCTTTTCACCTTCAAATCTGTTTCATTCTCAACCATGGCCTTCCACTTCTTGAAGACTTCAAAGACCTCTGACTTGTGCTTCATGAAGTATACCCATACCTTCCTCGAGTGATCGTCGACAAAGGTAACATAGTAATAAGAACCGCCAAGAGAAGACACTGTAGCTGGACCCCACACATCTGAATGGACAAACTCTAGCTTCTGAGCCCTGGGAGGCCTGCTGCCTTTCTGAAAGCTAACCCGTTTCTGTTTCCCGAAGATGCAATCCTCACACATGTCAATATCCACTGACTCTAAACCCGGTAGCTTCCCATTCAATTGCATAGCCTTCATTCCCTTCTCACTCATATGCCCCAGTCTATAGTGCCACAGATTTGAACTTTCCTTGTTGTCTGCAACTACAAGTGTGTCACTACCATGTGAGAACTTTAACTATATTATTACGGTTGTGAATTATTATTGTGATTGCTATGCTTGATTAATTTATGTTTGTGATGCCATGCTTTAGAAAAATAAATGGGCTTGTTGGACGGGCTTGGGAAATTAAAATTCTAATTGGTTTGGGCTTGGGCATATTAAATGAAGCCCAATTATCAATGGGCCGGGCTTGGGAATGGACAAATCTCGTTATTATCTAGTATAAGCCCGGCCCGAATCCAGCCCGGCCCGGTGTTTGTGCACCCCTAGCTCAAACCCCATTCAAGGGTTAAGAACTTTTGATAGATTCTGATCATCCTTTGGTGTTGCATGCACTATGAGCCTTCTGATCATTAATAAAAGGGGATGACACACCTGTTTGTTTCATGGTTCACGGCCATTCATGGCTTGATGGTGATAAAACACAATTTTAATGACCCTTGGGCTCATTGATCATTGATCAAAGGATGAGACAAACTGATTTAAGAGTATTAAAGCCCACGAGAGTCGCTAAGATAGTGATATCATCATAGGAATGACCAAAATCACAAAATAAACTCCATTTTCATGACTTTTGGGCGCATCAATGAATAATCAGAAGAGCATAAACTGTTTTAAAACTTTATGAGCCAATCAAAAGCCACAAAGAAATGACATAAACATCAAGGGAGGATCAGAAACAACAAAACATGAGAGCATCCAAAATAGTTTGAGCGTTCATAGTACGGCCATTGAGCGCTCAAACTGCTTCAAGCTGGGATTTCTGAAAGTCATTTTCTTGAGCATCTAGGACCTTGTGAGTTCATTAAAGGTATAGAGGACCTCTATGAACCCACTGGTCTCCTTCAGGAGCATCAACCAGTAGCTTTTACATGGATTTTCTACCTTTTTAGCTTTGATCAAGGCTTGAACTTGGGTGTTTGATGAATGGATGAGTATTGACTGCGTTTGGGGTGTAATGTGGGTTGTTTTGGGCAGAGTGTGGATAATGTAGGTTGGATTGAGAGGTGTTTGGGTTGATGATGATGTATTTGAGTTTTAAGAGTAAGGATCAAGTGGGTTTTGTTGGTCTTTGATGAATGAGGCTTAATTGATGGACGAAAATGGAAGAAGAATGCTGGAAATGGAGTTTTAGAGAGAGAGGGAGTAATGGACCAGCGTGTAACCTCTGTAATAGAGGTGAATGGGTGCTTTTATAGGGTGAAATGGGAGGGAAAATGGGTTGATTTGAATTGAAGGGCCATTTAGGTTGATTAGGGGTTACTTTAGGGTCTTTTATACGTATACGAGGGCAATACGGCGGCTTATACGCACGCCGTGCAGAAAATATCATGATTAGATTCTCTGACAGAAATAAACTGGACAGAGTTTGGTTTGAGCGCTCAATGTGTTTGGAGCACAGGGGTTGGTTTTGGATTTTTCTGATAGTTAAAGGGGTATTTTGGTCTTTTTGGTTGGTTAAGGTTATTTGGTAAAGGTCTAAGGTGGTTTGGGGTGGTTTTGGGTAAGCCCAAGCCTTGTTTTTAGCCTCGAGGTATGCACAGGTGATCTCCCTTATCATCGGGAGTGCTTGATAAGTATCCCGAGTCAAAATCGGGGTGTCTACAATATGCCATGCTTGTAAATCTGCAATACGTACATTAGCATAGATTTCTTTGGCCAAAATGATTTTCGGCAAGTCGCGCGCCCCAAAACTATTTCATGTATCTCTTGTTATTAGAATCACATTGATAACCTTCGTAAAGAGATTCTATTGATAACGGGTGAACCCGAGTAATTTGTGCCGTGTGAGTGTAATTGGAAAAAAAGGGACATCAACAGGAAAAAGGCAGCACTGGAGAGTGGACATCAGGGTGGTCCAGAAAAACCCACCCACAAAATAAGCACCATTGGATCCGCGGCATCACTTGATCAACAAATGCATCAGATTAGGAATGGCCATCTCGGCCGACCCGCCCCTATCCAACCCGTCCCCTACCCATTCGGGGAGGGGATTCGGGGATTTTTTCGGGGATCGGGTCGGGGATGGGGATTATTTTTAAAAAATTTCGGGGATCGGGTAGGGGATGGTATTGTTAGTCCCCTAGCCGATCCCCACCCCTCCCCGTTTCCCGCCCATCCCCGCATCCCCGTTTATATATATATATATTAATATATATGTATATATATTAATATATATGTATATATATAATATATATGTATATATATAATATATATTTATTATATTATAAGTTTTTACTGTAAAATTTATTTTCCACAGCCCCGGCCCGTCTGTCCAGTTTCTAGAGCCCATTAACCCTTACCCAACTCTCATGGTCACGGTCACAACTTAAATTAGGAATTTAGGTTAGGGTTACCCACACTTCAGTAGTTCAGTACTTCACACAGGCCACAGCCGCTCCATCTCTACTCTCTCATCCCCTACACGAACACGATCTCATCTCTCAACTCTCACCCAACTCTCACGTCTGGACTCTGGTATAGGTACTCACTCTCTCTCTCTCTCTCTCTCTCTCTCGATCTCCTCTCATGTCTCTACTCTCTCTCTCTCTCTCTCTCTCTCATTCATTTAGATATCAGAGATGTCTCAAAGGAGACAGAAGCCAGTGACACCATTCACACCACGCTCAAACATCCCATTCCCACGGTCGTTGAGGTACGCTCTCTCCCTGATAATCTGGATTAATCCTGATTTAAGGTACTATATGTTGATTCCTTCAAGGTTTCTGGAGGTAAATTAGTGAAAGAGACGAAATGGGTTTGAGATATAGTTGATTTCTATTGGTGGGTTTTGAATGCTCAGCATTTTATTAGATCATTTTACATGTGTATTTCCGAGATGGGTTTAATAGATGGGTGTATTTCCCAGATGGGTTTAATAGATCATTTTACATGTGTTCCCCAGATGGGTGTATTTCCCAGATGCATTTTATTAGATCATTTTAAATGGTTTGTTGGTGGGTTTCCCAGATGGGTTTAATAGATCATTTTATTAGATCAGTTTAGTGTTTGTGAATGGCATGTGAATTTTCTCATCTTACATGTGTGTTTTCATTTTGAACGCAGTATGCCACCGCCAATACGGGAGAGTCAGTCTACATCAACTCAAGTGGAATTGAATGACATACAACAACCGACATGTGATAGTTCACAAGCTGATGAAACAAATTCAGTTCCCTTAACAGGTGTTGCATATGAGGTAAATTCTGATGGTGATGAGATTATCGATACGAGTGGCTTAAGGAGTAAAAATTGGTTGCATTTTCAGAAGGTGAAAGTTAAGGGGACGGGTGCGTTGAAAGCAAGGTGTTTGTATTGTAAAAAAAAGTTAGTTGCGGAACAAAGAGTGGAACAACACATTTGGCTGATCACTATAACTCTTGCTTGAAAAGAAAAATGGTTGATGGTAACCAGAAGATTTTAACATCTAGTCTAATGGCAGGGCCGGGAAAAAAGAACACACTTCAGCCTTATTCTTATGATCCAGAATATGCTAGGCAACAACTAGCTTACATGATAATAATGCATGAATACCCTCCGAACATGGTGGAACACGTAGGGTTTAGGAGATTTTGTTATGCTCTGCAACCTTCGTTTCAAGTGGTTTCTCGAAACACTATCAAGAGGGATATCCTGAACATATATGATGTTGAGAGGTTGAAGACAATGAGGCTTATGGAGAAAAATCGAAGTAGAATTTCCTTGACTACGGATATGTGGACAACTAGCAATAAAAAAAAGGGGGTTTATGGTCATCACGACACATTTCATTGATGATTCTTGGAAATTGCAAAGCCGCATTCTAAGGTAATTTAGAAATATGTAAATATGCAAATTTTATGCATTTTTTTTTTGTATTCCTGAAAATTATATTAATGTTCTTAGTTCATTCAATGATTAGAGCAACTTTTTTTTTTTATCTAGGTTTGTGTATGTGTCATGTCCACACACAGCTGAGACATTATATGAGGTGTTGATGGATACGTTCTTGGAGTGCATCTTTGATACATGCCAGGTTAATGGTTATTGAATGGTTTTGGATGGCATGGAGAATCAAATTGTTGGAGCTTTTGGAAGAGGGGTTGTTGGAGACTTACTTAAACAAATTTATGTTTTTTGTTTGATGTTTGTTGAAACTGAGTTGTGTAATTGAAACTGTTGGAGACTTGCTTAAACTGTTAAAACTGAGTTGTGTAATTGAAACTGTTAAAACTATTGGAGACTTGTTGAAACAAATTTATCTTGCATCCAGATTACAGCCATAAATATGAAACCATTTTATGCATAGGCATTGGCAGTAGGCACATTCCTGAATTTTGGCCATTTTATGAAACCATTTTATGCATAGACTTGTTAAAACCATTCCTGTGTGTTGCAAATGCAGATTACATATTGAATTTAATGCGTAATGGGAACCAAATTGCACGGATGGAATGGAATTTTGGCCATGGAGGTTGAATTTAATGAGTAATGACATGGACTAGTGCATGGATTTTTGGATCCCCGATTCCCCGTGAGGATCCCCGTTCCCCGCATCGGGGCGGGGATGAAGGTTAAAATAAAATCCCCGGTGGGGATCGGGGAGGGGATGGGGATTGATATAGGTTTGGGTATCAGGGATGGAGGTAGTGGTATCCACCCCCTACCCTCCCCATGCCCATCCCTACATCAGATGTTAGATTTTTATTTAAGTGGCTCATATGCCATGTCAATCCTATAATTTCTAACATATATGCTTAGTGCCTTGTTACTTCCTTCATCAATGAAGTACGAAAGATTGTGTCCGTTGAGAAAAGAGTCCCGATCTATCTATATAAAGACACGTGATTACCATCAAGCTATAAGTGTAAAACATTATATAAAATAGATGAGAAATCCTATCCATTGCTCTCCTCTAAAATTCGTGAGAGTTTGTGTTGATTAAGAGTGTTAATCGAGAGACAATTTGTTGGAACGGTTTCTGAATTTCTCAAGGCTTAAACACAATGGCATAAGGTTGTCCCATATAGATTTATCATCAGACCATCCAAGACTCTCGTACCCCATCTCTCGATATTTCTGTGTATTCTCAAAATTTTCACACATCTAATAACGAAGCAATGACAGAAAAGCTCTCGCATGTGAGCAATAGCGTTGGGAATCAAATCCTCTGTTTCAAAAATTTTATATTCCTCTGTTCTGGTGCACATTCGGCCATTGGATCACATGAGAATTTTAAAACAAAATAAAAAAATATACCATCCAACAACTCAAAACAATTCGGCACAGAAGCGCACCATTTTTTTTTGGCACATAGGAGCTCAGATGGTAGCGTTGAGCTCCAAAAGTAGTTGAGATGTGCACACCCTGATTAAAGAATGTCCGAGTGTGACAGGGGAAGAATTCAACCTTCGGCTCATGGAGCTGGGGAATATGAGGAGAGAGAGAGAGAGAGAGAGAGAGAGAGAAGAGGGGCATTGCTGAGAGATGGGATGGTTTTTAGTTAATGGTGTATGTTCGCAGGCAGTAATGATGAGAGCAATTGAGCAAATGTGCGTGGCAAAAACAGCGTTAAAAAATAAAAACCATTAATGCATTTGGGCCCCTACCCCAAACAGCCCCTCCCTCTGATAATAGCAACTCCCACGTGCCACCAATTAATTACAACTGTTATTCCTTGTGTATTGACAAATTAACAATTTGGCACTGCTTGTTTTTGTGTACTCCCTCCGTACCAATTTGCTAGCCCCTTTTGGGGAAGTGGGTTTTTAAGGGGTGTGAAAACTTTGTATTGGCTTTTCTGTTTTGCCCCTAAATGCAGTTAATATTACTATGACCAATTTTGTTGGGCTAATTTATTATATGAAACTCAAAACATATTCAATATGGATCTTATTTGATAGATATCTACTAGTTTTATTATATAAAGTTTTCAAAATCATAAGAACCGTTATAAAATAAAAGATAATGGACTAGCCGATTGAGATGGAAAAGGTATTTTTTAAGAGTAAAATTGGAAAATGACTCTATTTTGATGGATGTTTTTTGAAATGGGACAAACATTATGGGACATCCCAAAATGAAAAGAAGAACCGATAATTTGGGACGGATGGAATACTATAGTACATTCATTCTTCATGACTTTTGTCTAAAAGTAACTTTTTTTTAATATATTTTTATCTTATTAATTACCGTGATGCCAATTAATTTGTACAAAAAGTTAGCACCATGACAACAGTCTAATCTATTCCTAATTTCTATTGGAGAAAATTGCTTTGCAACTTCACATTGAAACCAATATAAAAGCAATAGCAGAAAGTAAAAAATGGATTAATCACACTCATGGGCGGACCCAAGGGGTGTAGGGCCGTAGCCGTTGGAGTGCCCATAACATATTCTCTTTAATTATACAAGTTTTCAGGTTAATTTATAAATTTTTTTTATAAAATTGGACCACTCAGGTTCTTCTGATGTAAAATTTTCCTTAAATGGTACATATGTATGTGTGAAAAAACCTCTTTATAATCGTAACTTATCTAACAATTTTTTAGTCACGAATGTGAAACAGTAAATTAGACAACCGATGGCTATATATATACACATAAACTTTCAAAGTAACAATATGTAATATAATTGTAAAAATACACATAGTTTTACAATATATATAATTGTAAAAATACACATAGTTTTTTTTTTTTTAAAGATCATAGATATATAGAAACAAGATTAACCATTTACATCGCTGAAAATTAACTTCTCAAAGTTGGGCGGAATACAACCCGAAGGAAATAAAGTGTTTTTGTTAAGACAAAAAGAAGCTAGCCAATGTGCTACTCTATTCGAGTTACGACTGCACCACTGGAAGGACCACTGTCTATTGATTGCCCAAGCTCTAATGTCTTCAACAATGGTGGCAATTTCCCAAGGGCACGGGGAGTCAGAGTTTTGGAGGCAGTGTATGAGCTCTTGGCAGTCAGATTCAAACTCCATTGTGCAATCCTGTTCCAGAGCCAAGGAGCAAGCTATGCGAAGAGCCCAAGCCTCTGAGTATAGAGCTAAAGAAGCTTGAATTTTGCCAACCTTGCAAAATAGAGCCTTTCCACCACTGTTTCTGGCAATGATGCCGAAAGCAGCTCTGCTGCGGGAGGAAGAATATGCTCTATCAGAATTGATTTTCGTCACAAAAGGTAGAGGGAGGGATCCATTTAGAAACACAAGGAGATTTTGGATTATCCACTCTAGCAAGAAGGTAATCCTTGTTGCCCGTGCGAGTTCGCTATAGACAAATCTTGCGTCCACCACGTAAATTGAAGTACCACGTTTAATTCCGCTTTTGCAATCTTGACATATGTCCATACTGAGTAATGCTTGTGGCACTCGGGGGTCTTCGGAAGTTTTTAACATTTTATTTTTTGGGGAATTATGATCAAAATGAATACGTAGAGTGTTTGGAGATATGTGCAGAATGCGTTTTGAAACAAGTATATTGTTTAGGAGATATGTGCAAGATACATTATGTAGGTCTTTTACATTAATCACAATGGGAAAAACCAAAATGATAATACAAAAAGGATATCAAGACCTGTTTTTGGCTTCTTCTCTCTAAATGTCAAAACGAAAAACTCATTTCCGCAAATTTTTTTTTGTAGAAGGCTGCAAAACACACCAAATTTGAAAGGGACAAAATCAAAAGCCAAAACTAGGTCCCAAAACACCCCCTTCAACTTAAACAAGAAAGTTCTATCAATTTTCATCTATCTATAAATAGTTACTCCCTTTGTCCGGATTTACTAGTCCATTATGAGAGTTCGTGCCAATTTTCAAGTGATTATATCTTATAATTTATAGTATTTTATGTAATTTTAAAAATATTGTCTTATAGAACTAATCGAAATCTATCAAACAAGATCCATATTGGATATATAATTACTTAGTATTAATTTAAAGATATCACCAAATTTTTATCCGGTTACAACAGAACGAGGGACAAATAAATCAGGACAGAGGGAGTACTATTTTAAAAAATACTATAACCAATCTATAACATGCAAGGGTATGCTGGGTTGCCCTAGTCGCTTCTCTTGCTCCTTGAACTTGTGAAGTACATTTGTGCTGCTAAATAAACTAAATAGTATGAGCTCGGCTTGAGCTTGACTAGACTTTTGTCTCATTCAACTTCGTCTCAAAATAATATAAATCCAAACTCAATCACTTTTTATTTTTTGTTAATGAATTCAAGCCAAACTTGAGCATATGAAGTGTATGTTTGGCTTGATAGACACGTGAACTAAGGGTCATTCCGTAAATATTCTAAAGATAAGGGTTAATCCACAAATATCCCACAAATAAGAGTCTTCCATTAAGATCTTTTTACCACTGCGCTTCTAATATTCTTGTTTCAAAATTGGAAACTTCTTCAATGATATAAGGAAATTCGGGGCTTCTGGCTTAAATGGCCCATTTCATTTTGGAACTACAAAACTCAAGCTTGAAAACTTGAAACTTTCGAGATTGACTTGTGTATTCTACAAGCCAAGCCAAGCCAAGCTTATCATGAACCCAAACTTCAAACGTGAGTGAAGCTTGAACAATTAGTCTCCAAAAATTCTCAAGCTCGAGCCAAGCTTAAATACAAATAATAAGGAGTCGAGTCAAGCCTGAGCAATATTGTATTTGGCTCAATTAGCACCCCTAAATGATCACAGGTTTAGTTAAGGTCCCACTTTTGCTAAAAGTGCTAACAGGTTAAAAATATTACTATGATCCTACATATATAATTGTTTGGTGAAGTCCTCCAGCGCCACGTTAGTCGTTATCAAGGTTTATAGTTACCGCCGGGGACGGAGTCAGGGGCGAATTATTTTTCTAAAATACTTTGTAGGAGCGAGCTTATATAATTAATACAAAAATTATTTTTTATATATAACACTAGAGATTTTTTTTTTCCTTTCTTGCAGTGGTGACCACTCCTACTGGCTCTCCTCTGACTCCATCCTTGGTTACCGCCTTACCGGAACACTAAAATCCAAAGCATAACAGGATTAAAAATATCGAAGCTAGGAAGGTCAATCGACATATGGCTCAAATAACAAAAAAATCCAAAGCATAACCTACTACAACTGTGGCACTGGGTCCAACTCTCTTTTCATAACATTGAATCTACAAGAACTTCCCAAACTGCAGTGGCATTTCCAAGTTTCTTTTCTTCTTTTTTTTTTTTTTTGCTTAGGAAAAATATTCTCCAATATTGATCAACTTAACCTACAAAAATTAGTCCAGACTGTATACAGAAGGTACACAGCTGTGAGCCTTTGCATATCTGTATCTCTTTATTTGGTAATTCATACATGTGTGGTCAGCGGCTCGTGCAGTACCCATCAATGAGGGTTTCAATAATTAATTAGGGTTTCCAAAATCATACCAATTAAACCTTCATAAACTTTCTCTCTCTCTCTCTCTCTCCTTTGGACAAAAGGAATTGGGGATCTTGTAGAGCGGTGCCGCACTATAGGGTTTGTAGTGCGGCATCCAAGCTGTTGATAGCGCAATTAACGGCTCGGATTTTATCTCGGCACATACACGATCTGAGCCATCCATTGCCGAGATGAAATTCGAACTGTTGATTACCAAGATGAAATTCGAGCTGTTGATTATCGAGATCAACGGCTTGTGTGCCGCACTACAGGATCCCCGATACTAGAGAAAAACCATAACAGGATCTATCAAAGAATCACCGCTAGACTAATTAGTAACAAGTTACAAACCTTTTATGGGAATGTAATTCATGATTGATAAATCATGGATTAAGACAAACATGAGCCGAATCTAAAAATGGGAGAAAACGAGGCATTTGACTAACGTTCAAACCCTTATTAACAACAACTAAAATTAATACTGACTTACGCACAGAAACTCACAGAAAGGAAAAAAAAAGGGAGAGAATGAGGCATTATAACCTAGAGCATGGAATAATGTTTTGGACCCGGAAGCACCGAATAATAGCTTCTCCTATGGTCCACCAATTGGTACGGACCACATGGCTCAAAGGCCAAAGCAGTAGTAGGTTGTCCAGGCCTTTTTTAGGGCTAAACTGTATACCTACATCCATCCTGGATGTCTCGACTGTGATGCTTTTCTTGTCTTCAAACCTCCGGCCTAAAATACTAGTACTAAAAGAAATCTTGGAACTTGTATATGTTGGAAATTTGTGAATGAAATCGGGGCACTCTCGGAAGGTCTCTCGAGGTAACCGAGACGTCCTCATGGATTCAAAACGATCACGCATTAGCGCTGGGTAACTCCCCCTCATGAATATGGAGATTATGGCAGAATTCAAATCATATTCAAAATCGGATTGAAGGCTGTAGTTACAATTTCAAAATTCATAGGAGAATTCAATTTCGTTATTCAATGGGGAGGCTCCCCCATTAATCCCGTATTCAAGTTTCAGCTCCATTTTCCAGTTATTAAAAGGCAGCGTTGGCCTTTGGTTTGAGCATCAGTTTTCGTGCAACACATTGTACTCTAGAAATCGTTCTTGAGAGAGAGAGGCAGACGCAAGTTTCAGTTTGCCAAGACAGTCAACATCAGTGTCCTGTTGACCGTGGTTCAAGCCGTTGTATCCTGGGACGAAGACGTTGGTCCATCCTACAACACCTACGGTAGGCGGCACATCTTTGTTAAGGAGAGTAGTTACACCACGACTCGGCCTTCCGATCTACTGTTTGTATACTAAAGTTGCGGAGCATAAAACGAGAAGTGAGATTAAGCTCGAAGAATCGTGCTGGAGCATTATTATGTGAGAAGTTTCATGTGGAGGGATATAATTTGTACATACAATTTGCTAAGGTGTTGAATTGCCCATAACTTTTAAAAAAATGAAAGAAAAAAAAAGAGAAAAGACTAAAGAGGTGCATTAAAATATTAATAATAAAAATAATTTTACAAAATATAAAAATTGCATTAAAATGTAAATCTTTTTAACCTTTTCTAGGAAGACCGTTTATTAAATGGAGAAGCCTATGTAACAACATTGATTAATTTACGAAATTCAATTCAATATAATTTATAATTACGAATTAATCAATGTTTTCATAACTAGCCAAAAATTTCCGTACATGCTTGGAAAACACACTCACCCATTAACAAGTGACCTTGCAGTTCAAAAGAAAAAATAAAAATAAAAATTGGACCTTTAAAAAAATGTACAATAAAAACACGTAGTAGCAAATGAGCCAATAAATACATAACAAATTGAGCCATACAAAACTACATAATGTGACCAGAAAAAAATCATAACTAATCTAGACTAGTATCTAATTTAACCATAAAAAACGTAACTTAAGCTTTTTTTGTACACAGGTGTTTGTGAATCGTGACTATATAAAAAATTGCACAATATAAATACAAAAAACGAAACTGAAAACAAAAAAAAAACAAAAATGTAAATGTAAATGTAAATGTACATTGAAATGATAAACACATAACTTTCTCTTATCAATACCATTCTCTCTTGTAAGGACCCGAAAATTCAAACTCCATTTTTCTTTTATGTGTTTATGATTGTTGGGGATGAATGTGAATTAAAGTTTAACTAGGATTTCACGGATGATGTGTACGGGTGGGTGTATATCTTGGTGTACCAGGTTTCGGTGAATAGTGGCATGTGTGTTTTGATGTCATGACGTGATTTGCGAGTGTTGATATTATGTTAGAAATGACCGGAGGTTCAATCGATTGAAGTAAAAAAATTTCAGAAATTTTCCAAGAGATACCGGTATCAATACTTACGTATAAGTATTGATAACGGTGTCCACTGATCAAAGTCGTTTCCAGGACGTTAGATACCGGAATCAATATTCATAGTGATACCAGTATCCAAAGCCTTTTTTGTAGTAACTTTTTAGAAGCGTTTCAAACAGCTATAAAAGGGGTTCCCTTACTCATTTTTCACTCAAACTCAACCGAAAACCCTAGAAATT
Organism: Vaccinium vitis-idaea; assembly: GCA_963854785.1. Lineage (NCBI taxonomy): Eukaryota > Viridiplantae > Streptophyta > Magnoliopsida > Ericales > Ericaceae > Vaccinium > Vaccinium vitis-idaea. The sequence goes on along the minus strand of OY978216.1, from coordinate 19,081,381 downwards.
CTCCCCCCAAAACCCATTCAAATCTTCGAGTTCCTGCTTCAATCCATCACAAATCTTTTCTACACCTCAAGAATATCAATCTCCCTTGATTTCAAGTTTTGCTTTAAAAAATATAAGGATTTTGTTTGTTTCTCTGTTTAGTTTTAGTTTTGATGACATCATCATTTCCCTCATTTCTCTCTCTATCTCTCTCCACTCATTACACCTGCTGACATCATCAAAACTAAACTAAATTATCTAACCAAACACAGCCAACAACACTTTAGTTTGGGCTTTGTTCTCTCTTCACTTACGTCTCTCTCTCTATCTAATTAGGAGTGAAATCTCACTCTTGTACAACTCGTTTTTTATTTGATCTAGTCCCTTGATCGGGTCTAATCCGGTCTATCGACAGGCCTAACCCATTGTGAGAAGCAATGGATAAACTTTTGTCATAATGCAACCAGTTACTTTACCATATTGGACCAATGAGGTGCTTTCACGAATTTTACAAACGTTCACCTGTGATTTAAGTAGCTTTCAGGAAAAAAAAAAAAAAAAACTATTTTGATTCCAGAAGCAACGTACAAAGAACTCGAATCACTATGCGGTCTCTGCTTTCATTCTCTTCCACTATATTTCCATTCTTCGGGATTCTTATCCAGTGGCGGAGCCAGGATTGAGAATCCCGGGGGCTAGTTCAGAGGCGGCTCCAGGATTTTCATCGAGCGCTGACAAAAATACACAGCGTATTTATGATGAAAAGCTGTACGCAAAGAAGTCGTCTAATTCCCTTCAATTTTTTAGTGTTTCCACATTGAACCTAATGTCAAGCAACCATTATCCTTACATGTTTATATGAGCTTTCATAATTGGGCTAGACTTGTTTTGTTTTATTGGGCCTATAACAATTTGGTTCGAAATTTGTTGGTAATAATTATTTTAATTTCAAACGAGTGACCCAGCACTGACAATAGCAAAGAAAATGTAATTTATATATAAATTTTAATTTTTTTTCAATGTTTTTATAAAAGCCCTATGGTCCCTCTGCCCCTATTCTTATCCAAGCATGCCCTCAAACCAAAAACGCATTAAGCCAAAATTCATTCTCAAAATTTGACAATAGAGAGGAGAAGCCAAAAGCAAGTTAGGAGGAGTTTTTTTGACTTCTCATTTTGATTAACAAAAAGATATAAAAAATATATTCTGCACATATCTCCCAAACTCTACTCCTATTGCAAAATGCATTCTATACTGCTCAAAAAAACTGGTGAACCGTGAATCCGGTCTGGACCAAACCGATCCGCACGTTTTGGATTTTAACCGTGGATTAATGGTCCGGACACGGATTCAAAAAATAAAAAACTGTGACTCGCGGTCCGGACACGGATTTTGATTTTGAAACCGTAGATTAACCGATCCGGACCGTGAGTTTTTATTATATATAATTTTTTTTAAAAAATAAATATATATGTAGTTTTTTTTGTATTGGACTTTGATGTAACTACTAAAGTATTTGTATTCCACTCAACTAAACTACCTTTGTTTGTGAACTGGAACTATCTACGTACTAGGATATAAGTTTGTAGTCTTGAATCTCTTGATTGGTTTCTATTTATGCTAGCGCCTTTGTTTGTGCCTTTGTTTGTGAATTAGAACTATCTACGTACTAGTATAAGTTTGTAATCCTGATTGGTTTCAATTTCTGCTAGTGCGTCTCCTACTTGATTTTCTTCATGTAGGTACGAACACGAGCAAAATTTGAAATTGAGTTGATATAATTATTTTTTTTAGAATAAGTTGAAAATCCGTGGACAAATCCGGAACCGATCCGTGACTCGCGGATCGGATTGGAACCGAACCGTTAGACTTTTGGATCGGACACGAATTTTATTTTCAGAAAACCGTGACTCACGGATTAGGATTGGATTCATGCCAATCCGGACCGTGAGCACCTCTACCAGATTCAAAACACATTTTCACCTAATCCAAAAAGCCAAAAAGTTAAAAATGAAAAAATAAAAATGAAACTCCCAAACACCCCTTGTTGTCCAATCAACGGACACATTTTACATTTAATTCTATGAGTACTGATGTAGGGTGCACCGATCGCGCACAGATTAGCGCATCAGGCTAACTTTTGAATCCCACCTAAATGATTTTTTCCGAGCATCCTTCTGAAAAATCAACTCGATCAAATCAATCAAATAATTGTAAGTGCTTAATCCAATTTATCAATTTTGTCATTCAGAATATAAGATCCCGAAATTCCGAATGAAAAATAGAAATACTGTATCGCAGTCTCAAAGATATACTGATAACTTGGCGTCGAATCGCCTGTTCACAAAAACTTTTATTTCCTTGAAATAAGTAAACTGAATGTATTGCAACCCAGAGAGAAGAAAAATCACTAAATCCAGTCTCCATTCTATGTAGAGATTAGGACAAAGCTGAACATGAATTGAGTTTCACCAATTAAGGCGGGGCAGGGTACGGGTGAGCCACAACAGGAAAAACGGGCACGTCCACGAACTAACTAGAACCATCCGAAACTAAACGAAAAACAAAAATAGAAAAAAATAAAAACAGCATTATTGGGAATTGAAGATCTCCAAGGAAGCAGAACTGGGGTTGTGTTGCATCTTAAACAATCTAAGCCTGAGCTCCAAGTTCCAACAGTAGCGTGTGGTTAGATCCATCTGCTACTGGGCCAATAAATTGAATGGGGCCTGTAATACAAACAGTAACAAAATGTTAAAAGCCCTGTTTCATATAGTTCTTGTTTCTTGGTTTCTGTTTTCATTTACCACAAAACACAGAAGCTTATTTCCAAGAGTTTTATGGGGAAGAAAGCCAAACTTTGAGGAAAATGTTAAAAACGGATATTATCGTATTGCTGAAAAATTCTTCGGAGAAAATTCTTTCTCGGCTCTCTCTTACAGAAGAGCCTTCAAAATGGGTATGAGGAAAATAGTGAGTTTTCTTTTTCTCAAGAACCATTTTTGAGCTGGAAAACTGATGTTGAAAATATATACCAATGACCAAGTATCTAACAATATGACCAAGCTAGGACATGGGATGAAACTATTTCTTGGCTTTTCATTTTCTCACTGAACACGATTCAACTAAACTATCACATGGGTTCAAGAGAGTGAAAAAATGAAAGTAAAAGCATACCAGGACTGATGTAGCGGTTATTAAGGGCCCACTCGTCTCTCATGGATGCAAATTTCTTGAATGGTGCACCTGAATTATTCATAATTACACGTCAAATAATGCTGCACCTTTCAGCAGGATCAAACAACAATGTAATCAAAGGAATTCCACTTGGTATAAAGGAGATAACATGAGGATAAAAAACAATTAAACCTAGAGCAGAGAAAACACAACACCAAGAGACCGCAAAAATAAAAACTTACCGTCAAGCTCGACCATTGCCTTCTTTATGACGGGCTTAAATTTACCTGCAAACAAAATAGATATGTGAAAAGAAGTTAAACACTGGAGAGAAGAACAAAAACGAAGTGTATTCAAGCAACATAGACACTCCAATTAAATGTAAATTTCTACACAATTCTAGATTTAATAAATAATCAAGCTTGACTCTGTTAATCTATTCAACTTTGTATCGGCTAACTACAAATATATTATTAGTTAAAATAGAAGTCAAAACCCTTGACTCTATCTATTTGAAGATAAATGCTAATAAGAAAAGACGAGGGAGAATGTCTTCTGACAGTATCATTTACCAAGACAAGATCTCCACTCCAAGGAGGGGCAGCGGCATAGCAAGAAATACAACACCAATGCAAGAAACATAAGAAAACATCGTGGATGAGTGTGCGCAAGATCAAGGGCAAAAGGAGGGCTTAGGGTGTGGGGTCCAGTGACCCAAGTAAGAGAGTGTTCCCGAAATATCCTTGATTTGACATCTTAGATAAATGCAAGAGAGTGTTCCAATGTTGATTGTGACTTAAAAAGAAAGGGCAAAATAAGAAATGTACCCAATTATGCCATTGAAAAGTCAAAATGGACATATAATTTGGGAGAAAAAAAATGGAATAATGGGCCAAGAAAATGGGATGGAGCACAGATGTGATCCCGCAAATTTAAGAAAATTCCGCCCGAGACCCACAAAAGTTACAAACTTTGATCTTTTAGCAATGCCAAACGTGATTCTAGGTACTTGACCCAACTGTCCAGAATTAGAGTTAGTGGGTGACTGTACCATGCCTCCTCTCCACGTCCATTAGCGAAGTCAATGCTGTTCCACCAACAGTCCATTCTTCAACTGGAGCCGCCAAATTCCCTACCTGGAGTCACATTTGAAAGTAGTTTTAGAACAGTTATACAATGGTTGGATGACGAGAAAAGCTTGAATTCTAAAATCACAGTAGGAGGTTATGACCAAAAAGCTCCAAATTCTGGCCTAGAGGGTAAAAAGGAATAAAGTGAACGAGATGAGTGAGGGAAAAAAAATGGAAGAACTAACCGATGATATCAACCCAGTTTTTCCAGAGTGAAGGAGAACTCCAGCAGCATAACCCAATGCATAACAGTATGTTGCATCGAAGTTGGATGGCAAACCACACCTCCCCTCATAACTGTACGGTGAAAATACCATAGAAAACACAAGGATCAAATATATGATTCTTTCTCCAACACATGATTCCTCAGCAAAAATAAGGTACTGAACTTTGAGCACTACATTAGTCCTCAAGCCAAATATCATGCTATGGACAAAGGCTTTAATAGATACAGGCAGAGATGATAGTACCCGAAAAAGTGGGACTGCCCTTTGAACTGGCATTTATATGCACCTCTCTGCTTCCTATGCTCCAACTCAGTTTCTACCATTTGAATTAGCATTTTTTCTGTTTCTATTTTTGCAACCTGGAACAGAATTGTCACAGACAATAATTGATCAGGCTGAAATATAGGAACCTCAGAATTTGCAGACTCAAATAGCTATGTAAGCACCTGGACATTGCCATGCGGATCTCTCTCAAGCATCAACTGTTCCTGAATTGCTGGAGGTAAAAGCTCAAAAAGTTTGAGAGACTGTTGTTGAAGTTTGTTTTTCCAAAGACCACCTTCATCCACTGTTTCATGGGCCAAAATTTCATTAAGTTCTGCAATAAGCTGCTGCACCTGCAATCACACAGAAATATTACAAAAGCAATATTTCAGTCACAAATGTATACAATGTAAGAACCATTGCAGCATTCAAATTGTATTATCAAAAAACAAGCAGATCTTGTGATTTAAAAAGTTTACCTCTGGAATAAAATCAATGAGGCCTTCAGGTACAAGTATCACACCATAGTTATACCCAAGGTCTGCACGTTTACAAATGACATCAGCAATATAGTCTGTCACACTCTTCAAAGTCTCCTTCTTTGCAGCAACCTGCAGCATAAGAATAGCCATGTAAAACGTAGTCAAGGACGGTTAGCTAGGTTGACAAACTACCATGGGTCATACTCGTCTATTTCAAATAACCTAAAGTCTTGAACCGCCTTTACAAACTCCCTCTGTTCTAAAATGTTTGTCTTGTCCGCAAACAAGAACTTAAAAATAGCATTACTTTTTCAAGAAAAAATATATAAATTTAAAAATTTACTAGATATCAATGAGTTCTTTCAATTTATGAAAATAGTAAGAATTTTTTCTTGAAAAATATGTACTCCCTCTGTCCCAAAAAGTTTGGCCTACTTTCCTTTTTTGCCTGTCCCAAAATATAGGACCAATTTAAAATTTTCAACAAAGGAAAGTTGGTAAATTCCATTTCTGCCCTTGAGATGCTTTTAGCAATCAAAATAATGGGACCAAAAGAAGAATAATTAAAAATTTTAAAGTTTAAAGTGCGTTTTAAAATTTTGAAAAAGTTCTTTAATTACATTGGCGACGAGATTTTTTGCTTTCCGGAAAACAATTTAAATTCAAAACTTGATTAACTCCTATTTTATTAGAGTCAACTAATGAAGGGTAAACCTGAAAAGTTACAAGTTTTGGGTAACATTGTGTATTGTACATAAAATTTTAAAATTTATAAGTAGGCCATACTTTATGGGACGGAGGGATCATTTTTCGGCCCTCATTTTGCGGGGCAGACAAACATTTTGGCATTTTGGAATGGAGGTAGTACATATTTTAGGCAAATTAACGAAATCCTTCGTTGTTTTAACATTGAGATGGAAATTTCGTAGTTGTTCGTCCATCCATTTAAAAACTAGGCAGCCAATAAGTGTATGGAACCTACTACAACAAACCCTGCTCAAGATATGTTATACCAACAAATAGACATATGAGGTACCTCTTCTCCAACAAGAGTAATGTTTGGATGAGTTTGTAAAGCACACTCCAATGTGATGTGTGAAGCAGCACGCCCCATCAGCCGTACAACTGAAAAAGGATATGGCCGTTAAAAACAAATATGCTTGGGCATGTATGCACAAGTAGGAGTAATGAATGTAAAGAAAAAGGTAAAATAAAAACAATTAAAAATAGAGGAAACTTGATTGGCCACAACAACTATTATTCCTAATAACTGATATAGCTGGGGATCAAGGTTGCCAAATCGCGAATCGAATCGAGAATCGAAATGGTCCTTTTCCGAATCGTGAATCGAATCGTGAATCGCTCCGATTCGGTCATGATTTCTATTACGCATGGAAACCTATGTATATTGATTAGGGTAACAAAAATATACACTACAAATGAAAGTTTTAGGCCTAAATCAATAAAAACCTTCTTCTAAATTATGATTTGATAAAAATGTGGAGTACTAGGGAAGCTGCTTCTATTGCAACTACCAAGAGATAAGGATTCGTGAATCGTACTGATGGTCTTTTTTGCAAAAAAGCATTGAAAGAAGAAAACAAACCTTTAGAAGGTCTATAGGGTGGTTGTATTCCCTTTATCTTTCTCATTTTCAATTCAGTCTCGTAATAAATCTTCCTTTCTTATTACCTATAATACTACTAAGGAGAAAATTAGACAAAATATGGCATATAACAATACTAAAGACCTTAAAAAAATAGTTTAAACCCTTTTCCAACAACAAAAAAAAAAACAAAACAAAACAAGAGTAAAAAAATGAATTTCAGAAATTTTAAGTGAATCGAACGATTCACCGATTCGATTCACCGATTCGGATCACCGATTCACTTATGATTCACAGCTATTTCCGATTCAGGCAACCTATTCGTATCGATTACCCACCGAATCGTATCGAATTGTACGATACGAATCGTGAATCGTGCGATTCTAACAACCATGCTGGGGATATAATTACACAAAATAGCAGCAAATTTTCCTGAAGATTACCCCACGTATTTGTTCATGCAATAAACTGTACTCCATGAGGAGTTGCAGATATAGGAGCAGCAACACAAGAAGCTAGAAGGGGAAAAAGAACAGAGTGAGAAGGCATTGGTTGCCACCAAAGAGAAGTCACATGATAAGACAAGTGGTTTGAGATGGTCTTGCCATGTGCAACAGAGATCCTGGACTAAAATGGTACAAAGAAATGATATTGGAGTTTCAAACTCTAACATAATAGAATAAGGAGAAGAGAAAAAATTACAAGTGTTGAGTTCCAGCGAAAGATGCATCCCCTTACTTGTACATGTGAAACAAAAGATAACCGAGACAAAGCAGAATGGTTTAATGAGCTCTCAATTATTTCAAAGCACATATGATCTGCATTCATAGTTAAGGATAAGCACATTGGTCTATCCACATTTCTTAAGGAGTAATTATTCAATGCTCCTGGAGTACCATGTGGCGTTGCCTCCTAGAATACCCAATAATTAGTCTTTCTTAAGAGCATTTCTGGCGCATCTCACTCGTGACTTAGTATGAACTGAGAAAAAGAGCATTCAAACCAGGATGATTGTAGAGTAGATATCTAAACCAGGATGATTATAGAGTAGATAAAAATCAAATTATAACTGTACTGCTATAGTTCTGTCCTGAGAGTGTATCTGCGAAATTGCAGCTAACAATAAAAAGGACATACAACGCACAAGGGTCAACTGAAACCAAATTCAGTTCTGTCTACTTACAATGATAATACTTTCCAGTTGAGCGGGCATCTGTCATAACATTTCCTATCATTTCTGCATATATCTGCAAAATAAAAGAAACAAAAAGATTGATCATTTTGCTACAGATTACCATAGTTGCATTGAGACTCCGCCCATGATGACATTGATGATAAAATATTGATCTACTAATGATGTTTGACGGGAAAAACAACAAGGATGACCACACAAAGTTTGGGAAAGCAAAAAAGAGAAGAAATGCACATAAGATCGACATCTCATACATATGAGAAGTTATACAGGTGCACCTTTTACTTTCCCAACTAAAAAACCCATTCTCGTAAGAAGCAATCCAACAACAGCGACTTAAAGCAATGAAGAAAATTATGAAGTTCCAGATTCAGGGCGAATATTAAAACTGATTTGCTAGTAAAAGATGTACCTAGAAGACGTTTGAATATATTTCACTAGGATATCAACTTCTTGATGGTATGACAGGGTTTATGACATCACATTGGCAATAGAACTTAACTCCCAAAGCAAATTGGAGAACGTAATCATGTCACAATGTACAAGGAACTAAAACAAACCAAAAACTCAAGTTCTTACAGATTAAACAACTATAATAAGAGTAATGCATATTAAATTAGAAATGTGATTGCTGAATGGCATTGTTAGATTCACCTTGCATGCAGTATCAAATCCAAAACTAGTTGGAACCTCTTTGCATTTTAAGTCACCATCAATTGTCTTTGGACATCCAATCACCCGAGTCTTCAAATTTTTACTCCTGAGTAGCACAATAAAAATAAGAAACCATCAAAATAAAAGTATTTAAATAAAACGAAGAAGCACTGAGATGGAGATAAGATGTGGCTACAGTATGACATGGACACAAAGCCATGGCTTTTTTCAAACAACAATAAAAAATATGGGACACACATGGCTGAAACACGTCGCATTCATGTATGTCTACCAAGTGACTGAAGTGTGACCGGCTATAACAATTAAACGAACAATAGGGAACACATTTAAAAAAATGCCTGAGATGTGCTGCGGACATGGAAACACCAAATTCATGAAAGTGTCAGTAGTTTTCAGAGCACTACATCAGTAGAACATTGTAGAAAACTACCAATATGAGCCTCTGAGAACCATAAAAGTTTGGTCCACCAAAGCAAACAAAAAAGACAATTACATTTCCTTCATGCAAGTGAATAGGTCACCTAAAGCTTTCCGCGAGAAGGCAAGCATTTGTATTTGAGTCATCTCCACCAATAACAACAAGCCCATCCAAATCAAGCTTCAATGCTGTTTCTTCAGCTTGCTTAAACTGGAATCATGTCCACGCAAAGTTAATCAGTCTAAGCTTTGAAAATTACATACATAATGAAATCTAATATTATACATCTGTTTCAATGAAAGCTGCAATGATGAGTAAGTGCGATTTCTCAAGATTTTAATTGTGCGCATTACCTGTTCTGGAGTTTCAATCTTGTCTCTGCCACTAGCGATCATGTCAAAACCACCCTATATAAAAAGAAACAAAATGACAAAACAAAATCAGACATCACCTGTCTCATTGGTTCAGAGGAGCTTATGGCCTTGCTGCTCCCACGCATATACATCATACATTGGAATTTAATTATTTCACTCAAAACAAAAGTAAACTTCTTCAGAAGTGTTGCTGAAATGTATGAGTGAACAACCCAAAATGGTAAAGATTGCCAACGTGTTCCCCTAATATTTGAAGCAAACCAGATATCCTCTATTTGCCTACAAATTATCCAAGATGTATTTGAAGGGTGTACGTCATATTTGGCAGCATTGGAATCCTTGCTTTGGATTTAGAATTGAAGGCATCTTAGTTCAGATTATGAACAAATGAAAGAGCAAATTTTGAACTAGTTTCGACTCCAAATCTTAGCATTGCATAGAGTTTTACACTGCATGCAAAGATTTTAATAACCATTTGTACATACTGCAACTAACTTGGCCAATACATAAAACCTTCCCCTGTAAATTGCACATCTACTACCTTCACAAAGGTCCCTGGGAAGTGAGTCCAACGCTATACTTGAACACTCAAATAGGATACATTGTGCTAAGCGAATAGTAACCACCATAGAAAGCTCTAATTCACAACTAAAATGTTTTCAAGAATTTTGACCTGATTTCTGTATGGGTAAATGTACTCAGGGTTAAGCACCACATATTTGCACTTCATGATCCCAGCTGGTCCACCCCTGAACCCGTACAGTGTGCTTCCTTTGCAACAATTCTGCAAGTAATCTAGAAACACACACACATCCGAAGAGCAAAGTTGATTTCTCTAATTACTCAAAATCAATTGCAGCACTTACAGCTATTTGCAAACTCAAAGGCACTAACCGAAGATTCCAGATATCACATTGTGCCCTCCAGGGGCTTGGCCTCCGGACAAAACCACTCCGATTTTCAAACTCTGACCAGACGGAAACTCGCCTAATTCACCAGGCACCAACTTTGTTGACGGTTGCCCGAAAACACAAGGGAAAAGCTTCGCGATCTCCTCTGAAACACAACCATAAATCAAAAGCATAAGGCTGCGGTGATATAGATTTGGATCCCAATTGAAGGGGATTTAATGTTCAAATTTCAACAAGAAAATACAAGACGATTAGTTAAAACTGACTAGTTAAACTAGAGTGGAAGATGTATTTGAAGTAGAAATACGTTTCAAATCCATAACAAGAATAAGTTAAAAACTGACATAAACTAGAGTGGAAAATAGATTTGAAGTATAAATAATTATTTCAAATCCATTACAATAAAGTTCCCAAACTCAAAGTAAAAAATCTCTATCTAAGCTATCAAATCCAAATTTTGGTTATTCCAATCGGATACTAATAATGTTGAACCACTTCTTTTGAAACCCACATATCTCCAAACAGATCATAAACCTCGTTTATATTTTATCTTCAAGTTGAACTAAATTTAAGCAAGTAGTTAGTTGCACAAGGCTACAATCATGAAAGAACCAAACTTTATAAATCCCAAAAATAGTCCTTTTGATTAACTATACCGCATGCGAGCCAACTGATAAATCATTAAGGATTCAGAAATCAGACAACGCTTTTAACAGTCGATAACTCGATCTACCTACTTATAGATGACATCATGACACGAACAGGGCATATCGAGCACAATAGAATCCAACAAAGTAGTTGCACAAGGCTACAATTATGAAAAGATCCAAACTATTTATACAAAAAACAGTTCATTCAATTTCCTATTCCAACAATGGAAATATCATTAGGGTTTCATAGATCAGACAATGACTAAACAATCAACCATTCGATCTATCCACTCATATATGACACAAACAGAGAATATACACATCTGACATTATATACGAATATAAGAACACAAATTCAAACCCATATAGCTCCCCCGGTTTCTATCTTACCTACAAACTCAATTAAATCAAAGTCGTAGTTGCACAAGGCTACATTATGAAAGATCCTAACTTTTAAACCAAAAAACAGTTCTTTCGATCACTGTGGTTTCATAGATCAGGCAATGCTTTTGACAATCAATCATTCTATCTACTTATACATGACACAAACAGCGAATTAGATACGAATAAATGTAGACGACTATTTATAGAGGCGGTGATGACCTGGATTGCCGGCGGCGGAGCTAGGAGGGCCCTCAACGACCTTGAAGGGGCTTTTGAGGACTGAAGGGAGAGGAAGAGCGTGGTCGAGACGGCTGTTCTGAACCTCGCTGTACACGGAGGCGACACGGCCGGTTACCGGCGCCGGGAGTTTTACGGCAGAGAGTTCGCCGTTGGCCACCATCGCAGATGCCATTGTTCGGAAACAGAGGAAGCAGAAAGCTCAGATCTTTCGGACGACGGTTTGTTCAAGCCACGTTTTTGGTCCTCTGTCTCACTCTTAACACCGCACTCGAGAAGGAGTTGATTGTTAGGTTGTGTTTGGGATGTGTTAGGAATTTATTTTTTATTTGGAAATTAATTTTGCACTGCTCTTTTTTTACAATGCTACTCTTTTTTTATTTATTTGTGTAATCTCGCCATTAACGCTCTGTTTGGTACCTTAGAAAGGAATAGAAAGGAAAGAAAAATAAAAAAATTTCCTTTCCTCCATAAAAAATAAAACATTTTTCTTTTTCCTTTTCCTTTGATTGGTCTGATGGAAAAAAGAGAGGGAAAATAACTAAACTACATTGTTTTAACTAAAAAAATTTCTCTAACTTTCCTCATTCATTCTTTCTTTTTTCTTTCCTTTTATTTTCCTTTCTTTTCCTGCTATAAAACACATCGTAACTATACTTTTTTATGTGGAAGAAAGTAAATTAAGAAAACTATATAATCTGATAGATTTTTATGAATGGTAATAAAAAAGAGTGTAAATATAAAAAATAAATCAAGAAAGTCACTATCCTTTTTGTGTTTTCATTTTTTAGAGAGTTAAATCTTTGGATCGTCCTCTTGGGCGAATGGCGGCTCAACTCAGCGAGTGATGATCAAGATTGTTTATTTTTAGTACTTGAAGGAAAAACCATTAAAGTAAAAAAAAAATATTAATTAGGAACTACAAAATCAAATCGTTTATTACGATGACAACTGACAAGTGTAACTTAAAAAGTGAAATTTTTAGTTTTTTTTTGGAAAAATATGTTATGCTAATGTGTCTGCTATTGTTCGACCAATTTAAACTTTTTCATGAGTAACTTTCCTACCCTACCAAAAACATTATATTCTAACCATACAAATAAGCCTTTGAAAAAAAGTTAAAAATTGAGCTTAAAAAATTACCCGTATTACAGTATTCTTTTTCTTTTCATTAAGAGATGGACGAAAAAAGAAGTTCTTAAAAAAAACTGAATCTTTCCCATATTTTTAGCTGTACAATGCGGTTGGAAATAGGGGAAAACCACCTACTTTAGGCAGCCCAAACACTGCCTTAGGTCAAATCGTCCACAGCCTCGGAGTTACCGCCAAAGTGAAACCCCATGGACTACAAGGATATTCTTGGGATTTCATCAGTGGCATAGAATTGACACATCACACATGAAAGTGTGAAACACCAAATACGATGAAAGAAGCTGATTCAGTCCTGATGTTGAACTTATATAGTACTATATAATTTTATGACTAAGTTGTCCGGTCCAGTTTACGTGCATCTCGACTAGTTTTGAGAATTCAATTTCACTGCATATTTACTTGAAACGCTGTAGCAAAAATCCGTATGAACTGAAGGGTAAATGCAACGATGATTGGGGGTGGTGCTTTGGGTCTATTTCCCAAAAAAAATTATCAAAATTTAATAAAATCACCCTTAATTTTATCAAATGAGGAGGAGAATTGATAAAATCATCTCTTGTATTGATTTTTTTTTATTTTTGATAAAATCTTTTGAAAAACTCAACCTTAGCATAATAATATGATTAAATGCACATCAAATCATTTTCTAGTTTGTACTTACCTAACTAGTCTGCTTTTGGTTGGTGGGAGTGTGAAGGGAAAGTGAGGAAAGCATATTCCGGATCTATGATCTTCATCCCATTACTTTGATTTGGTGGGGTGGGTATGGTGGTTGGTACTTATCCATAGTGGGCCCTAGGTTTATTCGAAGGAGTGGTGGCCCAACTTCATGCAATTATAAATCCAATAATACTGGAAGGAAAGATCCAGTGGAAATGGTGGTTGGTTTCATCATGGGCCATTTTTCTTGCCATTTGAACTGATGGCATAAGAATTGGGCTTTATCTTTAGAAGTTCTATCATGGAAAGTTTGGCCACTTTTTTTCTTTTTGAAACAATCAATTCATATCATGAAAAGCCATCCGGCAAAGATTACATCACTGAATGCAGGTCTAAAATATCATTCTCATTTTTTAAGCCTAACACATACATCCCCCTTCCCATTGTTCCTGAAAATATTAGCTACCAGAGTTGCACATGCAACAACATTGCACTGTGAATGAAAAACCTTTGCACCTTCCAATAAAAGAATTGCACTCATGTCAGGCCAACTTGTCTTGCCAGTGTAATATTAAATCAAATATTTTTGGACTGTGCATGCAACAACATTGCACTGTAAATGAAAACCCTTGCACCTTGCAACAAAAGAATTGCACTCATGTTAGTCCAACTTGCCTTGCTAGTGTAATATAAAATCAAATATTTTTGGACGGACAATCTCAAAATTGCACTGTGCATGCAACAACATTGCACTGTAAATGAAAACCATTGCACCTTGCAACAAAAGAATTGCACTCATGTTAGTCCAACTTGTCTTGCCAATGTGAGATCAAATCAAATCTTTTTGGATGGACAATCTCAAAATTGCACCGTGCATGCAACAATATTGCACTGTAAATGAAATCCTTGCACTGTGCAATAAAAGCACTGCACTCACGTTAGTCCAACTTGCCTTGCCAGTGTGGGATCAAATCGAATCTTTTTGGATGGGTAATCCCAAAATTGCATTGTAACTGAACTAGATTTGCACATTGTATGAACTAACATTGCACCTTATATCAAAATCATTGCCCTTGGGGTTTTGTATGATTTGGGGAAAAAAAATACACTCAGGGATATTTTGGGCAGTGCAATGATAAAATGTCATGTATGTGAAATTATTTTTCTCTGTGTCATGTATTGGTCATTTCCGAAACCATGACCATGAAATCGTCATTTTTTGTCCTCCTTGTCATGTTTTGGTCATTTTCCCTAGATTTTTCCTAAAATTGAAAAATTATCTTGTGTGGTAACACCATTAAATGGTTTTTAGCCTTCAGTTTTATATTCTCTTAGAAGTTTTAGTTGATGCGTAGCCCCGTGCTGCGCAGCGTGCTGTGCGGGCTCATTTCATCGCCGCGCCGACACTGTTCCGACGATCGGAGACGTCCACCGCGTAGAGCTCGTTAAGTACTATAAGTGTACCAAAAGTCAACTCAATCAGATATCGTTAAGTGCCTCATCGGAACACAAATAAGTTGAAAAAAATGGTTTCAATGGTTTTCATCCAGTGTTTCAAGACATACGTGTTCTAATTTTTTTCAACTTATTTTTGTTTCGATGAGGCACTTATCGATATCCGATCGAGTTGATTTTTGGTACATTCATAGTACTCGACGAGCTCTACACGGTGGACGTCTTCGATCGTCGAAAACAGTGCCGACACGGGGCCGAAATGGGCTACACAACACGCTGCGCAGCATCTCCCCCAGTTCTGTTGATTTCATACACTAAAGACTTAACTAATGTGGTGTCAACATCAAACTTTGATGAGATCATTTATAAATTTACTACAAAAATTCAATATAGTAAATATTTTTTTCTTCCCCACACTATGTCGCCATTGCTTACGTTGTTTAAAACAATCAAATTACTCGAGTTCGATTGGTCCTTGTCTCATTTGAGATCAATCGGCATATTAAATGAGACAATCGACATATTAAATGAATATATTTTGAGGTAATTAAATAATCATCCTTTTTTTTGGACACCACGTAAATTTTCATCCTGCCCACTTTTCAGGTTTATGTTTTCATCATTTTTTAGTGTGATTTAACTTTTTTACCCTTTCATTGTGATATAGATAAATATTTATATATAATTACATACCATCCGGTTCATATCAGGGATCCCTAATTTCCGCCCAAATATGGTCCTGCCTCCACAACCATTGGATTAAATCCAACGGCCCACGCGCATTCCTTCATTAAACTGACCCTTAATGGGTCAAGGGGTCAAGGGTTCATCAAATACAATCGTTCCCCCCATTTCCCACACATTACGTGATATTCAGAAGAAAGAGAGAGAGAGAGAGAGAGAGAGAGAGAGAGAGAGAGAGAGAGAGAGAGAGAGAGAGAGAGAGAGAGAGAAGAGAAGAGGAACTGGACGACAAGATCGAGGACGACGGACGACGAAGCTACGCGAACTGGCGATCGAGGACGACGTCGTAGCTACGCGACTCCCTCTTCCAAGACTCCGAGCGTAATGGAAGCCACGACGGAAAGGTATCTCTCCTCCTCTTCTCTCGCTCTCGTTTTCATTTGATGTGTACGAAAAACTTGGATTTTTGTTCGATCTTCCAAAGATTTCCGAAAAGCTGTTTGATTTAATCGAGTAATGTCTCGATCTCTTTCTCTGTCGCGTTTGTTTCGATGTGTACGAAAAACTAGGGTTACATTATACGGATGGTGTTCGAATCCTGATTTGGTTACCTTGTTACTTTGTGTGGAACCTGTGTACATTGTTCCATTTGTTACTTTGATTCGATTTGGGTTACATTGGCTTAGCACAAATTTTACTTTGAGGTTCCAAGTAGTATTTCAATTATTTTTAGCAACGGTTTGTGATTCAAAATTAGCTTAGCTCATATAGTAGAAAGGAGTTCTGTAAAACTTTTTTCTTGTCTCTTGTTTTTGCTTCTTACACGGTAGGAATTCTTGGCATTGTAGATCATAGTCGAAGCAAGTTATTTATGTACATTGGGGGTTATGATTGGGTCAATGTACTTGTGTTGTACTCTTAAATTGTATACCTTGTTTTTGGTTTTTGCTTTCCTAATGTCTTAGTGTTTACACATTTCCTTCTAGTTATGGGTTATTTACAGATACAAGGACGCAAAGGCATTCATGTATCACAGTATCAAACTTTTTACATCAAAACAAGTGGTGTATTGTCATGCCAGTAAGTCCATTCACCACTGGATGGTTTAGCATTTTTGACAAGTTAATGAGCGCTAAGCCAACGTATTTCAATTATTTTTAGCAGGGTATAAACCACAGAGTCACAGTCTCCTTGCTTATTCTTATGTGATGATTGCCTTTCACAGACTTGGTAGTATAACTAAAATCAATTCGAGCAATTTGAACATGATATATGATAAAATTCTATAGTGGACTTCAATGCTGAAATTTGATATACTCTGTTTTGGCTACATTGTTATAAATCACCCTCTCTTAAGTTTTTACATCATTTGGTATTTATTTAGTTCGCTTTCTATTTCACTGGTCCTAATGATTGTACTTATTGGGGATTTTTAGCTATTGTTTTGTCTTTTGCTTTTCAGGATGTAATCTTTGGAAGAGGTGGAAGTATCATATGTTGCTTCTGCCCCAATATTATACATTCCTCATGTACAAAGGGACTTGAGACCTAAAATAAAGCAACAATTTGATAGTTTAAATGCCACTCACCTGTTCTACAACAATTATGCCAAAGCAGCTGGATTTGGGATAGCGAAAATTCTAGCAAGAAGAAGGGCAAAACTGAAGTAGTTAGAAAAGAGTATGTGTGCTTCAAAGAAGGGTCGAGGAAGATAGGTCAACAAAGTTCTGAGCCCATAATAAGAAAAAAGGGGATAGTTAGAGAGGGTTGTGGTGCAAAGCTCACGGTTGTAAAAGATTACAAGTCAGGGAAGGGCTTTATTGTACGCCAATTTGTTGAGGGTCATAACCATCCTCTTGCGACGCCTAGGAAGGTACATTTTTTGCGTTCTCATCGCAAAATTTCAGCTGCAAAGAGAGCCTTAGCAGAACAATTATCTCTTGCAAATGTGCCACCGTCGCAACAAATGAGTATTTTAGAGATGGAATCTGGGGGTTTGCAGAGTGTTGGATTTTTACAACGAGATCTGTATAATGTTGCAAGGGACAAGAGGAAGGAGTTAGATGGACTTGATGTGGAGTTGTTGCATGAGAATTTTCTACTTAAACAAGAAAAGAATCTGGGTTTTAAGTTTAAATTTTTCCTAGATGGTGAGGGGAGGATGAAACATTGTTTATGGGCCGATGCAACCATGAGAGACTCTTACCGATATTTTGGGGACGTGGTGGTCTTTGATTCAACTTACAACACAAATCGATATAAGTTGATCTTCGCACCAATAGTTGGGGTTAATCACCACGGTCAGACCACTCTCTTTGGGTGTGCGTTCTTGAATGATGAAAAAAGTGAATCATTTGAGTGGCTTTTCGAGGAATGGTTGAAGTTGATGCCAGTGGGGCCGCCCAAAATGATCATAACTGATCAGTGCCCGGCGATGATAAAAGCATTTGCTATTGTTCTTCCGAATACACAACACAAGTACTGCATTTGGCACATCACAAGTAAATTTTCTGAAAAATTAGGTGTCGTTCAGTATGCACAACATTATGACCAGTTGAGGGATTGTATATGGAATTCTGAGAGCCCGATAGAGTTCGAAGCAAGGTGGAGAGAGGTAGTAGAAAAAACCAACTTGTCGTCCAATGAGTGGTTAAATGAATTGTATGAAATTTGTGATAGATGGGTTTCCACGTTTGTGAGACACATTTTTTCAGCCCACATGACGAGTAGTTCTCGCGCTGAAGGCTGTCATGCATTTTTCAAGAGGTTTGTGTCTGTAGATAATTCTTTGTTGGACCTTGTGGTGCGATTTGATAGGGCACTTGCACACATGCGACATAATGAATTGGACTTGGATCATAAAGATGTCAATGAGAAACTAATTATCAAAACAATGTGGGCGGTGGAGTCGACAATGAGTGAATTGTATACCCGAAGTATATTCTATAAGTTTCAAGAAAAAGTTTGTCAAAAAGGTGCGTATGTGGTCACGAGGACAACTAAAGATGAACGTCTCTGTTTGTACAAAGTCCAGAGGGGAGAGAGTGTATCGAAGGCTCGTGAACTTTCATTGGATAAGTCATCGAACTTACTTAGTTGCAGTTGTAAGATGTTTGAATGTGACAGGATCTCATGCTGGCACATGTTGGCGTACTTTAGTATAAAGCAAATGTTGAAACTTCCTGAAGAGTACATCTTGCAAAGGTGGATGAAATCAGTAAAAGTTAATAGAGTGTTTGATGACTTGGGACGTGCTGTGAATGAAACATTTGACGCTTCTACGTTAGAGAAGCGAAATACCCTCTTCCAACTCTCTTCTAGTGTAATCGATGAATCGTTACTAATTCAAGGTGGAAAGGATGTTGTGCAAGATTGTTTGTTATTAGCTCGGAAGAAGCTTGGTTTGATGAAGAGTTTGCAAGTAGATGGCAAAGGGAGTAGTGTCCAATTGAGTACCCAAACACCTACTACTCATAGAAGCAAAGTTACTCTTAAAGAATCACTCCCAGTCAGAACAAAGGGTTGTGGCAAACGACTGAAAGGAGGGAAAGAGAAGGCGATGCTCAAGAAGGGTAGGCGTTGCAATGGTTGTGGGAAAGTGGGTTAGTCGCATGACAAGAGAAATTGTCCAATACTTCTAAGCAGGTAGTTGCATCTACTTATGTTTAATTGTTAAGATGATATTGTTCAAAATGTAAGTCATTAGTTACATCTCAGGTTGGCGCAAGATGTTACATTCAATTTTGATGGCTAGGACGAGGACATGGAAATTGAATCTCCCAGTGTTTATTGAAAGCTGTAAGTAGTTATCTAAAATTATGTTGTCAACTTAGTTTAGTTGTGGAACTCTTAATTTATTGTTGTACAACTATTTCACAGGTACTACTCATGGAAATGAACTCAATTGCGAAGGGTATCAGGAAGCATGTGGAACTATGCACTGGTGTTTGATTTGACCCAATCACCTCCCATTTGATCAGTTTCTGTTTACATGTTCACCAGATTTTGGGATTAAAGAATTGCTCTGATCGGTTACAAGAGCAGATTTGGGTTTTTTCTTTTGTGGGTATTTGAAGGAGAAGCAGGTGGATCTATTTGAGGTTTCAATTTTACACCATGTATGCATTGTGCTGCTGCTGCTATGGGTACTTACTTCCTTCAATTATTGCCACCCCATCGCCTACTTCATCTCTCTAATCTACCTTTTCCTGGTTTCAATATGCGAATATGATTGGGAAGAAAAAAATGGACACTTTTCTTTTTTATCAAATGGATTCAAGTAGAGAGTCTCTCTTCTTTTGATCACTAGTAGAGAGTTAGAACAAAGTTACTACAAACAATAATGATTTCAATGAAATTCCCCTTATTCAATATACTTACTACACAACAAGGCAATGTTTTAGTTAGAACAAAGTTCAGGCACCTATGGGAGGAAGTCCAGGCATTCAAACTAAATATGGCAAGACATTCATTATAGAGTTTTTCCAGGCATTCAAACATAGTTCAATTTCAGTAAGGAGCCAAAGTACTCAAACATAGGTCCAACATACACAAACTAACGAAAATAAAATTCACTACAATAGGCCAGTTGCCTTACAAAAGAGGGTTGCATTACACCACTAAGGCAATGCTAAGTGATTGCCTTTGCCAAATGAAGTGTACATGTAATACATTAACCAACCCAGAAAACCATAAAACAAGACTTTCCACGTTGAGGTTCTATTAATTTGGTGCTCCTGTGTAGGATGCTTGACTGCGTTGGCAACTTTCAATTTTTGAATTTCCTCTTGCATTGCGTCAATCTTCAACTGCATCGCATTTCCTTCAACGTGCATTTCTTCAATTTTCTTCGAAGGGGTTGAACTGTTCCCAGCTTGTTCATTGGCCTTCCCCACGTCTCTCACTTTCCAAATCTTCAATGGCCTAAAACCCTTTTTTTTCCGAAGTTGGCGGGGGGTCATACCAGCAAAAAAATGTGCAATGTTCTTCATTCTTCACCAAAAAACAAGGGCACAATTTGTGGTTGATTAAAAAAAAAAAATAACGAGACCAAAAAACAAACATTAGGTTCATTGAAATCACTACCATGTAGTTGGAACACCCAAAGAATCTTCGGCTTGGGTTCGGTTTGGATTTTGACTTTTTAACTCTACTTTGAATCTGGAAAATGGTAGCATTATAAGGGTGATAAAATTAAAAATCATTGAAACTTCATCACATGCTTGCATATTAACAAAGGTGATCAGGACCACAAATCCATAATGGATAGAAAACCATTTTAGTACACAACAAACCTTCTTGGACGTGAAACATCACAAACAACACAATTTTTAAGTAAGGTATCAACAAATTGGAACAAAGAAATTCCCTGAACACTGGACCCATATTTGATCTCAAGCAAATCAAGGCAAGCTTAAAACCATACCTCTTACTCCATTAGTGTACAAACTCCGGTCCGGTGCTAATAGCTCAACTCAATGCCTTCAATATGGTGGATCACTCATCACATAAAATTGAATACAGTCGGCAAATTAAAAGTGAGGAGGTTAAAATAACATACTCCAAGTTAAATATGAGATTAGTGATTGAAGGAATTTTTATCAACGAATTTCCTGCTCTATTTGAAAATTAAATCTATAAGGGAAAAATGTATGGTATCTTTGTTTTACTATTCACAATCCATTTTTGGTTTTTGTACAAAAAATGAGATACAAATTTGAAACCCTAACTTCACAATCTTCACAAATTTGAAACCCTAACTTCAAACACTTTTCAAATAAACTGAGAGACCCTAAATTTAAACAGAAAGCGAGCCAGACCTAGAGAATAACAAGAGATGGCATTTGATACCTTGAGTGAGAGAATGGACAGAGATAGTGCAGCGATTGTGGGTGTGTGGTGGATCGATTTCTTATGTGGTGGATCGATTTCTTGTTCTTCTTCTTGTTCTTCTCTTTCTTCTTCTCCTCCTTCATTTGTTCGTCGTTCTTCTCTTAGATGACCGGAGTCTGGAAGAGTGGTGTGGAACTCGTCGTTCGTCGTTCTTCTCTCAGAGGATTGCTTCTCTCTCTTCTCTCCAGAAGTGGCGTGCAAAATGAGGGGTGTTAGAAAAAGTAAGGCTTTTGTTGTTGAACCCTTGACCCTTAAAAGGGTCCATTTTAAATCTGCGGGTCAGTTTAATGAAGGAATGCGCGTGGGCCGTTGGATTTAATTCAACAGCTGTGGAAGCAGGACTGGATTTGGGCGGAAATCAGGGATCCCTAATATGAACCGGATGGTAAATACATAACATAACATAACATAATCATTTTCGAATTTGTAGGAATTCTATTTTGGGACTTTCGAAAATCATAGATTAATTGAGATTGTTGGGGGTTTCAAAATGAGTGGGATAATTGTTGCCTAAAATAAAGGGATAATTGTTGCCTAAAATAAAGAAAATTTTGAAATGATGAGGGGATTCAAAATTTAGTGGAATGATTTTATTCCCAAATATAGCTCACATAAAGAGGAGTACCGAAAATCATGAATTTTGTAACCAAATCAATCGGCTCACATGAAAGACAGTAACCATGGTAAAAATGAAAAATAGGAATATCTCTATAAATCATGGTAAAAATGACAGAAACCATTTTCCATGTTAAATTCTATGAGGTAACACAATACAATATGTTTCGTTTATAATTGTTAAATTAAGAACTTGAATCATGGTAAACATATTAACCACATAATCGACATTTCATGGTAAAAATAAAAAAAAAGGTCAAAAAACATGGTAAAAATATCAAAACAAATCCTAGTTTTGTGGTAAAAAAAACACTTAATGGCCTGTAAACATGATTATTGAATTAATATCTTGAATCATGGTAAAAAAATGTCAAAAACCATGGTAAAACAAGGAAGCCTTACTTAATGTTCGTGGTAAAAATTCTAGGATATTATAGCTGCTGCGCGGGCCTGATGTCCCATAAACACCTAAACTCTCATTTATTTTAATTAGACACCTAAACTATACACCCATCATTAAATTGGGTACCCGGCCTAATTTACTGTCTACTTTGTAATGAAATTGCATAGTTGGCTTCATGTATTTGATGTGGCCAATTATCAGAGGAAAATTTTCAAAATATCCCCCAAACTTTGACCACAATGTCTAATAAACACCCAAACTTTCATAAATTTCAATTTCTCTCTTTTTTAAATTATTGCTCTGTTAATCAATTAGACACATACTGTCAAATTTTATAAAATTGCTCACGAATTTCACTGATTTGGATGTAGAGCTCCATTAAATATGCTTGTTTGGTATTTAATCTCACTTAAAATGTGACACATGTCTCAACTCCATTAAAGTGAGAATGCATTTGCATTGTCGTAGACAATGTTATGAGCTTTTCTCTCACACAACATTGCACTTGGCTAAAGGCAATTCAATGGGTAAAATAGAAATTCCAAGGATTTGAACGCCACCTGATAGTTTAGGTGTTTATGGAAGATAGCTGCACTACGTGTGGCATTCAAATCCTTGGAATTTCTATTTTACCCATTGAATCGCCTTTAGCCGAGTACAATGTTATGCAAGAGAAAAGCTCATAACATTGTCTACGACAATGGAAATTAGAAGCTGCATTCTCACTTTATTATAGAGCATCTCTACTCTTTACCCAAATTTTTACTCGAATTTGAGTACAAACTTGATTTGATACGACTCTTTCCAATCCTTACTCAAATTGCACGGTGGAGATTTAATCCACACCATTGAATGGCAAAAGGGTAAATAAAAGTGCTAAAAAAGAGCCTTCAAAATGACAAATGTTAATGCCAAAACCGTTTTTGATTGTGTCAAAACTCCAATGCATAAAATGCTTGTACTTATGTGCATTGTACATGCCTTTTATGCATTGCAATTTTGGCACAATCAAAACAGTTTTGGCATTATCACTACCCAAATTTGGCTCTAACTTTGGTGATGAGCGAATTTGGTGAAACATTTAAGTAAAACCAAAAACCAGGTCAACAACGCCGATCCACATAAGACTCATACCCAACTCCAGTGCCATGGAATTTCAGATGAAAGGTTTGTTGAATTCCATCACTGTCTGTCACTCTCCGGGAGAATCGAAAAAGGTTGCAAAACTATGTTTTTTTGTAGGCCTCTACATAAGAAATAGTGATCATTTCAGCCACGTTTGGTACACAACTTGGTGCCCAGAAAACAATAGATTACTGCATCAAAAGAATGAGAATCATGTTTCCTTCACATGTATTTTAAGTATAAAAAGTAAGGCCCAGTCATCCACTGTGAACACTGATGAATATCTCTGCATGCCAAACACCTTGTTCATCAGCCATGTTTTCCCTGTCTTCTTTAGCTGCACTCTTTGTATATTTAATGACAGAATTTGTAAAGTAGGAGATTCTCACAAGCTGTCAAATCCTGCCCTTGATAGTCTCCATGAAAGGCATCTGTAAACCGTTGAAAAATGCGGTCATAATAAGCTAACCAAAAATAAATCCCAAGTATAACTGCTAAAGAATGCATTCAATTTTACCAAGACATTGCAAAAACCGTTCGCAAATTGTCCTCTGCCCTTGAGTATGTAGAATTTTAACATACAGACACCCCTTGGAAGGGAGAAAAGCGGAAGCCCCAAAAGACGATAAATGGCAAACTCAACCCCGCGAGGAATTCAATGTCCTCAAATTTGTACACTCATATTAAACAACCGAAAAAGCGAGAAAAAGACAAGTCCAAAACAAATTTGCATTATTGTTGCCCAAAACCTCAAAAAGGAAGAGAACAAGCTGGAGCCACTCAACAAAGATCTCCACCAATTGATATGGCAGTACCATAAGATCTTAGTGGAAGGACAATCTAAAAATATATGATCCAAAGAGTCCTCATTCCTCCAACACATGATATACTGTTGAGGTAGAAACCTTAACTTTAACCGGCACAAGTGTTTTCTGGACCATCTTAGGAAGAAGAAAAATAAGGGAAGTGTAATAAACAAAAATTTCATCAAGAAAGATTTGGAAGAGAAAATCTCAGAAGACCTCACTGCATCCATTCACCAGAGACGTTATGTGTCAATGAAAAATCATCAAGAAACTAGTAAAACCAGTAGAAATGCTTTATCGCTGATGAACTATGTCCCGGGGTATAAGATATTAAGAAAATTTCTTGGGGTAGCCATATTTTTTTGGACTGAAATTGCCATCCTAATTATTGTTCTAGAGACCAACACCCCATCCAAATCAAACTGATAATAATACTTTTGCACCTAGATTTCTGTATTTAAAGAACTTTAGCGGCAGCTTTTACCTTTACGACAAACCGCACAACAGACCAATCTGGATTCTAAATACACATGCCATACACTCATAATTGTGTCAAATGCAATATGCTAATATATAGCCTCTGTGGCCACTGTTATATAGCTTGCCGAGACTCCTACTCATAGACTCTTAACATGAATGATGCAAGTGGATCCGTCTGATTGTAGCTTTTTAACTTCCTTTTCTCGAGAAAATTAGCATAAATACGTGCCTGTGGGCTATGGCGTCAGAAAAGTATCACAATGGTGATTAAAGGACTTACAAAAGGCTGGTTGGCAGAAGTCCTGGACTTGAAATTATGCAATATCCCAGGCCATGTGGGTCAGACTAGGATCTCTCAGAGCTTTATTTTCCTATTCACTGTTAAACTAGTAAACTACTAACTGAAAGGCTAATTTCAAGACCCCCCCCCCCCCCCCCCAGTCCTTCCATATTAGCCACTCTCTCAAGCATATGACACCTAATCCCACCTCTAAAGGCTATTACAAATGTCGTTCTCATCATAATAATCACTAGCTTAATAAACAAAAGCACACATGTTCGCCATTAATCTTCCAATCTCCCTCCTCTAACCCCACTTCTGCCTCATTGAATGCTTAAACCTTCCGACACAATCATGATTATCACTACCCACTTTCCATATTCTGCATATATGACTTTTTTCCACACATGTTCCTTCAGCAATGCAAGGCTCTAGGCGACTGAAGAAGCAAAAGCTTCAAAACAAAGGGTGCAGGGCCTTGTGCTGCAGTTGTAGACTAAGTGTTTCTTCCTCTGAGGAATCCGAGAGCTCCAACTCCGAAAGGTTTGCTACAGTCTCAAGTCTAGCACATGCCATGGTTCAAGAGAGATTGGACCAAATGATTCGAGAAAGGAAGGAGGCAAGGCAAGCGGAGAGAAGGCGAGCACGAGGGGATGATACCAAATTTATCGTAATGGTGGCCATGGAAAAGTCATCAAACGATCCAAGAGAGGATTTCAGAGAGTCCATCGTAGAGATGATAACGACAAACAAGATTTATGAACCCAAGGATTTACGCCGCCTCTTGAATTGTTATGTATCTATGAATTCAGAGGAATATCAGGGGACTATTCTCGAGGTATTCCATGATGTTTGTGCTAGTCTATTTTTATATTGTAAATGACATTGGCGAACAATGTAGCATTCTTTTTTAGATGATTATTGATTAGTACTGTTCAGTAAACATGAGGAAAAGGATTATTGTGTGATTTAGCACTCTCAAATTCAATCATAAGATAGATAGATATTGAGTATTCTCAGTGCAAGGCTAGTTTTCCAGAGTCCTCTCCATTATATCTTTAAATTTTCACTGTCATCCTTTGTTTTGACAATCAGTAAGAGTGACCAATCCCTACATCCCTCCCAATTAAATGCCATGCCTACATTGAACCACTCTGCTACAAGAACTTAAACACCCCAACTTTGGATTGAAGGTTCAGAAATTTATTGATTATCTGACAAAAGGAAGGGGAAGAAAGCTTTCTGATTCCTAAGGAAGGATTTCAGCTTTAGTTCCAAACTTAGCTCATAGATCCCATGGGAAGGATCTTTCCTTCCTTTTCTGTTCATTTGATGCATTACAGAGGTTCCATGTGTTGATATTAAGACAGCCCATTCTCCTGACTGCCACAATCTCTGGCAATTTGTAGCAGTCCAAGACTAAGTTGTATAGTTTGCTTATATGCTAGAAAAGAAACCCAAACCACAAAACTAAGAACTCAAAGCGCAAAATGGGCCTTAATCTTGTATGTAGAGTGTGTACCATGGTATTACAAAATCATCAGATCCATTTACTTGGGGAAACAAAACTTCTATGTACCATGCACTATTCAACAAACTTAGGATCAGCAAGATGCAAAAATAAGAAGAATTGAGAATTCAAAATATAAAAAGAACGGATATGTTCTGATACCTATTTTTGGCTCGATGCATTACAAGCTCATGACGGATGGATGCATGAAGCATAGAGGTTCTTATCATCCCTTTTGGAAAGTGCATTTCGAGCTTCTTCTTGTCCTCCACCCTGAAATTTTTTGCTGAGTTTATCATCAAGGAACTTAAACATCTAGATGGTGGCACAAGCGGCTGAACAGCAGAGCAGTCTTGTGAACCGTATGCTCAGCTGCGAGGCAGCCTCATGGATTTCAGTGTTTCCACGCCCCTTTGACTGGTCATTTTTGTCTATAAGGCTTTACCTAAGCTCCCTGAGTGAGTGTCAAAAAGATCTCCCCGAGTGACGTAAGGATTCGTTTGCCCTGAATAAATGGAGTCTTACAGAACTTCATAGGTAAAATTTGTAGTCCTGTTTGTTCGGAATTAATTCCTAATGGAAAAAGGGGGCATGTTTTTAAGGCATAAACTATATTCTATGCCTAGTGCCTACTTTGTAATCAAAGCTATTCAATATTCCTCTTCACCAGAAAGACAAGGAAATATAACATCTAGTTAGTATTGATCAGCTGAATGGAAAAAGCAGTGCCTGCTGCTTAGTCGTCTCTTGCCTTATAACAGTTAATTGGTTCAGCATTTCTTAACTGTCAAGGTAACTAAATAACATTTTTCCTTGTCTCCACTACTTGATTGGTTAGATATGTACAGTTGATTGGGCTGTCTTAATATCAATAGAGACTAAAGGAGTATGAACTTAAGGCGATTCAAGAGACAAGGAATCCCGGGCTGTTAAAAACATATCTAACCAATCAACTGTTTCGGGCTGTTAATGCACGGACGTATAGATGATCGTACACGTAACTATGGGTGTGTGTGCGTACCAAATATAGAGGGTGTCCGTGCATTAAAATTTGTATAGCAGTGTGTGTTGGTACTGCACTCTGCCAAACATATACCAAACCAGACAAACATATACCAAACCAGCACGACCAAAACATTGGCTTAAGAAGCCCAATAACAGCCGAAAAACCGAATCCAGATTGGCCAAGGCAAATGGCCATGAACCCAAACCAAACCAGCTCCGGGCAGATGCAAGTGTGCCCAAACAAGCTCAAACCCAATCCCCAACAAGCTCAACTCCAGCACCAATCATCTAGTCACATCTGTGACTACTAGGTGTATCCACCAATTCTAATCACTTTTTTTTTTTTGATGAGCAATTCTAGTCACATCTTTATCTAAGATGCATGTCAGTAGGGAAATTTCATCAAACACCACATTTCTGTCCACCACATAGCTTTTTCTGTGAGGCATTCCATCGAACACCACACTTGCATCTATTTTTCCAGAAAGTCTAGTAGATTAACACGAAAGTAGAAGCAACAAACAGAAACATTCCATTACGACTCCTCTGCCTATACACAAAAACCAACACACACTCCTCTGCCTACTAACATCAAACCAAAATAAAGCCTACCATAACCCCAATCCCCAACAAGCTCAACTCCAGCACCAATCATCTTCCCAAACACAGACAAAACAACATTTCTGTGCCCATCTTTATACAAATCCCATGCACCAAACTGTACCAAGACTGAGCCTCGTTTTCATTTCGCAATTAAGCGTCTCAAAACCCATGCACCAAACTGCACCTATTTTGTGACTCCTAGGTGTATCCACCAATTCTAGTCACATCTTTTTCTTTTTTTTTTGATGAGCAATTCTAGTCACATCTTTATCTAGAACTGTTAAGCACAATTTATGCACACACTCTTACACATATTTAGGTGCAATCGTAACCATCCGATATTCCGATGCATGTCGACTTTTTGTTATTTTATGTGTTCACGTGTATCGAACTGTATTTAGATCTAGGTGTGCAGTGTGCATGCTCATCTATCTGGATTCAGCTTGTCAACAGTCGCAAGTTGACGCCTTGACAGAATGGTTACCCTGTAGAAGTGGAGGTAGGGGTGCAAAGGAGCTGAGACAAGCCAAGTCTTGGAGTATTCGAGCTCAGGTCGAGCCTAAATCTCGAGCTCGGGCGAAGCTTGTTTGCCTGGTTAATTTACTTAACGAGCCTCTTACATGAACCGAGTTTATACAAGTGAGCCGAATTTTTAGAGTGTTGAACTCAGCTCGTCTACTAAACGTTTAAAACTCAAGCTCAAGCTCAAGCTTGGCTCGATTACTAAATGAGTCGAGCTAAGCAGAGTAGCGTGGTTCGGTTGCCGAAGCTACTAGAGCAATATCGCAAAAGTGCAATGTAGCGAATGTACTCTTCTCGTTCTCGGCTTGAGGGCTATTGTTAGAGCACCACAAGCACGCTTCTAGAGCTGTCAAACGAGTCGAGCCGTGCCGTCAGGGCCCATTTAATTTCGTGCCAACTGTGCTTCGTGCCGTGCCGGCCCGTTTACTAAGCCGTACCGTGCCGGCCCATTTACTTAATTGTGCCGCATCATGCCGTGCCGGCACATCTCCGAGTTTCGTCGATTTTTTTTTGTATAATCTAGCCAATTTTCGTCGATTTTTTTGTTTGTTGTATATCTAATAACTATAGCTATATTGACTTATTAAAAAGTATATAACATATAATTCACAATTTTTTGTATAATCTAGCCGAGTTTCGGAGTATTGAGATTCGCAAAATATTTGTATTGACTTATTATAAAGTGTATAACATATATTTAGAAAATTTGTCATTAAGAATTATTTTTTTTTTGTTACATTAAAAATTAGTATTTGTTGTGTCGTGCCCTGGGCCGTGCCGCATCTAGCCCACTCCCGTGCCATGCCATTGCCGTGTCCGTCTAAAACCGTGCTTGTGCCGTGTCGTGCCAATATTTGTATTGACTTATTATAAAGTGTATAACATATATTTAGAAAATTTGTCATTAAGAATTAATTTTTTTTTGTTACATTAAAAATTAGTATTTGTTGTGTCGTGACCTGGGCCGTGCCGCATCTAGCCCACTCCCGTGCCATGCCATTGCCGTGCCCGTCTAAAACCGTGCTTGTGCCGTGTCGTGCCTCATTTAAACGTGTCGTGTTGTGTCTTGCCCGTACCAGCCCGGCCTGTTTGACACCTCTACACGCTTCGGTTGATGGGTTTTAGGCATGGTGAACCAAAATCAGAATCTGTGGAGTACAGAGAAGTATGGTACAGGAAATGGTGGGTGATGAGAGAGAACAGAGGATAGCGTGGAGGAGGTGGATTTGGGGAAGAAAACTTAGGGTTTTGGCTATGGAGGAGGTTTTAGAAATTTGTGGTAAGAAGAAGAGAGAAAGACTTTGGCAAAGTCAGTCAAAAGCTAGATTTTTTAGTTTCATTCGAATAAATTTTAGTTTTGAACATCATTTTTTTACTTTTCTAACTCCTCTCGTTGAGAAGAATCAATAATTCACAAAAGTTTGACACGAAACTTACAAATACGAGAAAATTTTGAATAAAGAAAAAAAAATCAAATAGCTTAGCCAAAACAAGTTACTGTATTTTATGCAATTTTTTTTACTGAATCAGCTGTGTCTTCATTTTTCACACTGAAGATTAACCCATGGTGTCAAATAGCATCACTTTTTACCAACTGTCATGAACAAATAATCATCAACAATATTCTCGTAAAGCAAGTTAAGTTGAGTGGTCCTATGTATTTGACAGGGTTCAAAACTTACTAATTACAATTCACAATACTGACTTCTGCTGAGAAAAAAAAATTCCTGTAATTCCATGGTAACAACATATTCAAATTAATCAAATTCATAATTAACCCCTTCAGTTACCGCCTCACCAAAAAACAGTACAATTAGGGGAATACTTAGTTCACCCCCCCCCCCCCCCCCCCCCCCTCTTTTTAGCATGCAAGAAATGTTAGTTGTTACTGCTTGTTAGTATGCTGTTAATGAGACTTGACTCTTAAGAAATGTTAGCGTTTGACTACCACTGCACTTGCCATTCATATTCCTCTAGATGTCAACTTCTTTTATTCGAAAGAACTCTTTGTCAACTACAAATATGACAATCTTCGTAGCTACTTCAAACTTAGTCCTTCCTCTGTCCTATATTGTTTGCTTTGTAGCTCAACTTTTTGAGGGGCACACAATACAAGTTTCCCTAAAAAGTTTAATAAAATTTCGGACATTACACCTTATTCTCGATTTTTAAAACTACTTTTAATCATTTATGAGGGTTAGGTTGTAAAAATGTGCACATTTTCTTCTTTTACTTTTAAAAGAGACTTAAGAAATTGGGACATCCAAAAATAATAGAATACCAAGCAAAACGAGGCGGAGAGAGTATGTGAGAAATTGAAAATACATGAAGGTACAAATTTTTAAAAGCAAAAGAATTTCTATAACCCTCATTGATACAAAAGGTGATACAACAAGAAGAACTGAAGAAGAGACATTGGAGGAGAGGGGAATAAAATATCTTCTTAGGGATAATTGGGACCCAAAAGGTCTCATTTGCAGATCTAAACCGTGCATTTTATAGGTCTTAATCTGCAAACGAATCACGTTTGTCTAAACTAGTTGTAGCCGACGTGCTACGCACGTCACCGTGTGCTCAGTGGTGAAAGAGTATTATGTGATGGAAGCTGTTCTTTGATTTTTACGGACGTGCTACTCACGTCACCGTGTGCTCAGTGGTGAAAGTGTGATGGAAGCTGTTCTTTGATTTTTACACCAATAACATGTGCATGAGCATTGTATCCTTTTGCGGAAAGAAGACTTCCAACTTCCAAGGTCCAGCTCTCATTCTCTCCAATAATCTTCTTCTTCCTCTTCATACCCGCATCATCGTCCTCAGTCTTTCCCCCCTTCATATCTGCCTTCTCACCAGATTTCTTCAATCTTTTCTCTCCAACCACTGATTCCCCCTTCTTCTTCCTCTTCTTACCCCCAAATTCAGAACCACCCAAATCGTCATCCTCACTCTCCTCCCCCTCGACATCTCCCACATCATCCAAAAACTCATCTTCATAACCACCCACTTCACCATCCATGTACCTCACTTCATGAATTCTACCCTTCTTATTCTTCACCAATTTTTCACCCCAACATTTTCTCTACCCAATTTCTCAACCGCTTTAACCTTAACCTCCCCTTCACCAATTTCCTTCGCCCTTTCGATCTTCAACTTCGCATCTGGAACCGCCTGATACACCGGCATCGCCAAAGACTCCGATAACTTCACATGAAATGACCTCACACCACCCCATTTCTTCGGAACACACTCAACTACCCCGTGAATAGCAGCCACCACATTCTCCACAAGCTCTACCGCCTCCATCGAAGCCTTTCTGACCCTCACTACGCTACAGTCCCCGTCCCAAAATACAAAAGCCCCGATGAACAAGCTCCCTCAATCTGCTCCTTCCAGTTCTTATGGGTCAAGTCCACTAGCAACGGTAACTTCTTCTTAAAAAACTACTTCCCCAGAAGCCTCAGGAGCAGCGGAATCACCCGTTTCAATCCATTGGCCATGTTTCAAGACTAGGGAGCCTACCAAAAGAGTTCAATATTTCCAATCTATCAGTTGCATGTTTGCTACTGTAAATTGTAGCATCCGTTTCCTTTATCCTTTGACAATGTCATTTCCAGTGATCAATAAACTCCATAGATTTCACAACACAATTGTGGTTTTCTGACCCTTCTGAAACAGAAGAACTAGTTCATCAAATACATACCTGGATTAAAATTTCTGATAGTATATGACATTATTGTATTGCTTATAAACGTCAAAAGTTCTCATGTCTACAAGAAGTACAAACCAAGATTCTGGTATTCACTCCAATATAGCTTTACAAGAAAACGTAATTGTCCACACACAAACACAAGCATATGAGCGTGCGTTCACACAAAAGAAACACACGCGATTGAGAGGACCTTATTGGTACATGTTCAAGGAGTCAAGAGGGAGCTACCCTCTTTGATGAGCACAAATATACTGCCGGCGTCTCCCCTTGAGATACGAAGTTCTTCATCGAGGTATGTTGTAAGTAGCCATGATTCTGCATTCCTGCTGGAGAATGAGAACTTGAATGGTGGTTGACTCGAGATTGTCTTTGCAACAGATGAAGCTGTGTCCTGGACAGAGGTAATTAAGCCTTTGAAAGGTGTGAGGTCAATCTTTGTTCCTAGAAATTCGACATTTTCTGGTAACACAATGGAGTCTGTCAACTGGGGAGTTCCAATGACGCCTTCCTCAAACTTGATCTGCATTAGACCAAAACTAAGCATGAGAAATCACTGAATTCATTGAAATAATATTTCCAATAAGGCGATCACCAAACAGACGCTTGAAAATCAAGGGTGGCCCTTGAGAATTCTTTAAATGCAGAAACCATCATTCAACTTTCAGCATTTTCATTTATTTGCCACAGATACTCCCTCATTCTTAAATCAGAAAATTGGCCTAAAGGCCAAGTTTGGAGCTTTAAAGGGTGTTTAGTCCACTCAAACTTATTTTAAAGCTTCTAATACATTGATATGAAATTTTTAAGAGTTTAAGGACAACACTAGACAAAAATACCCCTAATGATACAAAAAAAAATGAAGTAGAAAAAATAAAAGGTGACCGCGCGCCCGTCACTTTTGTTTTCGTTGCTGCCCGACTGCAAGACCCACTCAAATCCAAGTGAGGTCACTTTTTTTTATCAACAGTCATGTCACTTCACTGCCTCACTTTTCCAGGCAACTGCCCCGTCTCTCTCTCTCTCTCTCTCTCTCTCTCTCATGTGTGCGTCCTGAGAGTGGGTGGGACAAAATTAATTCTCTCTTTAATTTTGGAATTGTGTTCAATTTTGGGGTTCAATTTTAGGGGGTTAGGCTCTTTGGGGTAGGATATACTAGGTTTATTTTGGGTTTAGGCACTTAGGGTGCACTTTCCAATTATAGGATTTTAGTGGTTTAGGCACTTTCATAGGATACCCTAGGGTTTAGGTTTAGGGTGCACTTTTCAATTATAGGGTTTTAATGATTTAGGCACTTTCATAGGGTACCCTAGGGTTTTAGGCACTTTCATAGGGTATCCTAGGGTTTAGGTTCATTAGGTTTGGGGGTTTAGGCACTTTCATGGGCTACCGGGGGCATTTATGGAATGTGTAGGTAATTTGTCCTCTTGGCATTAAGAAATTAGTTTGTGTCCTATTTCCATTATTAACTCCTAAACTATGTCCTTGTCGAAAAAAGACTCTTCTTAAATTGCTAGTCCATCTTGAATGTCAATGTACCGAAATTTGTAAATTTCATTTCTTTCCTTTGCCTTGTGAATTTGGATTCTAGCCTGCACTTAACTTCATAAATGTTTTGTTGGGAATTTTTGGAAAGTAAACTTTGAAAAGTGCAACTATGTTCAATGTTCTGAATCGTCCTAGCAACCAAAGATATTTTTTTGAAGATAGAAAATGTTTTAATGTTCTGAACTCGTCCTAGCAACCAAAGAGACTATCATGCATATACTGATAATAGGTTAAGAAAAAAAAGTTTTAATAATTAATACCTTCTAGTATTCAAAAGAGCCTATAGGCCTGATATACATATACCAGTTCACATGTTGCATACGTCCTGAATATGTAAGCATGGGCGTAGCAAATGGATGATGCCTTCGGCAAAATATCAAGGTCCATATACTTAGTAAGGACACGAGTAAGTAAGTAACCATGTGTCATCCTATTGTTGGTGATCCATTAGTCCAATTAGTGAAATTGTTGGCACAAACCATGTTTTAATTTTATAAAATGACATAAAAAGAGGGGATAAATCAACCTGAACTCGCTTGGGACTATGGACTTCAAATTTGGCATTGGTGCTGAGAGAAGTGGTGGCGAGTGGCCCAGAAAATAGGACAGAATTCTGGACTGTAAAGTTCTTCGAGTCAATCGTCTGTGATATCTCTTCCACCTTCAATAGCGGCAGTGTTTGCGACAACAGGGGGAACAAACCTATAAATGATGTGTACCTGCGACATATCTCATAAAACTGCTGTGTCAACACAATCTCCAAACATCTCCAACTCAGCGAGGAAAACTAACTATGTATCACCTATAATCCTACAACATATATGGCTAGACCACGCATCAAAGTATCAAACAGGAAACAAATGCGACGAGAATACAGAAACGTCATCTGGGAAATCAACTTACCCAGTATATTATAAGATGAGAAGTGTGTCTAAACCTATTGTAGCAGGAAATAAGAATTATATTCTTCCAGTAGAGACATAAAATTTAATGGCTAACCTAAAAGTTTCCCCTCTTCATCTGCTCATGATGCCATTTTCTAGTCACTCTCGATGTATTTTCAAATTCTATCCATTTGTGTTGTCGGGCACTCTTCGTAAACGATTTCCATCCACCTTTTCATTGAAAGCTTTCTTACTTGGAAGTTCCTACGGTACTCATGTGTAGTTAGATAAATCTGATACCAAGGTAAAAGCATTCAAGCATATCAGTATCAGTAACACATGATGCAACACTAAACATGGCTTATAGAGACAAGACGGTGAATTCGTTGATGATTCAATTTTGTTCAAAGTACAATTCCCAATAGGACGCTCGCTCCGCTCAAGTTCCCCTTATATGCACATGGACCAGTGCCGAGTGTCACTCCATGTCTGGTCTTTTCTCAGTTAACAAATATGTACTTCTTGTTTTTTCAGGAACAATTATTGTACCAAACCCTAAGGACAACTGATAGCAACAAATCCTATTGGATGTCACAAGTCATGTAATACTGAGATTACAAATTTGCAGCATATGAAATGGAATACCTCACATGGCACATGGTAATCCTAGACACTAACTCCACTCAAGTTCCCCTTATATGCACATGGACCAGTGCCCATTATCACTCCATGCCTGGTCTTTCTCGGTAACAAGTAAATACTTCTTGTTTTTTCAAGAACAAAACCTATTGGATGTCACAAGTCATGTAATACTGAGATTACAAAACTGCAGCATATGAAATGGAATACCGCACATGGCACATGGTAATCCTAGCGCTCATGGGGGATCAAAGAATTAGCTAGTGTGATCTATGATTTATAACTTCCGTAAATAATCAGAAGCATAAATCGTTTTGTAGAGACAAAACGGTCATGTGGGCTAAGATTACAAAGAGATACCATCTTCAAATTAGTCAGTGCTCATATAGTTTTCCTTGCACGGACAAAACTTCAATTCCTAGAGAATTAATGCTGCGCTTGTGTCTTGGATTTCTGAAGAGGTTTGTGGAGGCCTAAAGGGAAAAAAATAAGGAAAAAATTTTAACCTAAAACTCTCTTTTTTCCCTTTGCCTTGTCTTTTCCTTCGCAAATCCCTCCATGCATCCAAGATAAATTACTAAGAGCATCCATGCCCATGTGCAATTTTTCCATTACCATTCTCATTTTTGGGCAATGAATAGTGCCATTTTTCCAAACAATTGCAAGAGTATTACACCCATGAATGCCATTTCGTCATTGTCATTCTCATTTTTCTCTCTCTCAATCAGAAATGGCAACTTGCAATAAATTTTGCATTTGATAGAGGAATTGGCATTTGCCAAATTTTGAGAGAACTTTGGCATTGTGGGTGTAACACCCAATTTGCCATTTTTGAGAAATGACAAATAATTCTCTCAAAAATGGGAACAGGTGTGGATGCTCTAAAGCAAATCAAAATATCATTGGAGTCCAAAATATAATAGTAGCTTATATGAGGCTTCTCAATAACTCTTTTAATTTCAGCATCAAACTATGTCATTCTTCTCACTTACGTGAAGGCCTGTTACGGTCTAGGAGTGAGTCTATCATGAATTCATCACAGATTCACAGTCCTTGGGGCATTTACGTACACAAATCTTATCTCAAACTTAAAACTCAAGTACACAAAAAACCCAAATCTTTTTCCACTCTTCTGTACCATCTCGAGCCCTTCACGTAATTATTTACCTAATTTGATTTAAAAAGTGAGTAAAAGCTTCATTCAATATGAAGCACCCCAATGCAAAATCACAAGCGTAACAAAAAAACCACGAATGGAGTAACAAAAATCACAAAATGGCGTAACATATTCCCCTTATGGTGTCCCCCAATCGTAATAATGCAAATATTATATCATTGAGAGATTAATGTTATGACGGGGGCACTGTAAGAAAAGTGATTTTGAAAATTTTACGCCATGATATGGTAAAATGTTATGCCTTCTTTTGGTAAATGTTATGCCATTTTATGTTTGAAAATGTTACACTATTTTGTTGTTTTGTTACGCCATTCATGGTTTTTGTTACGCCTTTGTATGACTAAAGTTATGCTATTGAGCAGTTAATGTTATAGGGGGATATAGTATCCCTAGACAAGAGGGAATATTGTGGTAGCTCCCAAGTAAACTAATTTTCATTTGAATGGGAGATGAGAGGCCCTTGGGATTGCGAGATCCAGGATTCAGGATTCATGTTCAACGATGACAACATATATACTAATTGTATTCAAAACTCTATGTAATATAAAGATTATTAGTTTGACTAAAAATTTAGAGAAATGATATTTGCACTCCCCCTTCTTTTTTTTTTTAATCCATTCACACTCCCTTTCTTGTGATTATTCACATAAGCAAATCACCCTTCATTTGAGAAAAGTGAGTTAACAAGTACAAATAGTTTTGTAATTTTATGTGAATAAGGACAAAAAAAAGGGAGTGCAAAGAGATAAAAG
Source organism: Vaccinium vitis-idaea (assembly GCA_963854785.1). Lineage (NCBI taxonomy): Eukaryota > Viridiplantae > Streptophyta > Magnoliopsida > Ericales > Ericaceae > Vaccinium > Vaccinium vitis-idaea. Next base: position 19,043,780 of record OY978216.1, on the reverse strand, counting down.
GGGGTGTGAAAATTATTTCCGAGCCTAGTTTACTTTGTACAGTATTGTTTAGCTATATTATCCACTTAGTCACATATCTAAGTGAATTGGTATTTATTTTGACTTCACACAAATGATCAAGTGCAGACAATGTTAAAGAAAAAATAAATTATATGTAACGAACATATAAAATTTTAGGGCATTTTTTGAAACTAGGCGAACCTCTCAAACCCTGGTAAAGTCGCCTCACGACAAAAAAGAAAGAGTTGTAATTTCTCATCAACTCCTAGTAAAGCCACCCCATGATAGAAAATAAATAGTTGTAATTTCTCATCAAATCTCACCAAAGTGATAAGTAATTAAATATGTAAGATTAGGTGATAGACAAAATAGACCAATTTTCTTTGTTTCTCATAATTTCTCCGTCTCCTTTAGTTATCAGAAATAAGTGAAATGATCCCACTTTCTTCTCATTTCTCATACTTTCTCACCATAAAAGAGGCTCTAGCCCTTACTTTTTTAGTTTGGTTAGAATCAAATTCTGACTAAAAACTCCTCTAAACCCTCTAAACTTATTCTAGTCCTTGACTCAAACTCAAACTCATACAAAATTTAGGTTTGATTTTCCATCAAATCAAGAAGACTCAAATTTGTATCCCTTCATTTTGCTCCTCACAATTTATGACTATGAGATTAATAAAACTTTTATCCAAATTTGTGCTCCTATTGAGGTTTGTCCAATGGAGTACTTCATATAAAATAGAGCTTTTGCTCAAATATTAACTCAACGGAAATGCTATAGGCACTAACTTCTAGTATACAAATTATTACACTAAATGTGCACATGGCACAATCTTTTAGTGATGAGCCTATCCATGTATTCAATAATGCATTGACGTGGAAGTGACGTGTGCATTTAGTGTAATAGTTTGTACTCTAGCTAGTTAGTGTTTATAGCATTGCTCGTTACGAGCAAGTCCACTTGCCATATTTCTCTTAATGGCCGGAGATGACACCCTTAAATCTTAATTACAAAAAATATTTTATTTTTAAATGAACTAAAAAGATCAATATTAGGGAATTTTGTTTTAGAACTTACGCGAGAATCCACTTGCCATTGAGCAGAGTTAACGCCTCCGTAGGCGCCGGAGTAGGATTCTTAGCCTCCAGCTTCGTTATCAGCTCCACGATCTCCGCCCTCGTCTCGCTCGTCGCCCTCAACCCACGATCGGTCCCGTAAAACGAATCCACCAACTGTTTCTTCAACAACTCAATCTCCGTCGGCTCCTTCGCCACCACCGGCTCCTCCTCCGCCACCGCCACCCCCGCCGAGCCGGCTTCGTTCTTATCCGGCCCCCACTCGTCTTCGCTCACTGCACCAACCCTAAAACCCCGTCTCGCTCCCCCCGAAATCTTCAGCGATGAAATCAGAGGGGTTTTGTTGAAATTAATTGAATTTGGTGGAGAAAGTGCGGGGGTTGAGCTGAATTGGGAAGGTGATGAAATCTTTAAGAGGGAGTTGCAGTAGATTTGATGGAGCGAGAATACTCTAGCCATTACTAATCACTTGATTGGTTGAAGTTTTTTTTGTTTGAAGAGAGAGAGAGAGAGAGAGAGAGAGAGGTTTTTACGGTTTGAGAACAGAGACGATAAACAGAGGAGGATACAACGCAGTGACGAGTCTCTGCGTTAAAAATATACTGGAAATCGAATGCGGTTGAAGATTGCGGATTGAATGACGATGTTGCCCCTGAAAGGAACGGTTCACGTGGTAGGGCAGATCGGGTTTTGCGTATCGGTTGTGAGTGTGTGATGGTTTGACACTTGTACAACCTTGTTTTAGGGGCTGAGGATAAATAAACAACAACAATGCTATAGGTACACCACAAACGCACACCAAGCTGACTCTTACATGGAAGAGTTAAACTCTTACCTCGAAGAGTTAGCTTGGTTTGTATTTGGGGTGCGTAAGTGGGGTACACATCGCTAGGGGCAGACTTGGGGAGGTGATAGCGGGGGTTTTGGTCCCTGCAAACCCCCCAAGCTTCTTACTAGTAATAGTATATTTTCAGTACATTTTCAGTATATTTGATATGGAGTGGCCCCCCGCAACAACAATCCTGCGTCCGCCACTGCACATCGCGTTTCCCTAAATAATGTAGTACTCCGTCAGAATTTTTAGTCTCAAATAGCATTTTTATTGTCCGAAAAACATCATCACAATTGAAAAGTAATGGGTAAAAAGGGATGAATTTACTCCTTTACTTTTTGAAAATAAGTACATATAATAATGATATTTCGAAGGTCGATAAAAAAAATGATAGTATTTAGAAGGATAAAAAGAGCAAAGAAAAATATAACAAGTGTCATGATAATATTCGCTAAATAAGTTAAAATCTCTAAATTGGGACGGAAAAATATTATTTTATACTCCTGTGTATTTGTGTCGGTTACCAAATCTTTCATTGGGTCATGCTAACAATTTTGACACTCCAATTGTCGTGCAAATTACACACGAGAATATCATATTTTTTGGTTAAAAAATTACACATTTTTTTATTTGACTAATTTGGTGGGACGTATGCTAATTTTTTGCATGTTTTTTTTATTTTTTTGAATGTATAGTATCTTTCAAGCTATGCTTTTGTGCATTTTATGTATCGATTTGTGAGCTTTGAATATTATTTTGTTACTACATCATGGTCCCTTTGTTTGATGCAACTAATAATGCATGAATATATAATTTCACGTGATGTAGTCTTATAATTGGATTAGTAATTCAGGCCTTGTTCCTCAACAAGCGACTTAAGTTATATTGGTTCTTCACTTAGTCAGTAACACAAGGCAGCTTGTTTCACCGACTTTTTAGACGTAGAAGATAAGTTTCCTTCATTGAACCGTCTTTTTACTTCGTGGAACAAATTGGCTTTTCAGGGTAGTAGAACACATTTTGTCTTCTTACTTTTTTGTGGACCTTAAGTCACTTGTTGTGGAACAAGACTTATAAGTACTGAAATTCCAAATTTTCTAGTGGAAATCATATATTTGGATTATCACTATGTTAATCAAACATTGAATATATGGTCTAATCCCTGTTCAAAAAAAAATATGGTCTAATCCGATACTCGTACAAGCGTATGTAGTTTGGGTCGACACTGCTAATACATGTATTAACATTGAATATATTAATACATGTAATTTGGCCCCTACTAATTACAAATTAATTCTACGTCTGCCACTGGTGTAAGCGTATGTAGTTTGGGTCGACACTGCTAATCACGAAGTAATTGGCAAGTTGTGTGAGGCTAGAAGCGCCAGTGTGTCTCTGTTATTTGGTGGGGGATCACAAGGACACGGACACGTTAAGTTGGTGTGCAAACAAAAGCCTAGAAGCACCTATTTATCATGTTTATTTTCCGTGTGTATAATTTTGAATAGGTGGATGGTGGTGATGGGTTGAGAATAACGTAGAATTATTTTGCCTTTGGAGTTTTCTAATGTTTTATTTACATGTAATGGCATCTCCAAGCTTCAAATTTAGACGTAAAATTTGAGATGTACAAATTCTCCCTCTCTAACCATAGCTTCAAATTTGAGTTGACATTTTTGGTTTTTGGAAAGTTTTCATCTCATATTGTCATTTTTTTCTAACAAAAAAGATTTGACATTTTCTTCAAAAATGGCATGAGTGAAAGTGATGCCAAATCCATATAGAATACCAAGGAGGGATTGGTTCAGTGGTTGAAAACTTAGATTTGGTAGGACAATGCCCAGGTTCAGGTTCCCATAGCCGCTCATTGGGGCTAAACATACTCGTAACACCACCCACGCGTGGTGGGACATGATATTTTGAAATTTGAACAATGTATTACTACATACATGTACTTGTATACGTATCTTTTTTTGCGTAACACACGAAAGTAGAGAGAGAGAGAGAGAGAGAGAGAGAGAGAGAGAGAGAGAGAGTAATGAATACAAAAAATTATTCAGGGATCTTGAAATATCTTCAAATATAGTTCCAACCCTTCACTATATGGGACGTATTAACTTGTTTGCTTAAATCACAAAAAAAAATGAGGTAAAAGGTCTCTAACGTTAACCAATCATATATTAATGGTGCACCATATGAGGATGCTCCATGAGCATTGAATAACTTTCTAAGCATGTGAGGAAGGGGCATATTTGAAATAATGCAAGCAAATAATTGTGCTGGAAAAAATTAATGAAGGCCAACTCACGAGATGGATGAAAACTGAAGCCCATAATTCAATAAAGCCCAATTGTTGTCGATTTATTCGGAATGAGCTCATTGCCAGAATAGAGAAACCAATTGAAGTGATGAAATATGAATCAGTTGAAAGAAACCTCTGAACTCACGGGCTAAGGCACATTTGGCAGAGTTAGAGGCAGTCGCCAGAGATATCTCTGGTCTCGACCTCTCAGTTTGAGGCGCATAGGGTGGCACTCACCAAGGGTGGGGTATATGTGAGAAAGAGCTAATTAGTTTATTTTTGGGTTTTTCTTTCCAAGTTTATTTGTAATAACTATGTTTCCCACTATTAATAAAATGGATTTCCCTTTTGCTTACCCTATTGCTCCCTCACTTGTGTCATTTGATTTGTGGTGTGTTAATTATGTTGCGTAAATTAATTAACGAGGACCACATGTCTGCTTTCCAAATTGATAAGAAATCGCACAAGTGTGAGACTTGTGTCGAAGCAAAGATGCCATGGCCTTCTTTCTAATTGATTGAGAGAAGCGCCGAGTCATTGGATTTAATTCACAACAAAGTGTGAATTGAAGCATGTCCACTCACGAGGCGACAATAAGCATTTTTATACTTTTGCTAATGATATCACAAGATAATGATATATGTACTTGCTGAACAACAAGAATGAGGCTATCAACAAAAATGTTTATAAAGATTTATGTCGACCAGTTCTAAGATTCATAGAACATGTGGGTGATGCATGATTACCTTCAAATGTGGGGGTATTTGGCAAAAGTAGTTTGGATACTTTTGTGGAATTGCGAATCTCCACTTATCCTAGAATGTGGGGGAAGGTGTAATTAGTATGTTCTCGGATAATTGGGAGTCTGACGAACTTAATGAATTGATTGGAAATGTCTTCAAACTTGGTTATGCTGCTGTCTCTTGGGTTATTTTTCCTAAAGTAGACATGCATTAGACAACTGCTCTCGAGTAGGGTTTGTCATTGTTGACTGTGTGAAGTCAAATGACAACATTGTGGCCATTAACCGAAAGGTTAAAAGAGAGAGCTGGTTGATGAAAACATCAAAGGGAATGGGGTTAACGCTATTACGCTCATAGTTACCGTGGGGATAGCCAACCTAGCTTACTGGAGATCCCAAGATCTAGGTTCAATGAGACTATCTTTTGTGAGTAGTCGAGAACGATCACTGAGGAGACTAGATCTCTTTCCTATTCCTATGGTGTGAAACAGTGATACCTGTAAAGGAGATTAGGTTAAGCGTTGCTTTAATGACTCTTATGAGTCGGGTTACCGAGCAGGGTATAGCAGGATACTCTTTATAAGAAGGTCACCTATGTGAGTATGAAGTGAGGGCCGCTTCTTTGAGAATTTTGGCAATATTCTCGAGAAAATACTTGCAGAATCAGGAAGAGTGTTCACGGCCAAAATGAACACGATAGTGAGAATAGAACTATGTCAGGTGATGTTCTGTGTGATTCCTATTGTCTCGGTTTACACAAATGGCAGAACAGTTCAAAGCGGGACCGCACACTGGTCAACCAGTAAATTCGATAGATCTTCACAAGGGAAGGTTCAAGGCCAAAAGCTACCTATCCTATGCGAGATTGATCCGTTGTACTCTCTCTCCAGGTCTTCTGTGTCTTCTTTGTTTTCAGTGTCAGTTTTAGCCAATTTCATTCATGTGGGGGATTGTTGGAAAATTGGAATTTTTCCATTAAATATTTATGGGTTTTGACCCTTAAATTAAAGTGGGACCCACACAGCGTGAGGTGGGCCCGTAGCGGCAATTGGCACTCCTATGTTAGGAGTTTAATCTGCTAGAGGAATGAGCGAATTCCAATTAGAGATGAATGAGAAATCTCTCAAAGTGGGGTTTAAACGGCCTAAGGGTTGGACTCTTTGGAGTACCCAAAGTTTTCGAAGGAGAGAGCGTTACACTATGTGGTTACGGGCTTTTACCCAATTACCACACACGCACCGCCACCACCTGCTTGGACCGGACCGTGACCGGGACTCTAAGTTTCGAGGTCTGTGGTCCTTGGCCTGGGCTTGGGCTTGGCTAGTTGGTAGGCTACACTAGTGATTGGGCTAGGGCCCAAGCTCTCTTGTTTTTTACAACTCAGATAGCTTGCTGTGGACGCACCTCCGGAGGGATATCTCGATACCGATTCGGAGTCGCCACCCGGGTTTTAACGGATTGTCCCCAAGGAACCGAACTCGATTGACTCGTGTCTCATTCAATGGATAAGGATTACTGGCCCGTCATCACCATACAATCTTAGGTTCGGGAGCTCAGTTACGAGGGGGGAAGGGTTTTACGGCACCCTCCTCGCCCGGTTCGAAGACCGGTCTCTACTTGACTTTTGTGGGATTATGCAAGAAATGTTTATAACTCAACTTTGAACAAGAACGGGGAATGGGGATGAGAACCACGTAATGATGATAAACACAACCATAAGCTACGGTGTATGCTTGTGCTCTGTGAATCTACATGAATGGCGATGATGTGCAAGTATGAATAAACAAGAGCATCAAACAGAAAGTAACAACATTAGACTATACAGAATGATAACAAAATAACCAAAAATGACACCACAAACCGCTGCAAGGTTAAACCAATCTGACCCACTGCCAAGGGTTTGAGCGCTCATACCTGTGGGTTCAAGCGCTCAAACTACTGGCCACCCATACATGCTGAAGATGCTTCTGATGATTCTGGTTTGATGAAAACAAGGTTTGATCCTCATTATTCGTTTGGAAACAGCATTTGGTTCATTGAACAAACTAGCACAATCACATGATCATGGGTTCAAAACTCGTTCATGGATTAAAATGAGGCAGTTATCATGACAGAAATGAAGACTCAAAGCTTTAAAACCTTGCAGAATACTCAAGATGCCAAAAACAAGTTGAAATAAGAGGATGATTTGATTAGACCAAAAGGCAGTTCGAGCGCTCAAAGAAGTATATTGAGCGCTCAAGCCATCTTCTGGACTTGAGTGATTCTGCTCCATTCTGCCTTTATTTTGACCATAAACCAGTTCAGAATGATACATGATGATGCATAGAATGTTAAGATCTTCATAAACATGGATAAAATAAACTTGAGGTATTCTCAAAAGTAAAGAGTAAGCATCAGACAGCTCATAAGCATGATTAGAGTGAGAGGGAGGGGAGATCAGGTTGGCCTAGCCAAACATCAACACACACACACACACACACACACACACACACACACACCGATATTAGGTTGGCTTAGCCAAACATCAACACATACAACTCAACACACACACACACACTTCATGAACTGACAATCAGAATACAGAACTAAAGTAAACAAAATCCAAACTCCAAAGCTGAGCAGGGTTTGAGCGCTCATAGGGATAGCCTTGAGCGCTCAAGCCCCATTCAAGGGCTGTGAATGTCTGTGGTTTCTGATCATTCTTTGATGCTTTTATGAGTTTAAACAAACTGGTCCTTGTCAAAAAGATTGAGATGCACTGTTTATTTCATGAAATGAGATCATCCATGGTTGATGACACTAAAACATCACTCTTGTGGCTTTTAGGTTCAATGATCAATGATCAAAAGCAAGACAACAGTTTTGAGGGTTATTGGACCAACAAACAACCACAAGGATGATGTCATCAAGATAAAATATGATCAGAAACCACAAGAACACAGAGCATGTTCAAACGGCTTGAGCGCTCATGACCTTAGCATTGAGCGCTCAAGCTATTTGCAACTGGGATTTTCAAAGATTTTTTTCTTGCAGGTTTAAGACCTCGTGAGTCCATTAGAGGTATAGAGGACCTCCATGAACCCACTGGTCTCCCTCAGGAGTACCAACCCGTAACTTTCACATGGGTTTCTACCTTTTGGTTTTGATTTTGAACTTGAACTTGTGGTTTTGCTTGGTGGATGAGTATAGAAGAAAGGTATTGACACAATGTGGGTAGTTTAGGACAGATTATGTTGGGTGTAAGTCGGCTTGGGTTGATTTTGGATGGATGATGGTGTATTCTAGTGAAAGTCTTGAGGATCAAAGTGGGTTTGATGGATGGGGGAGGATTAAGCTTCAAGTGATGGATGGGATGGATTGTAAGTTTCTGGAAATGTAATTTGAAAGAGAGTGAGTGAGAACTCAGGACATGAAAGGATGTCTAACCCCTCTAAATGGTGTAGAAGGGGTCCTTTTATAGGGTGAAATGGGGGGTGAAGTGTGTTGATTTGAAGTGGAGGGCCTAATGGAGTAATATAGGCCTACCCTGAGGTCTATCAGTTGCATGCGAGCAACAGAAAAACGGCTGGGTGGCTGTCAATCAGTTGGAATCTCATCATTAGATGCTCTGCCACCGACAGACTGGACAGAGCTTGAGCGCTCAAACAGGGGGTTTGAGCGCTCAAACCCCTTTAAGCACAATGGTTGGTTTTGGTATTTTGAAGGGTATTTTGGTCATTTGGGTTGGTCTAGGTTGTTTAGGAATGGTTAGGGGTGGTTTAGGACAAGTTCAAGCCTCTCTCTCAACCCTAAGGTATTCACGGGTGGTTTTCTCATCATCGGGAGTGCTTGGTCAAGTATCCCGGGTCAAAATCGGGGTGTCTACACTTGCGAGTTTAATCTGACCCAACCCGTTAGATATTTGAACTGATTGTGAATCAGTTTAGAATCAACTTTGAATGCAGGTCAATACCCAAAAACCAATTACTAATTGGATTGGAATTTAATTCCTACGGTTTATATTCTGCTCATGAATAGGATTTCATTTGTAATATGAACATTGCACTTAGTGCAATATTGGTTACGGGAATTGAAGTCACCAGACTACAATTCAAAGTCCAACGGATTGAATAGAAATTCTATTGCTTTATGAATTGCACTAATTGCATCAGTTTTTGCAAATTAATTTGCGAGGTTTAATTGCCCCATGAATGAGAGAGCCTACTACTATATAAGGAGGTCATTGCCTCTTATTTCAATACACCGAAAATCAGTCTCCTATTCCATTGTTCTTTGTTTAGTTTTCAGAAGAGAGTACAGACACTAATTCGTTCGACAGGGCGATCCGGTAGGTGTTACCGTTTGATTGTCGTAAGCCACTGTATCCTGGGAAGCAAACGTCGGTCAACCCCTCAAACACCCACGGTGAGGCGGCGAATTTGCTTTAAGGAAACCATGTGAAACACGGGCCTTGGCTTGTTTTTCTAGTTTGCTTATTTCCGGTTTCCATTATTTCTTGTTCTTATTCTAATTTCCAGAATTTAATTATGTGTTTACTGTTTTGAGCACTGTTTTTCCTACAAATCTCATGTGCACAAAATATGCGAGTCTCTACAAGGATGATCGGACAATTTTGTGACAGGACTCTTTGCTAATTCTCTACTCTCTTGCTTTACGCTTGCGTTGTTAGTTCTCATTCAGAGGAATTTTAGTAGCTTGTGATGTTTTCTTAAAAAACACTTTTAACATCCACTCTCACATACACACATTATGTGACTTAGGTTTTTACTCTTCATGTGTACTATTCAGGTAATAAGAGATTTTTTCCCCTTCATCACATACAGCTTGAAATTAGATTATAAGTATGTTTGGGCTCATATGTTTATGAACGGAACACAAGCTTTAGACTTTGTTCACTTTTGTTTTCAAAACCACCCCTCTCGCACAGCAATCTCTAATAGGTTATATCTCTAATTATTACTCTTGTTTCTTTGTCTCACTCTCTCCACTCATTATCTCGTCATCTATTATGTTCAGGGCCGGCCCAAAAGTATTGAGTGCCCTAGGCCTAATCTAAAAATTATGCCCTTAAGATAGGGGTGTAAACGAGCCGTGCTGAGTCGAGCTTCGAAGTGTTAACTCGGCTTGCCAAACATAGGCCTGGCTTGAGCTCGAAACGATCAACTTCAAAGGCTAGGCTCGAACTTGACTCTAAAACTTTTCGAACAGCTCGAGCTTGGCTCGCTCTAGCTCAAGAACTGTGCCACACTTTGATAACCTTGCCACGTGCTGGTGGCGTGAGTGAAAAAGAGGTACAATGAAAAGAGGAGGTACAACTCTTAATTTAAGGGGAATCCAACTTTTTCACTTGGGTGAACAGTCGATGTGGGACTAAAGCATAAAAGAGGAAAAATATATTCATTTGGCCGTGTGAACCATTTGGAACAAGGAAACCTTTTGTCCCGCATCGAAAATCCATGAACTCAAGAGGCATCTACTCCCTCTATAAATAATCTCCTACATCCAATGCTTCTTTGCTGGCCAAGAAAGTCAAAAGGCATTTGTGGACTAGTGTAACGACCCGCCCTCGACTTGCACAATATTGTCTACTTTGGCCGCCCAAGCTCCTTGGACTTCCCAGTAGGTCACCCATCCCAAGATTGCTCCAGGGTGAGCACGCTTAATTGTGAAGTTCTAACAAGCTTTGACGTCCGCACGACTTTAAAAGGCCTTGTGCAAGTTAGGGCATGATCTATCCTCTTATATCATAGACCTCCGTTGCATCCAGGTGGGTCATGGGCTGTCACATTCTCCCCACCTTATGATGCAATGTCCTCATCGCATATTGGCCCAGCGACCTTCCCCCGGGATGTATAGCACTTAGTTCTTCATAGCACTTTGTTCCCATTCCGGGATTCAAAAGGTGGCTCCTGCAGATTCTAGAGGTGGCTCCTACCCCGTAGTCGGGGGTTGTGCTCTGATACTAACTGTAACGATCTGCCCTCGCCTCGCACAATATTATCCGCTTTGGCCACCCAAGCTCCTTGGACTTCCCAGTAAGTCACCCATCCCAGGATTGCTCTAGGGTGAGCACGCTTAACTGTGAAGTACCGACGAGCTTTGACGCCCGCACAGCTTTAAAAGGCCTTGTGCAAGTTAGGACATGATTTATTCTATTATATCATAGACCTCCGTTGCATCCAGGTGGGTCATGGTCTGTCACAACTAGACCTGAAAAAGAGTCTCACTCAAGCCTAATACTAAAATGTATGGAAGTGCCCCTAATTTTTTTACTTTTTTGGATGCCCTAGCCCCAGGCCTGATCATGTTTCATCACTACATTCAACATGCACTTCTTCACCACTACAACTATAACGCCATCTCTCTACCGCTGCCACCCTTGCCATCCTTCCACCCAGGGACGGAGGCATTGGTTTGCTATTGGGGGCCAAGGCCACCCCCAACAGAAAATTACCACTGAGGTTTTTTATTTTTTTATTTTTAATATACTATTAAAACATCTTTAAGGATGGGCCACTCTATTTTAATATAAAAACTTCACAGACAAACAAGTTTTGCCTCTTAGGTTGAGTTTCCAATAAATATTTTCAATATTGTTGGTATTTTTAAACTACAAGTTGTCAAATTAGTTATATGTAGTCCAAGAATGCTGAAAATACCAAATATACTATAGTGAAAAGTCATCATTAAGTCTACAAAAACATCACATGAGTGGTCTCCTGACAGAAGAATTTTAATTACCAGTTTCAACTCCCTTGAAATACTTTTATTTTTTTACTGCTTTTGGTTTGTTAAGAGCGCATACTAGATATTATATTTTGCATTGGGTACTATTCAAACATTTACTAATTGTTTTAGACAGGGACGGAGGCATTGGTTTGCTATTGGGGGCCAAGGCCACCCCCCAACAGAAAATTACCGCTGAGGTTTATTTTTATTTTTTAATAGTACTATTAAAATGTCTTTAAGGATGGGCCACCCTACTTTAATATAAAAGCTTCACAAGCCAACAAATTTTGCCTCTTAGGTTGAGTTTCCAATAGGGTATTTTCAATATTGTTGGTATTTTTAAACTACAAGTTGTCAAATTAGTTAATGTATGTAGTCCAAGAATGCTGAAAATACCAAATATACCATAGTGAAAGCTCATCATTATACTCTACAAAAACATCACATAAGTGGTCTCCTAAAAGAAGAATTTTAATTACCAGTTTCAACTCCATTGAAATACTTTTATTTTTTCTACTTTTTACTGCTTTTGGTTTGTTAAGAGTGCATACTAGATATTGTATTTTGCATTGGGTACTATTTAAACATTTACTAATTGTTTTAGATATATTTTTTTGATCTACAATTGTTTTAGTTGTTAAAACTTGAAATTTTAAAATCTTGTTGTTTATATTGTTGCCCCCCGGGATATGAAATCTTGGCTCCGTCTCTGCTTCCACCACACCACCTTCGCTAACAATCACTATTACACTTCCAATTGCCACCACAACGACGACCACAACCACCACTACCACTACCACTTTTCTACCACCGCGACTATAAACACATGACATCTATTAATAATACTACTAAAAGAGAATAAATACAAATAACTTAAGCTAAATTCATCTATCTTTACATTAAATTGTTACTTATCTTAATTCAGCTCTAGATATTTTAATCAAACAACTTTTCAACTTAAAAAATTCAACATTAAGTTTTTAGCACTTTGTTTTCTGGCTTTTGATAGGCGCGCAATATCTCTAGATATAAGCGCCTAAGTAGGGCTAATCAACGCGTTAAAGGCGCGGTTTTATTCCATTTTCCACTTGATGCGGTGTGTCTTTGGGTTTTCTTGTTTTTGGTTGTTTTGTAGGGAACAGGCTGGAAAGAGAGCATTAAGTGGACACATGGCGGTCAGGCACGTAGAGAACCAGTGGGGCCCAAGTGGGGACGGCCAAGCAAGCTGAGGAAGCAAGTTAGAGTCTTCGGTATCGATACAGGTCTTTTGCTGTATCGATACCCGTTTCATCATACGCGAACAGAACCTATGGGTATCGATACAGGACTTTTCCTGTATCGATACCGAGTGCGTTATAATTGATTTTTGACTTTGTTACGGATTTTGACTTCGGGAGGGGTATAAATACCCCGTTTTTGGGGCTAAGTAGGGTTCCACGAATTGTCCTTAGTTTACTTACTCTTCGAAGTTCGGCTACAGTTTTACTTCAGCACTCTACGTTTCAAGTTTGTTCTGGATTTTCAGAATTTCAGCTTTGGATTGGTGTTTCGTATTACTAATTAAGATCAATTTTTCCTTGCAATCTACGGTATCGTTTGCTAATCTCATATTTAATCTTTCAAGCATGTCTAGATCTAAGATAATTTTGATTTCAGCAATTTATTTTAATATGTGTGAGTAGTCGTATTGAGTGCGGCCGCGGGACAAGGTGTCCCGTGGCTAGGCTGATTCATATTCCACCTCGGTGCCGAATCACTTTAATTGATGCGCAGTTTCTGAATACGGAATTTTTCTAGCAAACAAAACCCGGGCATCGCCCATTCTAAATTGCGCAGGAATTGGTGACAAGTGGTGTGCACTTGTTAGGAACTATTTCCATATTTCTAAACCTATTAATTAAATAATTGTGGCCCGAGTGAATGTGGATTAGACTAGTTGCGGGCACCGTAGTGCCCACGGCTGTGCTCTCCTGTTTAAATTCAGAGTTCAGTAATTAAATTAGTTCAATTTAGATAATTAATTAAACCAATTGAGCAAGGGGTGGCTACCTGAGAGCCAGTTACAAACATAGAATCTAGCATTGTTTGGGTCAACACCGTAGACCGTCTCTGTGGTTCGACTCCGGTACTTCCGGATTTATTGTGTTGCACCGGTCGATAGTCCTACGCTTGGGACGGAATTTTAAGTTAATTATTAATCACCCGAACGGTCAAGCATTTTTGGCGCCGTTGCCGGGGACGGTGACGTGTGTTCAAACGGTGTTAGTTTAGCATTTTTTGTTTAATTTTAATCGAGTCATCATAGGTAGAGGTAAGCAAGTTGTACGTAAGCCTGATCCTCTCTATTACCGTGATCGTACTAATCGCTTGGTTAAGATAGAGAACAGGTCGAGTCAGTCAGAGTCTTCAAATTCTTCGTCAGAGTCAGTAGAGAGTCGGTCAGAGTCCATTCCCATTAGTGGACTCTACATAGATTTACCTTTCGAGTCAGTTAATTTAAGTAATCCGCTATATCAGTCAGAGTCAGAGTCAGAGTCAGTTTCCGAACCAGAATCTTTTGAGATGGGAGACCAGGAGGTAGTTCAACAACCATCGTTGAGGCAGCACTTGAATCCCGAGAGGACCACTCCTCCCGGGCCGATTGTGTTCCCTCGAGAGACACAGGAGGCACGCAATGCCTTCACTGTAAAGCCTAGTGTCCTGAATAGCCTCCCTAACTTTTATGGGAGAGAGTCTGATGATCCGTACGAACATGTGCTTACGTTCGAGGGGTTAGTGCGCAACGTGGCGTCTACTACCCAATATGACAATGCCTGCCTCAAGCTGTTTGAGGCAACTTTAAAAGATGGCGCACTTAGATGGTTTAGAATGCAAAAGCCTCAGTCCTTCACCACATGGGCGCATGTGCGTGACGCGTTTTACAGGAAATATTTTTCTGAGGCTAAAACTAATAGTTTAAGGCGTCAAATTCAAGGTTTTAGGCAAGAAAGGGGAGAGTCCTTTGTGAAGGCATGGGAGCGTTTCAAAGATTTGCTCCTAAGAATGCCACACCCTGGTTTTGAGAAGATACAGTTGGTCGAATTCTTTCACCTGGGTCTCAACGCTGAGACAATCCAGCACATAGAGTATTCGTGTAAAGGGGACGACTTCTTGTCCAAAACTGCGGATGAGGGTTGGGATTTTCTGGATGACCTAGCAGATAGGCAGAGGGCGTTAGAACCCTCTGATTTTGATCGGTCCGGACCTTTTGGGTCCACTGTTATCCCTGTTACCATTCGTGACCAGCGACTCCAGGCCCAGGTTGAAAAAATGGCGCAAAAGCTAGAGGAATTAGAAGTTAGGCAGACTCGTCCAGTGCATGAGGTCAGTATAGAGGAAGTCTGTGTGTGGTGTGAGTGTAAGGGGCACATTGCAACTGCATGCCCCGGATTTTTAGCCGCTAAGGGAGCAGGTCAGAATAATCAGGAAGAGGTAAATGCTGTGAGGAATTGGGACACTTATTCAAATACGTATAACCCGGGATGGAGAGATCATTCCGAAGACTGGTGGTCGGACCCTAGACCCGCAGGTGGAGGTCAAGCGCAACCCCTTGCGCCGCCTCCGCCGCAACAGTTTCATCAGTCCCAAGCACCCAGGCCCCCGCAGGGCCAAGTCATTCCTTACAACTACCAGCCACAGCAAGGCAGGGGGGAGGTCCATCCACTCGTGGGCCGCCCCCAGGTTATGCACCACCCCGTTTTGAGGATTCCATGAATTCCCTAATGCAGTCTCAGCTGACATTTCAGACTGATACCAGGCAGCAAATTGGGGCCCTTACGGCCCAAATGACGCAACTCACTGCGGTGATCAGTCAAATGCAACAAGAGAAGGGTAGGTTTCCGGCCCAAGGTAGTCAAGCAGGTGCCCATTATGTGGGAAATCCTTCAGGTCCCAATGTTCAGGGGAAAAATCAGGAAGAGGCTAAGGCAGTTACCATTCTGAGGAGTGGGAAAACCATTGATAAGACCATTCAGCCAAACCCCAGGAGCCAGTTATTGAGCCTGAGGTCATTTTTGATACTGCTGAGGTGCCTCGGGAGGTAGTAGAAGAGAGAGAGGAGTCACCTGAAGTGGTGGTGCCTGCAACTGCGGCCCTCACGACTCCACCACCGCCAGCTGTGTCAGTAGCTCCATTTCCCCAAAGACTGGCGGTAAGACCCAAGCAAACCATGAACACTAAGATGATGGAGTTGTTTAAGAGAGTTCAATTCCCCATCACCCTGATGGAGGCAATTGAATCCTTTCCCCAGTGTGCTAAGGTTTTGAAGGACCTCTGCACACCTAAGCGCAAGAGTCAGAACAACGTGGTTCTGACGGAGCAAGTGAGCTCCATTCTGCAGACTGAGATTCCTGCCAAGTGCAAGGATCCAGGGTGTCCCACCATTCCCATAGCCATAGCAGGTCAGAACTTTGACAAGGCATTGTTGGATTTGGGAGCGAGTGTTAATTTGCTCCCTTATTCAGCATACTTGAGATTGGGCCTAGGCGACCTCAGTGAGACTCCAGTCACGCTACAGTTGGCTGACCGGAGTATTAGAGTGCCCAAGGGAGTGGTAGAGGATGTGTTGATCCGGGTAGGGGAGTTTCAATTCCCCGCTGATTTCATTGTTTTAGACATTAGTCCCGGTCGTGAGGCTTTAGAGAAGACTCCCATCATCTTAGGGCGTCCTTTCCTAGCCACCTCCAATGCTGTTATGAACTGCAAAACTGGCAAGGTCCAGTTATCTGTCGGTGAGGAGAGAATGGAGGTGGATGTGTTCAGTGTCAGTACGTTAGAGGATGAGGAGGAGTCTGAGGAGTTGTGTCTGATTGACACGTTAGTCCAGGAGCATATCGATACAGTCCTGTATAAGGACCCCTTGGAGGTTGCTCTTACCTCCGAGGAAACATCATTTTTGGACTCAGCAGAGGTGGTGAGCTTTTTAGAGTTGCTAGGTGTCGATGAGTCATGTGAGGAGATGTGTGGGGTCACTCATGACCCTATGTTTGAGCCATTGGGCGACCCTCCGCCCAAAGTTCTTCCGTCATCTGTCCAGCCGCCTAAACCAGAGTTGAAACCTCTACCGGACACGCTTAAGTATGCCTTTTTGAAAGGCAATGATACCTATCCGGTTGTGATCTCCTCATCCCTCGAGGAAGATCAAGAGAGGAAACTGCTAAGTATGTTGAGGGAGCACATGGGCGCGATTGGCTGGACCATAGCGGATTTGCATGGTATAAGCCCAACGGTGTGCACACACCGCATTATTCTTGAGGAGAGTGTAAAGCCTTCCAGGCAACCTCAGCGGCGTCTTAACCCCAACATGAAAGACGTGGTTAGGGCTGAGGTGCTTAAGTTGTTAGATGCGGGGATCATATACCCAGTTGCTCATAGTGAGTGGGTGAGCCCAGTGCAAGTGGTGCCTAAGAAGGCAGGAGTGACCGTCGTGACCAACGATGAGGGAGTTTTAGTGCCGACCCGAGTTCCCACAGGATGGAGAGTTTGCATAGACTACCGGAAGCTCAATGCGAGCACCCGGAAAGACCATTTTCCTCTTCCGTTCATTGATCAGATTTTAGAGAGGGTAGCGGGTCGGGCCTTTTATTGCTTTTTGGATGGTTATTCGGGGTATAACCAGATTGAGGTTGCACTAGAGGATCAGGAAAAGACCACTTTCACCTGTCCATATGGAACCTATGCTTACCGTCGCATGCCCTTTGGGTTGTGCAATGCGCCTGGTACCTTTTCCAGGTGCATGATGGGGATCTTTAGCGATATGGTGGAAAGGATAGTAGAGGTGTTCATGGATGATTTTTCGGTCTTCGGAGATTCATTCGATGGATGCCTCGAAAATTTGGGGAAAGTTTTACAGAGATGTGAGGAGAAGCACTTGGTGCTCAATTGGGAGAAGTGCCACTTCATGGTTACCCAAGGAATTGTGTTGGGACACATTGTGTCCTCTAAGGGTATTGAGGTGGACAAGGCCAAAATAGATTTAATCCGAAATCTCCCAACACCTAAGTCTGTTAAGGATGTGCGTTCATTTTTAGGACACGCTGGTTTCTACCGGCGGTTCATTAAAGACTTCAGTGCTATCTCCCGTCCGTTGTGTCAGTTGTTGGCAAAGGACACACCGTTTGTGTGGTCCGATGCTTGTGAGGGGGCATTTCAGATATTAAAGCGGAGTCTCACAACTCCGCCGATTGTGCAGTCCCCAGATTGGAGTCTTCCCTTTGAGTTGATGTGTGATGCTTCTGACTATGCAGTCGGAGCTGTTTTAGGGCAGAGGAGAGGGAAAGACCCGTGTGTGATATATTACGCTAGTAAGACATTGAATGAGGCGCAGATGAACTACACCACCACCGAGAAGGAGTTGTTAGCGGTGGTGTTTGCGCTAGATAAGTTTCGGTCCTACCTGGTAGGTTCGCAGATCACGGTTTTTACCGATCATGCGGCCCTCAAGTACTTAATGACTAAGCAGGACGCGAAAGCTCGCCTCATTCGGTGGATTCTGTTGCTGCAGGAATTCCACCTGATTATCAAGGATAAAAAGGGGGTAGAGAATGTAGTGGTTGACCATCTGTCTCGTCTGGAATTCGAGGACCCCACCTCGAATCTTCCCATTAGAGATTCTTTTCCGGATGAGCAGTTGTTCGCCGCTAATGAGTGCCCGTGGTACGCTGATATTGCCAATTATTTGGTAACTGGGCAGATTCCTCCCCATTGGTCTACCAAGGAGAAGCAGCGGTTTTTGAGGAGTGTCCGACAGTATATATTCGATGACCCATATTTGTTTAAGTACAGTGCGGACCAGATTGTGCGTAGATGTGTCCCCGAGTCTGATCAGAAGGGGATTATAGAGTTCTGTCATAGCGAGGCTTGCGGTGGTCACTTCTCTGCGAAGAAGACCACCGCCAAGATTTTACAGTGTGGTTTTTGGTGGCCGGATATGTTTAAGCTTGTTCATGCGTTCTGTAGGTCATGTGACCGTTGCCAAAGGCTTGGCAAATTGTCTTCACGTCAGGAGATGCCCCTCCGGCCCATTCTTGTGCTAGAGGTTTTTTATTGTTGGGGCATTGACTTTATGGGTCCATTACCTATGTCGCATGGTTACGAGTATATTTTGGTAGCGGTGGACTATGTGTCCAAGTGGGTGGAGGCGATACCCACTAAGTCTATGGAGTCGCGAGTCGTGCTAGAGTTCCTTAAGTCGAATATTTTGTCGAGGTTTGGCGTGCCACGCGCCATTATCTCTGATCAGGGCACGCACTTCACGAGTCGGTCGTTTGAAAAGTTAATGGGGGAGTATAGAGTCACTCACAAGGTGTCCACTTCGTACCACCCCCAAACTAATGGGCAGGCCGAATTAGCTAATAGAGAGATTAAGCGAATACTGGAGAAAACTGTAGGTGTGACTAGGAAGGATTGGTCCACCAGGTTGAATAATGCGTTGTGGGCCTATCGCACTGCTTATAAGACCGTGTTGGGTGCTTCACCCTATCGGCTTGTTTTCGGTAAGGCCTGCCATCTACCAGTTGAGTTGGAGAAGAAGGCCTATTGGGCCCTCCAGGAAATTAATTCGAGTTTAGATGTGGTGGGTGCGCATAGGAAATTGCAGTTATGTGAGCTCGAGGAGCTTAGGAATGACGCGTATGAGAATGCTAGTATTTATAAGGCTAAGGTTAAGGCGTATCATGATAGGAATATTCAGCGCAAAACTTTTAGAGTTGGTCAGAAAGTATTGCTCTATAATTCGCGTCTCCATCTTTTTCCCGGAAAGTTGAGGTCCCGTTGGGAAGGTCCCTATGTTGTGGTGCAAGTGCATCCGAATGGTTCAGTTGATGTCCGTGATTCTAAGGATGATCATGTGTTCAAAGTTAATGGACAACGGCTGAAACCGTTTTTGGAGTTTTTAGAAGTGGGGGAACCTGATGAGGAATTGGTCGATCCTGTGTATTCGGACGACCCGGTTACTTAAGCTTTTTCAGCCAGGTTTTGACGGGTAGCTCACGCGTACCATGCTTTTCATTAAGTGTGGACCCGGCCCCTTGCATTAGGGGTACCCATCATTGACTTGGGTATTTTTAGCTTCGCACGCCGCTATTAAAATAAGGATCGTGTGCCCAGCTCCGGTTAGTAAGGGCATGTTACGCATTTTAGTTTTAAACGAAAAAAAAAAAAAAAAGTTTTTAATGGTCCGGTATAGCCACCTAATTTCTAGCCTTAAATTTGTGTATCTGGCTTTCTAACAATCTTATTGCCGTGTCTCGGATAGTCATAAAAGACGATTGGCTCTGATTTCTTTGAGGAAAAACCTTGAGTAATTTAACCTGTTGAGTCATGACTTACCCGGGATTGTTCTGATGACCTTCTCTACACAAATTTAAGTGAGAAATTAGGGAGAAAAGTAGTACCCGTGTCTTTCACGTGACGGAAGTGGTGGTGTATTTTCTTATTCTATATTTGTTTCTTTTTGGTTTTTCTGTGTACGCCCGGATACCACGTGCCGGGCTGGAGTGACGTGTTTTGCAGGTTGCACGGTGAGCGTACCTGAAATTCCTCATATATCGGCCGAGGTCATGGTGGTTGGCTGCCACCCAGAGGTCCAGTTCTTCCCCTTGTTCTTTATTTTGTGTGTCTCCATGCTCTGGGGACATAGCATGTTTCTAGTTGGGGGGAGGGTGTACTTTGTACATGTGTTTTGTTTTGCGTTGCTAGGTAGTTTTCGGGGATACGGTTGTTATGC
The DNA here is from genome assembly GCA_963854785.1 of Vaccinium vitis-idaea. NCBI lineage: Eukaryota > Viridiplantae > Streptophyta > Magnoliopsida > Ericales > Ericaceae > Vaccinium > Vaccinium vitis-idaea. The sequence continues at coordinate 19,023,331 of OY978216.1, read as the reverse complement.
ATCTTGTAGATATGCTTTGAGCGGATGAGATTTAGCTGATTAGTATGCCTGTTTAACTTGAATGCATGCATATATTTGGCTATTTAATTGAGCATGATGCATTGTCAAGCATGTGAATAATGTCCCCACATTGATAATAGCGTATTCTGAATAACATTCCCATATTCTTTGTATTCATTTCCGCAATCGCATAAAATAGTAGGCTTTTGTTCTGCAATTAAGGAACCAGATTTGTCTATTGTGCATTTGTGTGAGTGAATAACGTGCATAGGAGATGACACAAGGCATTCTTTGCATGATTAAACCACACATGAGTCCCCTTGACCAATCTTGAACCAGTCCGAGTCAGTTCCTGTGTTTAGCTTAGGAAACCGGTGTTTGGTTGGATTTAAGTTGGGGGGGGAAGGCAAGCTCTGTGCATCATGAGTGCCGTACTACTGTGGGAAATTTTGTGTAACGGTGTGTGTGAGGGATTGATGTTGAAGGTGTCCGATTAGGTGTCATGTTTTGGAAACCAAAGCCATAAACCTTAACCTCAAGCCATTTCTCCTTGCAAAAAAAAAAAAAAAAAAAAAAAAAAAGAAGCAGGTTCGGTATCGATACAGTAAAACATCTGTATCGATACCTGTTGGCCCAGACCGGAACAGAACGTACGGGTATCGATACATGTCTTTTCCTGTATCGATACCGAGACCCATAAACGCGAATTTTAAAGGGATTGTCCGGTCATTCTTCCTCTTCCATCTTCTTCTTCAACCTTCTTTCTCTCTCTCTAACCCTAAAGACCCACGAAAACCTCCATAGCTAAACCTCCAAACCTCCAATAACTCCTTCAAATCTTACCCAAATTCCACCAAACTTCACCAAAACCTTCCTTTTCTCCATCTCTACCACATATACCTCTCAAATCCCGTCCAAAATCCCTATCTCTCCAGATCCGAAACCCTAACTTTTCCAAAACCAAATTTCCAAACATGGCACCTAGGAAGACGAGTGCTAGTGCTAAGGGTAAAGGGGCGGCTTCCTCGAGTGCCCCTCCAGAGCAAGCAACCGGGGGTAGGAGGACCAAAGATCAAATTGCCCGGGATGAACGGGAAAGATGGGAGGCTTCTATTGAACAAAGGGGTGTAAAGAACGAGCGCCACATTATTCGGGATGGGTTTCTCGAAAACGACATCACCGTACGAGCCATTGTGCGGCAAGGTATGTCATTCTGGTTTCAACCAAACCCTGGATATAACTTAGAACTTGTGAGGGAATTTTACAAATATTTTCAAGTTCCGGCATCCGGGACTGCATTTAGTTCCGCGACTCAGATTACCTCACGAGTAGCTAGGGTACCCATCACGATCACACCTGATATTATTGCTGCAAGTTTGCGGTATGTGAGGCCGACTGTTGTTAACTACCCTTGCCCCGCTGAGGATTTTGTTCAACGTAGAGTGGCGAAGGCATTGTATGAGAGAATTAAAGATGCTAGTATCCCTCATCGGCCGGGCAAGTTTAAGCCGGCATATCGATTTGCGAACCAGGTGGTTTGCTACAACCTGGACCCAAGGGCAACTGAAAATAAGCCCTCCGAGAGTACTGGGAACTTATTGTCAGTTTTCATGGATGAGGAGACTTTGTGTGATTGGGCATTATTTATTTACTCTAAGATCATCGATTTCCGAGATGCCCCAACACAGACTCGAATGCCGTTTCCTTGCTTGATTACGGCCATTGCTAGAGACTCAGGGTTGCAAGGGGCCAAATGGTTCAACAACGATCCACTAGTCCCTGGGCCAATTGACAGCACCATTTTTACTAAGAGCATAGCCCAGTCTCGAGGTGCTAGAGGAGGAGCCTTTTTGACGACCGAACCACCCCCCAGCGCATCCAATACCACTTGGCTGCAGAAGATCTTTTGTCAGGGTGTTGCTACCATCCGGAGTCAACAGAAGCTTAAGAGAGAGGTGCGACAGAATGCAAGGATTCTGCAGCAGATGAATCACAGGGAAGAGTGGATGGTGGGGCGGATTGAGGGGTCGACCTCAGAGCCGTATGTTCCGCTGGAGTTACCTGAGTTGGAGGTCAGCGATGATTTCGCCGATGGTGATGAGGCTGCTGAGGAGAGTGAGGATGATGAGGATTGATTTAGACACTCGTGGTGCATGGGGCTGACTTCAGGGTAGGTAGTTTGATGAGGAGATGTTATTTTATGTTGGGTGGTCTGTTAGTTCATGTTAGGAACTTGTTATTTTATGTGAGACTATTTCTGTTTTCTTTTATTTAGGGTCTGTAATATAATTTGCATGGATTATGTTTTTGTTTTGTGGACTTGGTTTGGGTGGCGCTGATGGGCGCATTGACAAGTAGTAGACATGACAGGTTCGGCCAGTGGGTAGTTAACCTTGAGCTTCTATAGGCCGGCACCTGATTTTTGCGGTTACCTTTTCTTGTGCTACCAAGGTCGTTATAATCCAAAAGTCCTTAGTAGATCTTGTGCACGTGTTTTATACTCTCACTTATGCATGGTTGATAATGTTGTTGCTTATTCTATGGAATCATAATTGAATATGCGTTTATTCTTGTTGAGCGTTGATCTTGATTGGCACGTGGTGACCAGTTGTTCGGTTCCACGCAATTCGCCAAGCGCTTATATGGGATGTTGAGTGTTCTAGTGAGTGGTGTGACGCATTTGCCTTGTGGGGTATTCGTTTCACGGGTTAAGTGATGCTAATTGTTTTCAATAATTTGTCAAAGCATGCATGCATGTGAGTTACAGGCATATTGAGAGGCGAGTATCTGTTGCTATGATTAATGGTTGTTTCTACAGGTGGTATAACCATCGTACCCCCGTTGGTGTTTTGTGTAGCTCTTATTTCGTTCGTTCCTAGGGACTAGCAACGCTCAAGTTGGGGGGTGTGATAGGCGCGCAATATCTCTAGATATAAGCGCCTAAGTAGGGCTAATCAACGCGTTAAAGGCGCGGTTTTATTCCATTTTCCACTTGATGCGGTGTGTCTTTGGGTTTTCTTGTTTTTGGTTGTTTTGTAGGGAACAGGCTGGAAAGAGAGCATTAAGTGGACACATGGCGGTCAGGCACGTAGAGAACCAGTGGGGCCCAAGTGGGGACGGCCAAGCAAGCTGAGGAAGCAAGTTAGAGTCTTCGGTATCGATACAGGTCTTTTGCTGTATCGATACCCGTTTCATCATACGCGAACAGAACCTATGGGTATCGATACAGGACTTTTCCTGTATCGATACCGAGTGCGTTATAATTGATTTTTGACTTTGTTACGGATTTTGACTTCGGGAGGGGTATAAATACCCCGTTTTTGGGGCTAAGTAGGGTTCCACGAATTGTCCTTAGTTTACTTACTCTTCGAAGTTCGGCTACAGTTTTACTTCAGCACTCTACGTTTCAAGTTTGTTCTGGATTTTCAGAATTTCAGCTTTGGATTGGTGTTTCGTATTACTAATTAAGATCAATTTCTCCTTGCAATCTACGGTATCGTTTGCTAATCTCATATTTAATCTTTCAAGCATGTCTAGATCTAAGATAATTTTGATTTCAGCAATTTATTTTAATATGTGTGAGTAGTCGTATTGAGTGCGGCCGCGGGACAAGGTGTCCCGTGGCTAGGCTGATTCATATTCCACCTCGGTGCCGAATCACTTTAATTGATGCGCAGTTTCTGAATACGGAATTTTTCTAGCAAACAAAACCCGGGCATCGCCCATTCTAAATTGCGCAGGAATTGGTGACAAGTGGTGTGCACTTGTTAGGAACTATTTCCATATTTCTAAACCTATTAATTAAATAATTGTGGCCCGAGTGAATGTGGATTAGACTAGTTGCGGGCACCGTAGTGCCCACGGCTGTGCTCTCCTGTTTAAATTCAGAGTTCAGTAATTAAATTAGTTCAATTTAGATAATTAATTAAACCAATTGAGCAAGGGGTGGCTACCTGAGAGCCAGTTACTAACATAGAATCTAGCATTGTTTGGGTCAACACCGTAGACCGTCTCTGTGGTTCGACTCCGGTACTTCCGGATTTATTGTGCTGCACCGGTCGATAGTCCTACGCTTGGGACGGAATTTTAAGTTAATTATTAATCACCCTAACGGTCAAGCAGCTTTCAACTTTAATTTTCAGTTTAATCAAATAGCATCTCTATCGCCGTTTAGATTATACATCATATATATATATATATATAGGGAGGGCTTCTAATCCGGACCTCCCGTTTTCGGACCTCCATGATCCAAAATTTTGTTTTGACGATCCGAGCCGTCCAATGTGTTCAAAAGGTGTTTTCAAGGGTCCACGTGGAAAATCTTCAAAAAAATACCGGGAAGGGCTTGATCCAAGCAGTTTTCGCAAAAATATATAAATATAGTTTTTGCGAAAAATTGCTTGGATACACGGAAAACTTCTAGTCCAAACCTCCCGAGAATAAGAAAATTTTGATTTTTTTTGTGTTGCCAATTGTTTTTGGAAAATCCGAGCCGTCCAATGTGTTCAGAAGGTGTTTTCAAGGATCCACGCAGGAAATCTTCAAAAAAAAAAATACCGGGAAGGGCTTGATCCAAGCAGTTTTCGCAAAAAATGTAAATAAGAAAACACCTTCTGAACACATTGGACGGATCGGATCGTCAAAAAAATGTTTGTACATTGATCATAATGCCTTTTCTTATTATATGCCTAACATGTTAGACAGATTTTATTTTGTAGAAATGTGAGTTCAATTCCATGATTTATTATGATTGACTGATACTTTACATTGTTTTCTAGTAACTTAGAATGGACAATTAGGTTCCCAGGTTGGTGCTCGTACTTAGAAATCACCTAGACGTTAAGTAATGGAAAAATTGAATAAAGTTTACAGTTGACATCGATGGGATGGAAGTTTATGAATGGTGTTTTGATGAGCTCCCGGGAGGCCATCCCGCTGAGTCTCAGGAATTTTGGTTTATGAACGGTAGGCAGCCGGTTGATTTTTGGAAAGAGGAGATATTATGATTGGTGGATTATTTGGGTTTCGGAACCCTAAGTTATGGCATTGCGTGATTACTCTGTATTGAATTTTTGGTGATATAAGGGTGGTTTGTATTATAGTCAGGTCATGGCTATATACTCCTGAGGTTACAGTCAGTTCCTCGTGGGCCCAGTGGTACAGTCAGTCCCTGGGAAATTCATCCTCGTGAGGCGTTTGATGAATCCGACTAAGTAGATAAGTTAGACCTTTCATCTGGGCCCCCAGTCAGGGCAAGCAAGGGGGAGTTGAATCACGAATGGCCTAGACTTAGTGGTTAACACAGGAGGATGTTTCTCAACGGATGAGATTCTAGAATTCACTAAGTAAAGGCTAGTAATTAAATTAAATTGTTCTTTACTTTGATTGCATGCTATATCCTGTTATCTGTAAGTTATGGGTCCGGGTAAAGTTTACTATCGAGTGATTATTTCGCTCATGGTGCTGTTATGGCCCTGGAATATTACGCCAGGTGTTGAAGGTACAGAAGAGGAGCCGTATTACCAGACGGAGGAGTTTGCTGCTGAGCAATTTGAGGAGGAGAATTTGAATCTAAACCTCTAGAAGCCTCGAGTCTTCTTATTTTTGTGTTGGAACAATGTAATTTAATTTCCCAACAAAGCACTATTTCTGTTTGTAATCGACTTAAGATACTTATGTTATTTTCCGTTGCTTAATAAACGAAACTCTTTTGAATAAATCTTTTTATTAATTTAAATAATGCTTCCGAAATTTGGGGCGTTACAGGCACGCTTGCACATAATTATTTTCCATTGCAAAGAAATAAAAGAACCAAACACTATGCTGACCAAAGGCTAAGGTCAATACTAACAAAAAGTACCTATAAAAAGTATTAATATGATTTATTGAGTTGGAGGGATAATTAAAAAAAAAACTCAGGGGCGTAAGTATTGAACACCTAATGTCTACTAGTTAGTAGGGCTCCACTCAAATCCATAAAAAAAAAAAAAAAAAAAACCTTTAAAGTGTTATGAGAAACACCATCAAACCACATGTGATCAAGGAGGCTTAGTAGGCTTTAAAGTGTTTAATAACCTAATTTAGGCAAATAAATGTAACCTTATAAACTTTATAGGCGTAATATATAATTATATAAACTTGGAGGGTAGTTTTGTAATTAGAGAAAATGTTATATTGGAACAAATCAGAAATCTTAGGGATGAAATTGAAACATTTAAAATACGAGAACCAAATTGAAACTTACACAAGTCTATAAGCACAAAATTGAGACATTTACAATATAATGACCCAATTGAAATCTACCCATAATTATATAAGACTTTTTTTTTTCTTATCAAGGGTATCCGAAATATTTTGCCTCGACTAATTCCTCGTGTACATGTAGTCTCCCCATCCCACATGTACCTGCTAATATTTACCCAGGGCCGGCCCCAACATTTGGGTTGCCCTAGCTGACCCTAATTTTAGTTGCCCACTTATTCTTAAGTCAAAAAAATAAAATAACATAAAAATAATTTTAAAAAAATTTTCAAGTTTACATTGGACTTTTTAAATTCTTATGAAAAAAATAAATTTGCTTAATATTTTAAATATGACTTGTGTGAAACAAATAATAATAAACCGTGTTAGTTCACTCATTTTTTAAAATTTTCCACCATTAGAATTTTTTTTAATTAAATGTAAGAAAAAATATCACTTATACATTATTTTTGTGTTTGTTAAATGTAAATTTTTTAACAAAGTGTAATTGAGTAGTGTGATATTTGTAAAATTTTGGATTGGGTGGAAAAAAAAGAGAGCCAAAAATGAAAAGGAGAAAAAAGGGGGTAAAAAAAACATGAAAGATTCCAAAGTCAGAAAAAATGATCACTTCTACATTATTGTTGTGTTTGTTAAATGTAAATTTTTTAACAAAGAGTAATTTTTTATTTTTGTCAATCATCATTCCTAATCTATTACATGGGGAGATGGCGCAATGAAACTCGATCCCGAGATGTAGTATGTGGCATTAGAGAGCTCTACCGCATGAACTAGCCACCACTTGCAAAGTGTAATTGAGTAATGTGATTTTTGTAAAATTGTGGATTAGGTGGAAAAGAAAGAGCCAAAAAAAAAAAAAAAAAAACAAGGATGTAACGTAAGGAATGGTAGTCTGAGGATTCCAAAATCAAGAGAATGGCAGTCTGAGGATTCGAAACCGTGCCCTCACGGATGTAAGGAATCAGCCGGGAACAACTGAGGCAACCAATTGGTTTGAGTCAGGTATTAAAGCTTAACTATATTTATTTATAACCTTTTTTTTTTTTTTTGGGAGGGTGGGGAGGGGGTCTGCCCATGCCCGGGTGGGTTGCCCAAGCCCGTGGGCTTGCTGGGCTTACCCCAGGGCCGGGCCTGTATTTACCAAAATCAACCTAGCATTGTTACAATATTTGAATTTGAGCTTCTTCTGATTTTTCACGAAGATAATGGTGGTGTTGTGGAGACCTTCACAGCTCATTGTTGTCCGTCTCTTTGATCGACTCCCTCTCCTATATGAATGTATAACGTTTATATTCAAATTTGTATGATTTCTTTTGCTTCCGCAGAGCAAAAAACTTTGTATTCTATCATTGTCCTTTGATTTTTTTGTCATAGATTGTTGCTTTAGGCCTTCAAGTATCTTAAGCCGGCCCTGGTTTTTATTTATCAACTACTTTTAGCTTCTCATTGTACATAGTTTTACACTTAAATTAGTGCTAAGGTTAGATTTTTTTTGGGTAAACGCTAAGGTTAGATTGATAGGTTTGAATTGATGGGTTTTGAAGTCTACGTTTACGAAATTATGTAAATGAGGATCATAGGCATGTTATATTTTACTAATATAATGGATTAATATCATGTCATCATCAACCAATCAATACTAATCTTGAAACGATCGGCTAAATGTTAATTAATCTTGAAACGATGGGCTAAATGTTAATTAATCTTGAAACGAGGGCCCGATTGGATGGGTATAAGGCACTTGGATAATTTAGCTGCCCGGATAAGGGCTTTATTGGATGAATTTGGCTTGGTTTGGGTGCACAAAATACACCCGGATAAGCTTTCCCCTCTTCTGATTTAATCTAGCCAAAGGGGGGCGTGGGGGATAAAATTTGGACGCCCTCCACCCTGTCCAAAAACAATCCGTCCAGATAAGGGGTGTTTTAATTATCCCTCCTCCCCCATCTAACTACAAAACAACCTTATCTCCCATTTTATCCCTCGTCCAAACCAAGTACTATTTTATCCCCATTTTTTAATACCTCATCCTAACCAACTACTACTTTTTTATCACCCTTCATAATAGGCACATCCCTTATACTATCTTATCCCCTTTCATATTTGATTCACCTAAAACTTATCCCGCATATTAGCAAGTCCATCGGATTAGCTTGTCCAACTGTTCATACAAGACTTTCCAAACTTTGTTTTTTCTTGTTTCTCTTTAATTTTTATTGGTGGTTGTATTTGTTTGATTGGTTGATTAATGCATTTTTCTCTCTTCTGGCAAAAAAAAAAAAAAAAGAGTACGTTATCCATAGTTACTTGACTTTTTTTTTTTCTTCGGTAAAAAAGTTGGAGGGGCGGCAACCAAGGCGTAACAACTCTCCATGGCCTGTACGTGACCATAGGAACACTAGAATCGCGGCGGAGGCCTACCATAGGAACACTAGAATCGCGGCGGAGGCCTTCGAAGGAGACCCGAAATCCATAGATGCGCACCACCCCACTCAAGATCAAAGAAGACAATAGATGGATCATGAGATTCAAATGAAAAGACAATAGACAATAGACCAAAACATTTGACTTTTCCAATTCGAGGAAATTTTTTCCAAAACTAAAATTTGTGGGCCGAACTTAAAAAAAAAAAAAAAAAAAGCTTAGAAAAACACAAATAAGTTTAAAAAAGCATGTATACTTTGATTATTTGGTCTTAAGTTAGCTTTTTAAAAATTGAGGTCATCTTATTTTTTCTTTTCAATCGCATCTGTCGGGACGATTAAATAATCTAATGAAGGAGGCCAAGATTAACAAAAATTTACAACAATAAAATTTATCTGAATTAATTAAACTAGGCCAAACTATATCCCTAAATATGTCTCCGATGCTATGGTCACTGATCCCTCCAGTAAAAATGGCATTTGCTAGGTAAGTGGTGGAATCAAATGAAAAGATTCAGAAAAATACCATTTTCTAAAAATAAAAAATAAAAACAGGAGTGACTGTGACACACAGAAAATAGTAATAAAAATTGTCAAGGAGAGTAGCTGAGCAGCTGAGCTGAACAAAGTTGACCACAATGTCTACTTGAACCGTGCCTTATTTTATGTACTTTACAAACCCAACTTAATCACGTAATGTCTAATTATTATAATCAAAGATAATCTAATTCCTGAATTCTTTCAACTGAAAATCTTATATAAATGGGCGAAAAAACGCTACGCTGAGGGATTCATCCTCATCATCTTCTTCTTCTTTTAAACTACAATTACTTGTAAACTGAGGTTTTCGCCTGTAAGTACTTCTAAATTGACGTTAGTAGGTCATTTGAACGAACTTTTCTGCCGAAGTACTTCTAAATCAATGTAAATAATGTTTAATGTAAATAATGTATTTTTTTCGAGTTTCTACACTTATATTGGCTATTGATCGACAAATGCGCGTGGCACATAAGGATATCGAGGCTCATGTTACCCCAAAACTTCCAAATATTTGTTTTCGCCCATTTGAAGAACTTATAACGCAAGACTTTTTTTTACCCTTTGAAATACAATTTCCCAACTAGTGGTGGCTACCTCATGCAGTAGAGCTCTTGGATGCCCCATACTGTATTCCGGGATCGAATATCATTCTTCGCTCTCCCATGTAATAGATTGAGAATGACGAATGACAAAAAAAAAAAAAAAAAAAACAACAATTTCCCAAACTTTTTTTTTTCTTTTATGCTTTTGACACAATTGAACGTTATAATTCATTTCGTAGTTGTAATGCTATGAAGCTGTCATCATCTCCTTTTCTCAACAGTCAACACACCCAGCTTGTTTTATGGTGGCAACTAGCAAGTTACCAGATGGCATGGCAAATGGCATAGCCTCGATTCCAGAGCCTGCTTCAATGGCTGGCTTTTGACTCAATAGTTATGGAGTAATGCTACTATCACATACACCCGGTCACATAACTTTCACATTCACACACATGGGGTGGGCTCCACTCAATGGGCCCCACTCACTTATGTATGTGTATATGAGAGTTATGTGACTGGGTGTATGTGATAGTAGCATTTTTGATAGTTATGGCCGGCCGGGGATGCCGTCGTCCATCACAAAAGCGCATAAAACTTCCAAAATGTAATGGAAATCATCAAACCACCTACATAAGCAAAACGATTATTAAACTCCGATTCTGTGAAGCAGCAAGAAAGCCCATACTATTTTCAAGAAATACTCTCTCTCTCTCTCTCTCTCTCTCTATATATATATATATATATGGAGCGCTTTCTATCTGGACTCCGGATTTCCGTGATCCGAGTATTTTTTAACGATCCAAACCATCCAATGTGTTCAGAAGGTGTTTTCAAGGGTTTGCGCGGGAAATCTTTCAAAAAAAAAATAATGGGAAGGGTTTAATCTAAGTAGTTTTTCGCAAAACTGTAAATATTTTTGCGAAAAACTACTTAGATCAAGCCCTTCCCGGTATTTATTTTTGAAGATTTCTCGCGTGGACCCTTGAAAACACCTTTTAAACAAATTGGACGGTTCGAATTTCCCAAAAACAATTTTTAAAGTGAAAAAATTACATTTTTTCTTATTTAGAGAAAATCCTTACTAAAAAATTTGCCTATTAATATAGTACTACTATATATTGACTGCCAAATTTCTTCTATTTTTCATTCTCTTTCCTGTTCTTTAATTCTTCTATTTTGCGTTTGTTTGTTTTCCTCAAACCCCTCCACTCATTCATTACTTTAATGCAACCTCTCTTCTTCAAGACCGAACTCTGAATGCATAAAATCAAGGCTTATTATTAACCGCCCGCCAATACATACCCACTTGTTATTGAATATTGACTTCCAAATTCCACAAACTGCTTCCTTTTGATCACCCCTTCTGTTCACCCACTTTCATTTCGAGGAATTAAATCACCTGGTAGTGGTCGTGGCGGTGGAATTTCCAATTCTTCAAGAAGATCACGTGATTTCGATGCTTTAACCTTTCATCAATCAATCAACAATTGTAAGCACCCATCTCTCTTCATCCTCTTTTACTACCAACTATAAATTCCATATACTATTACTATCTACTTGCATGCATATGGGTCTTGATTTGATTTGCTTTCTTTCTTGGATTTTGTGAACATGACTCAAATCGGTGAAATCTTGTTGGGTTTTGTTCTGCAGGGAACAAACGTAGAGAGAGAGAGAGAGCGAGGAGCGAGGCGAACAACGATCCTTGTGGAATTCTTGAGAGAGAAGATGAACGGTCTCGATCGAGTGGCGAGGAGGAGGCGGAAGAAGAGTTTCAAAGAACGGCTGGGATTGGATAGATTGGGCTGCTGTGGGTCCACCTGGGGGTTTAGGCCATCCGTTATTGCCGTCCAAGACGACGAGGCCATGCAACTGGGCCCACAAATGGAACAACCAGAGGTGACAGAAGTGGGCCAGACTCGGCCAGCGAATTTTGCCAATCAAAATTGTGGGGGGCAGATTCCGGCGACGCCGTCGATGAACTTGGCGACGGCGTTGGCCGCCGAGCGCCACTACAGGGTGGCCCAAGATACCGACGGCAGCGGCGGAGGAAGTCCATTGGGGACCATGACCAACCGGGCCAGCAGCGTAACTGGAGGAACCGCACCGGGGACACCGTTGAGGGTGTCGTTGATGAGACTGCTGGAGGAGGAAGAGAGAGAAACGGTGGAGAAGGAAGAGAGAGAAGGAGGAGGGGTGGCGGGGAGTGATTCGGTGTGCTGCGTGTGTATGGTGAGGAAAAAGGGCGCGGCGTTCGTGCCATGTGGGCACACCTTTTGCAGGGTGTGCTCCAGGGAGTTGTGGTTGAACCGAGGGTCTTGTCCCCTCTGCAACACTCCCATCCTCCAGATTTTAGACATTTTTTAGAGGAGGAATTATTAGTCGGAATTTCATCGGGATGTGCGTCGATAAGACGGTTTCGAAACAAATCTGTATTCGGATTTGTACGCGTTATAATTCTGTATACAAATACTCCTCTCAACACGTGTGCATCAAAAGATTACGAACACAAAATATATGCGGATCTCTACACGTAAGTGCGTGAGATTTCGGTTTTTATGCGCTGTCAATTCAGTTTTTCTCATTTTCATTAAATTTTGCTCGCGAGATAGTGTGATGTTTACTCCTACATTCTTATCTCAGGTTACATATTAAATACAGAATATCAAATTGTTGATTTTATTTTCTCATTGCAAAATATTTTACGTGCACATCTGTTTTTCGTTTTACAGTACTTTTTTTCCCCTTCAAATTTTAGATATTAACAAAATCAAAACTTTCTACAATTTTGTTCACCCTCTTTTAAGGAAGGTGAACAAAATTGCTCTTCCCAAATTAAGAATCCTAACATGGCCATAGCACCATCCGGGAGGCCTGCTATCCGTGGGGGTCGGCAAGCCCTGCCAACCCCATCCGCGCCCTCCATTTCGCGCATCAACGGCTCGGATTGCATCAAACAATGGACGGCTCGGATACACTTTGGAGAGGTGAGATTTGGGTCGTTGATGCGCGAAATGGACGGCGCGGATGGAGTTGGCAGGCCCTGCCGATCCCGAGGGACAGCAGAGCCCCCCAATTTGGGAGACTTAAAAATGTAGTAAATCAAAACCATAATTGATGATTTTGTTTAGTTGGTCAAACAAATCCACGATGAGGCAAAACAAAAATAGACACTTTCGTGAGTATATTTTATGGTCAATCGTTTACCACATAAGAATAAGAAGAGGTCAATCAACTTTGGGTGGGTTTGGCACAACTTTTTGTGACTTTTTCGCACATTTTTATTTTATTTTATTGTTTTCTCTTAATTTTTACTAGATTTGGGTCAAATTTTTACACCATATTTTTTTGTGCAGCCTTGTTTTAATTCCTAGCTTAAACCCAAAACTTATTAATTGCGTTTTACGAGACAGATCATTCTTTCACAATACATAGATTTAAAAATTGACTAAGCCACAATCAGGAATTGGAACAACTCCAAGAATCGAACTAACTTTCTGGAATTTTTTCGTCGTCTTATATAAAAAAAAATTCCAACTTTGATGAATATGTAAAAATTATTCCCAATTTAGTAAAACTTGAAAGAAAAAATAAAAAAATCTTGTGAAAAAAACCCCTAAAAAGTTGGGTCAAGCTAACCCTTATTACTTGGTTGAAAGAAATAAAATGGAAGACACAAAGAAAGAACAAGACAGCTCTATCTTGGGCCAGGTAAAACCAGAATGGGTCAGACTAATAGCCACAGAAAAGGGGGCCAGCTAGTGTGGGCTTGTGACAGTCTCTGGCCGAAGAAGTATAAAGTAAAGCCCATTTGAAACAGCCTCTTTCTGGTGAGCATCCAGTAAGACCCAACTACGGCCCATTCTGGTGATTCAAGCTATTCATTTTGTTGGAACGAATGCATAGAAATTATTAGATCAGCTTTTAATCTAAAAATACAATTTGACATGAGGTTTAAAAAATAACCTCCAACGGAATACCATTTCCCACATTTAAAAAATGGCTTTATTGTTTCTCATGCCGAATTCGGCATAAGAAATGACATAGCTATCTGTATGTGTATTTTTCAACAGTCCACTGTATTTTAATGATCGTGATGAATTAAGGTAAAAAGATGATATTGCATTATTGGAGCAACTTTATAAAAAAATTGACAAAATTACATTGTAGCAAATCAAAAAATGGTTTTAGCTTGAAAGAATTAGCTCAATTTCCATAGGAGATTCTTAGGACTTAGTGTCTGTAAATATTTGATTGAGTCACATGGATTATTAAAAAGAAAAAAAAAAATGGATTGTTAAAATTTTAACAGTACGTTTTTTCCAAGTTGAATTTATTTTGATTAGATAGCTAAGGATGTCCAATTCAAGATTTTCATACATAAATGATCTCCACATTATGACTTCTAAAATGAATGTCTCAGGTCATCGAAATGCAAGATATTTGAAATGGAAGGAATCCACATCATTTCTAACATATCATCGGTTGCAAGGTATTTTAATGAGTTTTGTTCAGAGATATCTAGAATTTACTTTCCAGAAATGAGTTTAGAGTAACTTTGTTTTGGAGGAATTTCTCATACAAAACACTCCAGACTCAAAATATAAGTGAACACACAAAGTGGAAAATCTTTGTCACTAATCCCCTTAAAGATATCAATTATACACTAGATAATTCCTTCTTCTTTTTTAATGTCAAAATGATAAGAGATTCATTGATAAGATTCCTTGTTATGATGATGTTGATGGTTCATTGCATTATGATCGTGTGTTTTGGGCCTCCCAAATTCAGGACTCTGTTGCTACTGCTGTTGTGGGGTTTTATGTTACATTGTATGATTATAAACTTAGGCTTTAATGTTAATTTTGGCCCCTTTTTATCTCTGGATGTTTGGCGTTTTCGTTCAACGCTTTGTTGGATGTTCTTTTGTGTTGGGATCTCACTATGCTTGTTGCTGGTGTTATCCTTTCCCTCCTTTTTCTCGATGAACCCATTGTCGAGTATTCTTATATAAATTTTGCCGCTTCAAAAAAAAAAAAAAAAAAAAATCCCCAACAAGAACCTTAACACTCTCTCTGGTGGATGTTTTTCCTCCTTTCTCAGCATTCAAAGTATTTAAATACCAAAACAAAGGAGACAAGGGGTGTAATGCTCCTAATTTTGGGTACGTTATTATTATTACAAATAATAAATTACAAGTAATAATAAGTCTGAAATACATCAAATCCTTCTCAATAAATACATTTATTCTCCATAGGTGGGATCTACGCTCCTCTTAGCCCTCGGTCTAGTCATTCCCCATGTCAACAGCTTGCTCGGTTCCGAAACTCCCCAAGCTATAGTACTCCTCTTGTTCAAGTTGGAAAATTTCCCATATGCAAAACTCTATCTCGCCGTTTCTCTCTCACGGCCTCTCTCTCTCTCTCTCTCTCTCTCTCTCTAAATCTTCCTCAGCTCTCCATTAATTGGAGAGAATAATGGTACTTACCCTGACAATTTGGTAGTAGTAGGGTTTGAACAAAATAGGGTTATGGATGGATGGGGAAGGTGGAATAGTGCTAGGTTTTATGAGGGAGGTTGTGTAGTATAAATATGTAGGGTACTTGGCATAATAATGTAGATATATAAGTACATATACACAGATACACAAGTACTAAGTAGATATGGCACAATAAATAAATTTCTAAATTTAATAATAAAAAACAATTAAATTAATAAATTAATTCTATTTACCCACAAAAAAAAAAAAATTAGGGTTGTTGCAAGGGGTACCCTATTGAGACGAGAAGTGGCACAAATCATGATTTATGACCAAAACCCACAAATCTTTAACACTGTACCTATTGAGATAAGAAGTGGGCAAAGCCGTAAGCTTGGATTTGGATGGGACTTATCAAGAATTCAATGTACACAATTTACTTTTTGGATCTGAATGGACCCAATTGATTTTGTGGAATGTGCACTCTTTTCCTCTAATGAGAAAGGACAGTGCGCGCTATTGCTTAGGGTTTGTTCTCCTATAGATTTTAGGTTCATTTTATGAAAAATCTCATAAAATAAACATTTTATGAAGGGGGTGATAAAATGGAGTTGTTTTCCCAAATGATAAAATGTAGTGGTTTTTCTATAAATTTTAGGAAGATTTTATGAAAATCTCATATGTGTTGAAATTGCAGTGTGATAAAATATGAGATTTTATTGGAAAAAATGCGTAGGAGAACAAACCTTTAATTGGTTGCATCAGTTGGCCTTTTTGGCAAAGTTATCTCCCAATGGAGGAGAAAGGCCAAAATAGAAGACTCAAAATAATTGGTGCCGTCCAAGAATCTATCATTAGAAGTACATAGCAGCAACCACTAAAATGCTATAGATCCACGATATTTGGACAAAACAACAAGAGACCACTTGCAATGCCTAATCAAGTATGTTTCCAAAATTTGATAAAAGTCTGAGATCTTGCTAATAAGCGGATATACAACAGCAAATCATGAGACTCAAAACTCATGCCGTGCACTAAAAACAAAGGACAATCGATAATGGAGTACATACATTCACACGAAAAATCCATAGTACATACATTCACAATCGATAATGGAGTACATACATTTGGTTTGGCTCTCATTTGGCCACGGATTCGAGACGGGTCGACGCCCCCTCGCTACCGTTTGAGTGCCATGATTCGCCTACTGTCTTCTTTGGCCTAGAGTGGGGCGGTGCACAGACCTATGGGTTTCAAATCTCTTTCTGGGGCCATCGTGAATTTGGAGTCTCAATGTCATGCTCAAAGAAAGGTTGCTACGCATAGTTGCCCCCTCCTTCGTCTTATACTGAAAGAAAAAAAAAAAAAACACCATTGCTATTAATGGAGTACATACATTCACATGAAAATCCATAGCTACCACTAGTAGCCAAGTTGGTAATGGGTTACTCTCATTGGGTTTGGCTCTCATTAATTTGGTCATGGATTCGACGCCCACTCGCTACCGTTTGAGTCCCATGATTCGCCTACTGTCTTCTTTGGCCTAGAGTGGGGCGGTGCACAGACCTATGGGTTTCAAATCTCTTTCTGGGGCCACCGTGAATTTGGAGTCTCAATGTCATGCTCAAAGAAAGGTTGCTACGCATAGTCGCCCCCTCCTACGTCTTATACTGAAAGAAAAAAAAAAAAAAAAAAACCATAACTATTAATGGAGTACATACATTCACTTGAAAATCCATAGCTACCACTAGTAGCCAAGTTGGTAATGGGTTACTCTCATTGGGTTTGGCTCTCATTAATTTGGTCATGGATTCGACGCCCACTCGCTATTGTTTGAGTCCCATGATTCGCCTACTGTCTTCTTTGGCCTCGAGTTGGGCGGTGCATAGACCTATGGGTTTCAAATCTCTTTCTGGGGCCACCGCGAAGTTGGAGTCTTAATGTCATGCTTAAAGAAAGGTTGCTACGCATAGCTACCCCCTCCTTCGTCTTTTACTGAGAGAAGACGAAAAAAAAAAACACATAGCTACATTAAACACTACTACTCCTACCACTGGCTGACGCGTCACGTGCTAGGTTAGGATTGGGTGTCATACTCTTATGGGGAAGGATTTTGGTAGATGAGATATGAAATCCTGAAATCCATGTCCCTATCAACTTTTTGACCAGCCAAAAAAACAAGCCATGTGCGCTGTGTACCACTACCATTTGGTACTCTTCCAATAAATTGGGTCTTTTCCCTTTTGTCTTGGCAAACCAAACACGGGACCAGGGGCCTACCGTCCGCAGGTTGGCAGGCCCTGTCAATCCCTGTCTGCGTCATTTGTTTCGTAAATTAAAAGCTTGGATTGCATCAAAAAATAAATAGTTCAGATATACATTGGAGAGGTGAGACTTGAGCCATTGATGCGCGAAACGAATGGCTTAATGGGGTCGGCAACAGGGTCAACGACTCACCATAGCCTTCTAACAATCCAGCGGATCACTCAACAGTTTGTCTTATCCAAAGTACTCTCCCATTGAAACCTTAAATGTACCCTCAAGTAAAAAAAAAAAAAAAAAAAACATGTCTAAAAAACTAGATCAACACCTTTGCCTTATCCGAATTGGAGACAACAGAAGATGGACCAAGTTTTGTATCCTCCAGTATGATCCAGTTTTGGGTTGTTGTGGGCTCATTCCAGACTCGCAAAAGTGATCAGAACGGTCCATATGTTTGATCTTGGGAAAATATGTTTGTGTAAAATTTGTAATTAATTTGACGCCAATAGATATATCAACAGTTCACATTTGTTGCAAGAATCTTTCACAAAAGAGGACCCATTTTAGCATTAATTAGGTATCTTTTGGACAAAAGATTAACTTGCACTTAAAGTTGAGATACCCACATAAAGTGGAAGGAAGCAAAAGTAGAAGGCACAATCATACTTGTTATAGCAAATCTTTGCCCAACCTTCGGAACATTTAACCTGGGTAAGAGTTTGGGTAAAAGGCACAATCATACTTGTTATATAATTCATTTACTACATTGTCGTTGTTAAATCTACATCATGGCATTAGTGAACTATTCAATAATGCGATCATTTGTTGCTATCCATCATCTTCCATTTCATGCACAAGAGCTAATCTGTGATTGGAATTTTCATTTGTTACTCAAGTAATAAATGATTCGAGCTCGACTTCAGCTAAAGGTCACCAAGCCAAGCTAGAGCACTCAACGGCAGGGGCGGACTTGGGGGGTGCTAGGGGGGGTTTTGGTCCCTGCAAACCCCCCAAGCTTCTTACTAGTAATAGTACATTTTCAGTTTTTATGTATATTTGCTATGGAGTGGTCCCCCTGCAGCAACAATCCTGCGTCCGCCACTGCTCAAAGGTCTTGTTTGATGCTCATGATAGGTTAAATAGGATTGGTAGTGAGGACATTGGGATTGAGATTGATAGCGAATTTGGTTGTTTTGTTTGGAGGTAGGAATTGTGTCTTGTAACTATGTTTATTCTAGCTGAGGAATATTGAGGGACGTATAACCGGCCTGATTGACCCTATTGGATGCGGGATAAGATTTGAGTGGATGAAATAGGAGAAAATTTTGGGTGCAGGCTGGGTACCATCACGTGGTACTCATCGCGCACCCTGACCGTCCAAAAATGTGTTGAACGACCTATATTACTCCCAAACCTCTCTCTCTCTCTCTCTCTAAAATCCGGACTGTCCAATACATTTTTGGACTGCTTCGATGCACGCTAAGTACTACCATGTGGTACCCGGCAAGCACCCAAATTCTTGTCGGAGAGAAGATAGTACGTTGTATTAGTTATGGAGAATGGTTCCACATTGATGTGACAGTCATGAAAAGTGGATAAAATACTAATTGATTTGGAATATTTTGGTAATAGAAATATGTCATAATAACTTCGAACACTTGCCCTGGATCGACTTCCAAATCCTAATTGCTTTAGTGAATAGTTAAAGAAAATAACCAGCTGGGAAAGAGAAATAGAAGAAAGATATATTAATTGTATAACAATTTCTCAGAGATTCACTAATTATTTAGTTGGCAGGTCTCTTTGTATGTGTTGTCCGGAAATATGAGGACTCAATGATTACTCATAGGGATAAAATAGTTAAAATGAGGGGATAAATATATATTAATTAGAGGGTCCGGTGTGGATTGACCCTGATTAAGGAGCGGTCATCCGCCAAGATCAAATTTGAACAAGGTCTGGGGTGTGTATATTTAATCCGGGCTAAAAGGGTTTCAGCCGACTAATTTGGGGGATAACTCATCCATCATTTTTCATATTATTTGAGATCCAAATGTTCGAAGGAGCACCTTTGACCTTTTGCTACATGTTGCTTTTCCTTTAAGTTCTCTTATGCAGGACCTTTAGAAAAATAAATAGTAAGCAAATAATGGGATTAAAAAACATTGGACAAATTTTTCCCTTAATGGATTCAAAGCATTGGCTGATCAGTCTGCTTGTAGAAGGTGCACTATTTTCCAGTTACCAACTTTAAGCCATGGGAGAATCAGTCATTCGGTGCTTGATGTTATGTAACTCCAATCGTGGCCAATGATTTTATACCATCGGTTTTGTTTAACATGTAAGAAAAGATCAAAAGGTTCATGTGTTGAATGCTCTGATTTTGTAGAGGGTACAAATTTACAATGAGGGTTTTGATCCCTTTGTGAGTTGTGTGCAATATTGTAATTAGTAGTCTCTATGAAACAACCAGTGCATAGTACATATCCATTATTGTCAAATATGAAACTCTATTTTCCTTTACATTACACAACACACTTAATCCCTAAATCTAACCAAAGTTCTTAAATTCGGACAATACGACTAAGCACACGATTCGTGCAAGGCACGCCATCTAACACTATCACAGGATTATTAATTCTTAAGGCCTTTTGAGATCGAACACGCAAACCAATTGCAAATGTACAAATGAATCAACATTCAATAACAAACTACTAAATGAATCAACATTCAAGTTGACATCAAAAAGAAAGAAACCCATTTTTCAACAAGTAGTTTTTGGAATGATGAACAAAGCTTGCTAAATGTAGTATATTGAGAGAGTAGTCTACGACTAAACAATAGTTAAGGCCTTTTGAGATCAAACGCGCAAACCAATTACAAATGGACAAATGAATCAACATTCAATAACCAACAACTAAATAAAAGCCTAGGGAAGTTTAGGCAGAGTTTCAAGTTGACATCAAAAAGAAAGAAACCCATTGTTTCTCACCACCTAAAGATTATTTGATACATAATACATTCCTTTTTTTCAAACTTAGACATTCTTTTTCAACAAGTAGTTTTTGGAATGATGGTCAAAGCTTGCTAAATGTAAGTATATTGAGAGAGTTGTCCACGACTAAACAACAGTTAAGTGCACGTGTGTGAAACCTAAATTTACACATAGTTTGATTATAGGGTCCAATTCTCTTGTCAACTTAATTGAAAAGCCAAAAACTTTTAAATGGTTGAGATCAAATGCCCATTCAAAATCAACTTCTTTTCCACTAAAAAGTAGGTAAGAAAATGAAGGGTAACCATAGCCCACAGAACCATGGTGATAAAATGAAGGGTAACCTGTTTACATATAAAATTAACAAATCCAATGAATAAGTGACACATAATTATGATGCCAAATATTGGCAAGCATCTGTCAACGAAAACACACTGGATTATTGAATTGAAGTTGAAAAGATACGATGTCGTATTGTTTCTCAATTTAAAAAACAGTTATTGACGGTTATGTAGTGTTGTCAGTATAGAAAATCACATTCGAAGCCATGATTTCAACTGCTAAACATATAAAGTCCACGTGTAAACTTATGATGCAAAGCAAGTAGCAGTTAGAACACGTAGATTATATCTTGAGGAGCAGTTATTTCCTTAAATTATGATCATCTGGGTTAATTCAAGCAACGGTGCAGATTCAATGCAAAGCTTTTGGAAGAAGATTAACAAGAATTCAAATTCAGACGTGGAGGAGGGAAAAAACTGTCAATTCAAGTTATGAAGGATGGAGTTCGAAGCAAGCCAAGTTCAAATTTATTGAGCGGGAAGTTCAACTAACAAGCAGCGTTTATAAATAGAAGAGATTGAAGAGTGAAAACCCCCGGACAAATCTTCAACAAACAGCTATCAAACAAATGATGCTTGGTTTGTTCATTGGCAAGTAGTTTTAGGATTTCGAACCCAGTTCGAAGTAGTGTAGGAAGTAGATTAGGAAGTAGTTAGGATTAATTTCGGTTGTTCTTATAACAATCATCTGTTCGAAGTTCTCAGTACCTTGTATTTGAAGTTGAAGGCAATTTCGAAGTAAGTTTACCTTTGATTTGTTAATCGAAGTATCTTGTTTCTTTGTTTGTTCTTCAATTTCCTAAGTAGATTGGTTTGCATTTCTTCATTTTTGAAAGAAAAATCCTCTTAATTGAGGTATTTGAACCATTAAAACACAATCACCTGATTATATTTGGTTTTTCCAAAGTTAATCTGAGGGAGGAGATTGAAACTCTCTCTGGCACGCTCACATTCAATTATTTTGTTATAAAGAAGTAAAAGAACCACTAACATAACCATAGCCCACAGAACTAAGGTCATAAGGTGAGAAACAGTAAAAGATGAGCTGATCATTCTAGGTAATAATGTTGCTCTCTTCCTTTTTCAAATGCTTTTTAAGTTTATAACCAATAATACACGGTGCAAAAACCGACGAGGCGACGACGCCTTACCCAAAACCAGAGGCAGCATTTTAACACCCAATTTTTCACCAAAAGATGAGCCTGATCATTCTAGGTAATAATGTTTTACAACCAATAACACACGGTGCAAAAACCGACGACGCTTTACCCAAAACCAGAGGCGGTCAGGGTGGTCACCCAAACACCCTAATTAAAATGTTTGAACACTCTACCCAAAATATTTTAACACCCAATCCCAATTACGGATACATTTTAGCCAATCTCATATTATTATTATTATTTTTTGCTTGACCCGTTCGAGTCTTGGTCCAAACTTAACCCGACCCATTCAAATCTTGGTCCAAACTTAGACCAACTCACAATCCAAGGAGAGATCAGTGGATGAATGATTGCTTGATTACTTATATTTAGAGTGATGTACTTGATACGGTTGATAATGATGCTATTATGCAACGGTTTCAAAATATGAAGAGTCGTCGATAACAATTGTAATATCATTAATACTTTGTTGTTTTTTTGTGGCATTGTTGATATTAGTAGGAATTTTTTTTTATGTACAGTTATGATTTTCTGGAGGACTGTAGTAGAATTTCCGAATACCCTCGCGAGAATTCCTAGAGCTGCCACTACCCAAAACCTAATAAACTCTAAGATTTACATGAAAAAAAGGGACATCAATTACCCTTCAGAATCTGCCACTCCACATTAACGAAATTACCCTTCAGCAAAAGGATTCAAAAGGCATTTTTTAGTGGATTCAAAGCCATTTTGCGTACAACTAAAAGTGGTAAAAACTTATGGGCAATCTAAGCAATTTTTGGTGCCTATGTGGTCATCCGACCCCACTGCTTCCTTAATGGCGTCGCCACTGGCTTATCACTAATCTAACTAGGGATGCTGTGTATCACCGATTTTTCTCAACCGTTACAGATAAAACATTGCTCGACTTGATTTCGATCCATACGTAATTTTCACCAACTATACGGGGAACTAATCGCAAGTGGTGGCTAGCTCATGCGGTAGAACTCTTGAATGCCCCACACTGCATCCCGGGATCGAGTCCCACTCCCCCCTCCCCCCATGTAATAGATTAGGATTGACGAATGACAAAAAAAAAAAATACGTGGAACTAATCGTAAGTACTCAACTAAGCACCCGGCAGTGACATAAAACGATGACAAAGCATATCACGTCCCCTTATTGGTTTGAAGGAACTAAAATTCGCATTTCGCACACGAATGGTACTTGATTTTATTGTAATTCTTCTTCTTTAGCCGCAAACTTAAAAGTTAAGTCGGCCGGGATTAGCTACTAATTCACTTCATTATTATTTAGTAATAACTCACTGGATACTGCCGATGTATGATCTTTCAAATCCAGTATACAAGGAATGTCAACATATAAAAATATGTAAAAACAAAGAATATCTAAAATTTCTTTTTTTGAAAAAGGGTTGTGCTAGTGACCACCCTTAGGGTGTCCTACCTTTTTATGTTCTCAATGTGTAGTCCTCCAAGTTAGAGGGTGTTTGGCCCCTTGTTTTTCACCTTTTCAACTTCTTTTTTTCTCTTTTTGGATGTTTGGCTAACACCTCTCAAAACACATTCCTCTAGAAACTGTTTTTCATTTTGCAAATTCTACGCCAAAAGCCAAAAGGAGGTCCAGACCTCCTTTTCTATTTCTACGTCTGATTCTAGGCCAAAAGCCAAAAGGACCTCATTTGCAAAATGTATTCTGCACATTTCTCCCAAACACTCTTCTCAGATTTAAAACTCATTCTGGCCATAATCCAAAAAACCAAAAAGCCAAAAATGAAAAGTTGAAAAATTGACTCCCAAACACCCCCTTAAAAGCAAAACTTGTACTATGATTCTTCCTTCCGTACTCATTGGTCATATGTCAGTACTTTACAGTTTACCCCTTGGTTATTGTCGAGCTTCTCTCTGTATTTATTTTTTCACTTTTTTTACTGTATAAAGCTGTTGTCAAATCCTAGTAAGGTGTGTTTTGGCCTGAAAAGTTAGTTGGTTTATTTTTTTGTCTTTATTTGATTTTTTTTGTTGTGTTTTTTAGTTTTGCATCAACTTTTTGTGTATTGTTAGTTCGTTTCGGCGAGAGGAATAAAAAAAGTAAAAAATTATGATCTAATCATAAATTTTTTCGAATAAAGACAAAAATAAACCAAAAAATCAGTTTTTTACACTTTTTTTGATCTTATTCAAAAAATTAAGAGTTCTAGTCATAATCTTTTACCTCTTTGGATTCCTCTCGTCAAGACGAACCAATAATACTAAAAAAATCGATTCAAAACTAACAAACGCAAAAAAAAAAAATCAAATAAAGACAAAAAAATAAGTTAAGTTTTCTTTTTAGGCCAAACCTCACTTAAGGCTCCGGGGTATTTTTTTTATTTTAGTTTTTTGCTTCTTTTTTTAATGTATTGTAAGAGACTAGCGCATGCATGAGCTCGTGCCTGAAGGCACGTCTTGAACAATCGACCTAACGTGTTCGTGTCCAGTGGCGACTCCAGAAATAGTAATCAGTGGTTTCATTTTTTATGGATAACTCTAGATGTGTAGACTAGTTGTGTCAGTTATATTTTTGCTGCAAAGTCATTTTTATTGTATTTAACTTTTAGTTTGCATAGTGGTTAAAAAAAAATTGGAATCCTCAAAACGGACTAATAAATCCGGACGGAGGAAGTACTTTACAAACAAACAGAAAGCATTAAAAGAAAAGAAGTAAAAATGGCTTGGTGGTACCGTAGTAATAGTATGACCTTAGCGTGTCAAGACATGAAAGGGTAACCATTGAGGGGTTTTTTCCTTTGTGTAATGCGTGGATTCAAAGGGTTTTTAGGGGAATTGAATTGAAATTAAAGAGTCGACATTGACGTCACATCAACTAGCACGGTGGCACTAGTAATAGTACTTTGTTGCCGGTGAACATGCTGATAAGTGGCGCGTTCAGTTCACAATGATCACCCACACAATGACCACCCAACCAACGCGCGCGTGGGGTGCAATGCTGACCACCCTTTAGGGTGATTTCTAGCTTTTGCCTTTTTAAAAAGCTACTCCATATGAGAATGTGTATGTACATAAAGATCTCTTTAATACAATTGTTGTAAGGCCACGATTTCATAGAATGTCAAATCAGGAAACCAAAGCAAATGCAAAAGGAATATAACGCGTGCACAAATGTACAGTAAGAAAAAGTAGCAAACCCCAATGTAACAACATGATAAGCCGTAATTTACCCAAAAAAAACATGATAAGCCGTAAATGCTGCGGAAACTTTATGGCCTTGTCCGGTTGGAAGTTTTGAGGGAGTTTAGTTTAGTTTTGATGATGTAAGCAGGTGTAATAAGTGGAGAGAGATAGAGAGAAAAGTGAGAAAAATGATGATGTAATCAAAACTGAAATAGTACCAAAACCGGAGCTAAGCTCCCAACCGAACAAGGCCTATATCATTCTCAAAATTACTCCCTCCGTCCCAATTTTATAGTCTCTTTTGGGGATTCCAACTTAATAAGGGGACATAATTATTGTAATTTTGAAAACATGTTTTTCTTATTTTACCCCTACAATCATTACACTTTCTTACTTTTTATTATTTTTAATTTCAAAATATAAGGGTATAAGAGGAAATTCCTCTACAATTACCCATTTAGTTTTGAAGTGGGACAATATTTTTTGGACGACAAAAAGTGTCAACTGAGACTATAAAATTGGGACGGAGGGAGTAATTAACAATGAGTGGAGAGGTCTCAGCTTATATTAAGTGATTACTCGTTCCACTCATAAGCAACGTGGGACAATATTTCTTAACATCCCCCCTCACGTGCAGCCGCATTTGAGGGGGCAATATTTCTTAACATCCCCCCTCACGTTCAGCCGCATTTGAGGTCTGTCATGTGTGACCACTTTTTGGGTCATATCATCGTGCAACCTTTTTTTGCTGGTCTGTCATCGTGGGGTGGATTGTCAATTTTTTTTTTTAATGTGGAGTGGAATGGGCCCCGCTCTGATACCATGTGGAAACTTTATATCCATCTCAAAACCAATTGACAATGAGTGGAGATGTCGCAACATATATTAAGTGATCACCCGTTCCACTCTTAAGCAATGTGGGACAATATTTCTTAACAAATGCAGATATATTAATTTCGAAACTCGGCAATTTCTTGAGATCATACCGTAAGAGAGAAATTTCTTGTGAATCTCTTAGCCCCAGCATGGATGGTCTGCCTCTAACTAGACCGGGAAGTAGAATAATAGATGTGCACGTTAATTGACCCGAATACCCTAACTGTCAAGGGGAAAAAAGGGAAAAGTAGCAAACAACCAACGGCTGTAGTGACAACATGATAAGCCGTAAATGCAGACATATTGGTTTCGAAACTCGGCAATTTCTTGAGATCAGACTGTAAGAGAGAAAAATCTTGTGAATCTCTTAGTCGTAGCATGGATGGTCCTCCTCTAATTGGACCGCGGAGTAGAATAATCGACGTACACGTAAGTTAGCCCAAATACGCTAACCCATCAGGGAAAAAAAAGGGCAAAGTAGCAAACAACCAAATTGGTAAAAGCCCCAAAGGAAAAGGGAAACCATTAACCTAGGTCCCACCCCCACTAGCCAAAGATATGGCTCAACAAGGTAACAGACCCATGGTTGTACAGATACCGCCAGAGATGACGGGTGGGGGTCCATAAGGATGTACTCACATGCATGCTCCACGAGTGCTTGTTTCCTCTCTTTGGATTTGGTGCTCAAGGCCTTTTCCCCTTTATCCTTTATAACTAGATCCAACCAAAATATGCGAATATTTTGTTCACTATTGGGAAGGTAAGCTAATTTCATGTCTCAGTATGATAATTCAGTTTAATCGGATATTGGTAGCGTTTGATCTAAAAGTTCAAATTTTCCGGTCAAGAATTTTACAATAGATAAAAGCACTTATCGATCGGTATCCGATTGCGTTGAATTTTGTCACGGTCTCCTACAAAATGAATATGGAAAAACTGAATACTATTGATCGTGAGACACTGAATAAGCATAACCTCACAAGGGTGAACAAAATAAGGTGTGAATAAAATTCCTCTCACCAATAGGTCGACTAATCCAGAAACCAATCTCACCACTCACTAGGGCTCAATTAAAGAGAGGCAAAGTCCCATATAAATTAAACCCAAAATTTGATAGTATGCCAATGATAGTAGAACCCTAAACTAAAGACTTTTTGAGACAGTCCCGAACAAGTGTTTAAAATGTAAGCCCCAATAGATATATTAGACTCAAATAATTTTTAGTTTTAGCCTGTTATGAAAAAAAAAAGTTTACTTTTAAATTTTTAGTTTTAGATTGATTATGACTTAATATTAGTACGTTTGGAACTAAAAGTGCGAGAAAAGTAATGTTCAAATGATAGATTTTGAAGTATTGTAGTAGTTGTTAATTTTTAGATGATTATATGAAACTACTACAAAAAGGTAATAAGATCACGCCTCAAAAATAAGAAAGATCTCAGTTTTTGTAAAAACGTGATAAAAAAATAATAGTTAGATTTTTTTATCATGGTTAAGTACATAAACCGAGATGAAAGACAGTTTTAATCTCGGTCATCTATAAAACGCAATTGAAAATGGAAATAAAATTAAGCTTTAATCTCAGTCATTTAAAAAGTGTGATTGTAAGTAAGAGTTTTAATCTCAGTCATTTAAAAAGTGTGATTGTAAGTAAGATGAGATAATTTCATTTTTATTTTTAATCACGTTTTATAGATGACCGAGATTAAAACTGTATTTCATCTCGGTTTATGTACTTAACCGTGATAAAAAAATCTAACTCTAATTTTTTTATCACATTTTTACAAAAACTGAGATCTTTCTTATTTTTTCTGTCTTGTTAAAGAAAGCTCAGAATGTGATGGATATGGGAGAACGGTTGGGAGTAAAATTTTATGGGGAGAAAAGTTTCAATTTGATGAAAATTATTGAGTTGAAGGATCATAATTATACTGAGAAAGAGAAGAGGGATTTAGATGTTTTGATAGAAGGAAATTTTGCTGAATTAGAAGATGGGACATCCCTTTTAAACCCAAAAAAAAAAAAATTGTTAGAAACTCATAGAATATGTGTTTAACAAAACAAAACAAAAATGTCTTTGTAACTAAAAATTAAACTTTCTCAAACAATCTAGGAAAATATAAGAGTACATAAAGCCTAGAAAATCATAGTCAATGCTCAAGAAACTAATATGGGCAAGTGAAAGACCTACAAAAATTACTATATATATTAAATAGTTCAACAACATAATGAAATGCATAATTGGTGGGATGGATAGGTGCTAGTTGTCTTGTGCAAGATGTCAAGGGATCAAATTTGGATGAAAGCAAGGTTTGCAAGGTAAGGAATTTTTTGGACACCTATATTAGTGAGAAATTTTTTTTCATCACGGTTTTTTCTATTTTTAATCATGATTTTACTAAAAACTGAGATCTTTTCTGTGTAAACAATCACGGTTTTTAGGCAAAATTGAGACGTTACATTGTCAAAGATCACAGTTTTTTTATGGTTTTAATCACAGTTTTTCATGAGTTTTCATCACGGTTTAGAACCGTGATTGAAAGATGGGGATTTTTAATCACACTAGGTTAGATCACGGTTTTTCGACCTAGATTAAAAGTGAAAGATCACACCAAAAGACTGTGATCTTTATGCCTTTTTGTAGGATTAAATTTTTACAAGCATATATTTTTTGTAATGATTTTTTTATGAAGACTGTATTGAATAATCTATGCAAAATATATGGAGGGCCTCATTTAAAGGAGTGCGTTTCAGGCCTCCAAAACTCTTGAACCGGTATCGGGTGACAACCAGTGTGCCAACTTCTAGGAGCTTTTGCGTGTAGGCTTGTTTGGCTATTGCTTTTAGAATGAATATTCAAGAATGCTTTTCAGAAAAACTCTTTGAGAAATTACCCAAAAAAATAAAACTCTTTGAGTTCGACAGATTTCGATAACTTGTTTCTGAGGAAATTTTTTAAAGAAAAAGAATCCATTTTCAACGAAATTAAACCAAACAAATGTTGACATTTCAGAAAATGTTTTGCTATAGAAGTACTAAAATATCGAAATCCATCCGTTCCTATTTGTTTGTCCCACTCTCTCTCTCGCTTGCCTTTTTTCAAATAAAAAAATTAAGTACTTCGGTGTATCATTTTTAAAATTTTTTTACACCGAATTAAAGTACTCGATGAATACTTTAATTCGGTGTAAAAAATTTTGAAAAATGATACACGAAAACACTTTAATTTTTTATTTGAAAAGTTGCACGACTTTTTGTAGTGGACAAACAAATAGGAAAGGATGGAGTAGGACTCATGAGCCACCAGTTTTTGTGTTTTTCCAAAACAAAGAAGTCATTTTAATAAATTACGTATATAGGAAAAGCGATTTAAGAACAGTATCTGGCTTCAATATTGATCAGTCTTATCTTTTTCCTACTTTCTGACTTCCAAGAGGCCTATAAATTGCACCCCAAAGCCCTCACTCAAACATAGGAACTAAAATTTCACACTACAGGCAGAGGGAGAGAGAGAGAGAGAGAGAGAGAGAGAGAGAGAGAGAGAAAGAGAGAGAGAGAGAGATGGCTTCTTTCCCAGTCATTGACATGGTGAAACTGAATGGTGAAGAGAGAGCAAAAACAATGGAGATGATCAAAGATGCTTGTGAGAACTGGGGCTTCTTTGAGGTAGTAATTACTCCCTATGCTGGCTATGCAATTGTAGATTTGAAGCTATATTATGCTCACAAGTTTTTTCCTGATTTACTTTCTTTTTTGTTGTGTAAATTATGAAGTTGATGAATCATGGTATATCCATTGAGCTTATGGACACTGTGGAGAGGCTAACAAAGGAGCATTACAAGAAGTGTATGGAAGAAAGGTTCAAGGAAATGGTGGCAAGCAAGGGTCTTGAGGCTGTTCAGTCCGAAATCGACGATTTGGACTGGGAATCCACCTTCCACCTGCGCCACCTTCCGGTCTCTAACATGTCCGAAATCCCCGATCTCGAAGAAGATTACAGGTTCATAATGTCCTAACTCTACGTTCTGGTTTCAAATGATATGCTATATGTGTGGTGTATTGAATTTTACATACTCATGTTTTGTGAGTGAAAACAGGAAGGCAATGAAGGAATTTGCAGGAAAAATAGAAAAGCTAGCCGAGCAGCTTCTGGACTTGCTATGTGAGAATCTTGGGATAGAGAAAGGGTACCTCAAGAAGGCTTTCTATGGCTCCAAGGGACCTACCTTTGGCACCAAGGTCAGCAACTACCCTCCGTGTCCCCGCCCGGAGCTGATCAAGGGTCTCCGTGCCCACACTGATGCCGGTGGTCTCATCCTTCTCTTCCAAGACGACAAGGTCAGCGGACTCCAGCTGCTCAAGGACGGCGAATGGGTTGATGTCCCACCACTCAAGCACTCCATTGTTATCAACATAGGTGACCAACTTGAGGTACAACTACAAAAAACCCAAAAACATTTGCCTCCGTAAAACTCCCAAAACTGCGATTCCAACACTGTAATTGTTTCTCATGGTCATGGTGTTATATATAGGTAATCACAAATGGAAAGTACAAGAGTGTGATGCACCGTGTGATTGCTCAGCCGGATGGCAATAGAATGTCCATAGCCTCATTCTACAACCCGGGCGGTGATGCCGTCATCTACCCGGCACCTGCACTTGTGGAGAAAGAAGAGCAAAAGCAAGTGTATCCGAAATTCGTGTTTGAGGACTACATGAAGCTTTATGCTGGCGTCAAGTTCCAGGCCAAGGAGCCAAGGTTTGAAGCCATGAAGGCTGTGGAAAGTACCGTTAACTTGGGTCCGATCGCAACAGTTTGAGTTCATTTTGTCAAGTGTGTTTGCTTGTGTGTGTGTGTGTGTTAGCAAGGCTAATAAGGCCTAGTTCTTTCGGTTAGAGCTTGTATTGGAGTTGAAGGCGTTGATGTCTGGTTGTGGGGGTGTAAGTATTGTATAATAAACAGTAACGAGATTTATCTCTTTGATGTGAAATTTTTAGTGAAAAGCATCCTTGTTTGTATGTGTATGATTGTATTGTTTCTGTAGGTAACTTTGGCCAAGTTTCAAAACGTGCTAAACGGGGTAAAAGTGCTAAGAATAATTGATGCTTGTGAAACTCTCGAAATCTGTGTTTAGTATTTTTAGCTTTTGGGAAACTCTCCCTGCATAAGGAAGTCCAGTTCCATAGTTTAAAGTGAAAGACATGTACGAGTAATTGTAAAAGAGAGTTCACAATTGAGTTTAAAATTGCTCTACACTTGTGCAAAGGAAAACAAGGATACAATACTAGATATTAGCGTTTTGTCCGTTCAATGCACGGGGAAAGGAAAAAACGTCAGTGAGAAATTTTTTCCTAGTTAAGTGTTATCCCGTACACCAAACGGGCACAACGTTTTGGGTAAATTAATTTCAATTGTGGAAAATGTAAAGACACGCAAAGAAAACAAATCAAAGCTAAAAGTTTTAATTTTAAAACACAACTCCCCACCTCCCAAAACTCTCTCTCTCTCTCTCAAAATTTCTTAAATTTAAAACATCAAAATTTTGAGAATTTAGGATCGGAGGTTAGAAAGCTTTAGAGTCTTAAGTACATTTGGGTATAGTATAGATAGATAGATTCCTCCACACTTGAGGCAACAGCTCAAATATTTGGTCCTTGGGGTTTCACTAAGAGAGAAATCTAAATGAAAGCTTAAAGAAGTTAAACCGGCACAAGTGCTTCTCAAACCCCAAAAGGATACTCCAATGGGCTATCCAATCTATAATTAAGTACGAAACAATCCTCACAGTAGAAGAGGTTCACATTCACTTATTTGCCCTACCGTATTTCTCACTTTTCAAGTTGGTTTTCTGCACATGTTTTTTGTTGGTACTTCTGCACATGTTTTTTTCTGCACATGTTGGTATATAATTACCCAAACAAGTGATACAAAAGACTTGAGTTAGGAGCAAAAACAAAAGCTTCTTATTGAGAAGCCATGGTCTGAATTTTCATTTCAATTGATAAATAAATGTTGAGAAAATAAATAATAAAGTAGTCCCTCTCCCCAACAGTTTAAGCTTGTAGATGTGTTTGTGGTTAACAATTTAATATGGTATCAAAGCAGACAATAGATCCTAGGTTTGAACCTCACCACTTGCCTAATGATTAAAATGAACCTCACCACTTGCCTAATGATTAAAATGAACCTCACCACTTGCCTAATGATTAAAATGCACAACTGTTTAGCCTGCTTATGGAGGACAGCCTAGCTAGACATGAGAGGGCGTGTTGAGAATATAAATAATAAAGTTGCTCCTCTTCCTAACAGCTTAAGCTTGTTGATGAGTTGGTGGTTAACAATCTAATAATAAACATTCCCAAAACACAAACACATCTAGGATCTCGAACCAAGTCCAACACAAAACGGCTGTATCAACCAAATAGACATACTAACAATTGATTTCCAGCTAGAAAAGCTAAATCTAGGTGGTTATTTTGAATCTTTGACAATTCAAAATCTTCCAGATAGAAAATCCAAGGCACACAAAACAATTGACTACAAATATGCAGGCAACTAGACAAGTAAACTGAGACCATTTTACTCTTAGGCACGGGATTTCTTACCTCATGATTGATGTAAGCTGGTGAAAGCAGGGTAAACTGCTGTCCAAGCCACTAAGACTTCTATACATGAAAGTTCTCCAGGATCACGCAATAACCAGCCACATAAGCCTAGAAACAAATCTTTGGGGTGAAACCGCAAAAAATTACTGATCCAACTCCAACAGAGAGAGATAATATGCTGAGTTCCATCACAAACCTGCATTCTGCTTGTATGAGTACAGTTCCAAGTGGCCTTGTAATAGAGGATGGGAAGTTCAAGGCTGGCAAGAGAGTTAGGTCTGCTTTCAGAGATAATGTGTGCTTACTGAAGTTCTTAAACGGATGAAGATACCATTAATGTCCTCACTTCCTCCACATCAGACCATCATCAAGGCTTGTCTATGAAAATGTAGTGAATGCTGCATTCACGCCCTCTTCCTCTTTTTACCAGCAGAGATAAGAATATTTCATTTCTACAACCACCATGTTAACACACAAAAACACCAAACAACAGGCAAAATAATTTTCATCTGAAAAAGAATTAACAACAGTTAATTACCAGTACAAAACTAGAGAATAATGCACGACACGATGAATGGCAGTCTTTCTTCCTCAATGAATAATATCAGACCCTATGAAACTAACTACCTATACCTCACCTACGTTAATGGTTCTCACTTGTTTGGCCAAAGTAATCTGTTTTCCCGATAGGATAACATCCGAAAAAGGTATCTAAATTCACCTTTCGCTTCTGCTGCCAAGGTGGTTTAATGAGCCAGTCGACATTTGACCTTCTTAATGACATTAACAACCTTTAGTCTGACTTTAACCTACTTAATCATAAAAGGCCTACGTAGCCAAATAAAATGTAGGAATTGATCATCTGTCCATGTCATAACCACAATGACCTTTAACTGATCTATAGCTTTTGAAACCAAAAGACAAGCGTTTTACAGTGTGTTTACAAGCAATAAGGTCATGTAATATAAAATTTAAGGCAGGGGGTTGGGGATTAAACCTAAGAATAGGTGAACTTGGAAGAAGCATCCATCATTCCATCCACTTGGCTAGATAACAAAAACAAAAGACAAGCTTATAACTGGAACATTGCCATGTTTCAAGGACCTCCAATTTCTTTAAAGGTAGCTAGGTACTTTTGGGGAAGAAGATATATGCCAGGCGTAGTTAAGTTGAACTACGCAAATTCTGCTCCATCTTAATCTACTGAAAACGCAACCTTGCAGAAAAAATGTTTTCTAGGTTTGTCTTGTGTCTCCGTAACAAATGGTCCATTTATTGATGGGCGAACGACGGGGATTGAACCCGCGCGTGGTGGATTCACAATCCACTGCCTTGATCCACTTGGCTACATCCGCCCCTACCCCCGCACAGGTTTAAGTCTCTATCTATGATAAGATCCTTTCTTTTCTATTCCCGCTATCAAAGAGAAGCTTTTTCCTATACTATAGTTGCAAGTCTATTGTTGTGTTTCGGAATTAGGGGAAACAAAGCTTTAACAAGTAGAAGCTTCCTGGCAAAGCTTCAAAGGTAGAGGAGAGAGGATAAAGCTTTCAAAAGATTGAGAGAGCACCTCTAGAATGACCACCACTTCATCTTCATCTGTCTGCTTGTCCCTCCCTTAAATGGCGAGATACTATATGGCCGATTCTCTTTAGCAAGAAAGCGTGAAAGCAGTGGCGCAATCAGTACTCTTCTGCCCTATCCCGTTTCCCAGGAGTTAGGTTTTCCTAAAAATGGCAGATTTGTTTCTTATTTGTGACTGTGATTTTCTTTCTTAAAGAAAGGCAGCAGAACTAGGACAGGGAAAAGTCATGAGAATGTTCCCTTATTCTGATATGACCGGCTGTGTATGATTACCTGTTTCGAAGGAATCCATCACCAATAAAATTTATAATCTACTTCAGAGGAGAAAAATAGAGAAACGATTTGACCAATGTCGAGAATCATTTTCCACAGGTTCAAATTTTGAGAAATGAGAATTAGATCAGTTAAACAAGACGTTCGTAAACAAATGACATCAGTCACAAGCAGAAAGACAGATATAGGCCAATTTATCAATGAAGTCAAGAATGCAAAAGCCAAACCCCACTTAGAACAGAAAGCTAAGCCGAAACGCATGTCCCAACACCAAAGCACTAATTATTTCTTTAAAAGAACTCATCAATACTGCAAAAATAATTTGTTTTGGCCAGGTAAAATTTAAGCTCGTACTTTCTGGTGAGTACACAACAGGGTGGCATTGCCACATGACTTTCTATTTCAAAATAAAAAAAGAAATGAACAAATTCAATAACCTGGCTTATGTTGAAAGAAAAAGCACCCCCTCTCTCCAATCAAAATTCTATAATGAGGAGAAAATGCAGAACCAACTAACTGAAGGCACCAAGCACATAAACAAAATTCAATCTACTCTACTGCTACTTCACTTAAGTCAGCCTTTTTATCTGCCTTATTAGCCATGTCAGCACAAAGGTTCACAACTTTCTTGTCATCCCCTCGGACCGCATCACCATTACAGCAATGGTTTTTCAAAACCGTTGAAATGTCCGCGTCAGAAGCCCCAGCAAGCTTGAATTGCTCAATAGCATCATCCATGTTCTTTTTCCAAACATCCAACCCCAGTTTAAATTCAACTTGAGAACGCTCAAAGAGCATGTTACCCCAAAACAGATGTATCTGTGATCTCATCAATGCTGCCTGTTCCGCCGCTTCAACAGCTGATATCTCTTTTCGGTCACCGTTCCCAGACGACTCACCTTCATTACCATTTCCTTGTTTGTTTCTTCTTTTCGCTTCTTCCCTTTTCTTCACACTTGGATCTTTTAGCTCAATAGCTCTCTTCTCCTCCACCTTCTCCCACATCTCTGTCGCAGCTTTCATTTTCTCCTCTGCACTGTCATAAAGACCAATGGTTTCAGTAGGATCCCATGTTGAGAGTTCTTCTTTCTTAGCCACTACATAGGACCAATGAAGTTTTGCCATTTCAAATTGTTGCTGGCCCAATGCAAGTAACCCCACATAAAAATCGGGTTTAATCTTCATTGCCTCCTCATACTTCTCTTTGGCAAGAGTATTTTTCCCTCACCCATTCATAAGCTGCTTGAAGCTGTATCGCCACCATCTCTTTTTCGGCAGAGTCATCAATGGGAATCCGTTTCCTTGCGGCACACACATGTACATTGCCCCAATTGAAGAAAGCCAATGCAACCACCTCCTGGAATTTTGAGGCAGCCTTATTAAAAGGGCTTTGGGCCTGTTCACTGGTCACTGTATCTTCAAGGGCTTCTGAACACAGCTCCATCCCAAGTTCATGCAAATCAATATGGGCATCTGAGTCAATACCCACATGGCTTCGGAATAACCGAGCAAACTCAACTAACCAGTCGTCCATCTCCACTTCTTTGAAATCAGGGTCCTCTAAAGCTCCAGACTTTTCCTTGGGAGCATCCTTTTCTGGCTTATCAGTTTCGGTATCCACACTTTCCACAGCAGAACCACCCAGAGAAGAATGTGAACCGCACTCATCTACTTTGATCTCCTCAGTTGCAAGAGATTTCTCCTCCTCTTCCAGTATAGGTGGCTCCTGCTCCAGACCCACATCAACAATGTGCAATCTCAACATCCCAACTGAGTCGACCTTGTCTGTTTCAGTATCTTCTACAATAACACTATCAACAGACGACTCTGCCAACTTGAGTTCTTTAGCACATGTTATAGTCACTAAATCACCATCACTATCCTTATACTTGATCAAAACCGACTTTGAAGATGGGAAGCGTTTGCTTACAATCTCCCTCAAACCTCTAAAGTTGCAATTCACAGGCATTTGGGCTAGCCTTATGTCATGATCATAAACAAGCTTCAATGGCCTTAACTTAACTGCAGTCTCCAATGCCAGTGACACCGATGAAGTTGCCTGATCCTTTTGGTCACCCTTAGTTACATTGGATATGGTAGAACCATTTGAAGGCTTCGAAACAAGCGTTGGTAAGTGGTTTTTGACCTCAAAGCCATTTTCAGAAAGAGGAACCGATGGAGGTTTATCCGGCTTATTATTACTTGGCAAGGCAACTGGTCCCAGTGCTGAAGCTGCTGCCTTCTTTGGCCCGGACCTTGCTGGTAAACATGGCCCAATACCAGAAACCGGTGCTCCACGAACCACAAAAGCCCCAAGAGCCGCTGGAGAAGGGCGGCTCTGGAGGTCCAGCTGGGCCTCCTGACAGGGCCCTAGAGCTGTCCTCAATCGCCGTCCAATCATCAAAGCATCCCCATGATTTGGATCAGCAGCCAATAGAGCCTGCACGTCTAGCATCGCCATTTCATATTTTCCTATAGCCTCAAATGCCTTAGCCCTACGCAGTGGCGGACCCAGGAATTTGCTATAGTGGGGGCACAAATTTTTTTTATTTACCGGAAACAAAATGTTACTATAACTCGACGAACAGTACAAAATTTTACCAGAAACAAAAAAAATTTATTTACCGGAAACAAAATTTTACTATAATCTATATTGTATTGACTAATACAAACACCGATGGCCGACAGGCGACAACCATGTATTTATATATGGCGAGAGAGGAGAGAGAGAAACCTGGAGGTGTACCGTGTATTGTTCCGTAGGCTAGGCAGCAGAGAAGACGTTGATGCTCAATGGCAAAATTAAACCGAACGGCCGGTGAAGATGTTAATGCTCAAAGGCGAAATTAAACCGAACGGCCGGAGAACTGACTGTAGTGCGACATTGAAATACCGATCGGCCGGAGTACTAACTGATTTTGGTTTGTATTGGGTGAATCGGTGACTGGGTTCTTTGGTTTGTAGTGGTGAATCAGTGAATGGATTCTCAAGTGAATGGGTTCTCAAAAAAGGAGAGAAGCAGGTTTGTTTTTTAGGGCCAACCAAGTAAGGCAGTAACGCTTCTTTCGTTTTATTCCCTGTTTAATTTTTTTTTAAAAATTGGTGAAAGTCAGTGGGGGCACGTGCCCCCACATGCCCCGGTCTAAATCCGCCCCTGGCCCTACGAAGAAGGGCCCGGACAAATTTGGGCTCAACCTGAAGCGCCATAGAACACTCAGACATCACGGTTTCATAGTCTATGGGCTTCATTTGCATCAAACAAGCCGCTTTGTTGCTATGAAACACAGCTCGATCCGGGTGGGTTTGGGGGGTAACTTTAAGGGCATTGTCATACTATTCAAGAGCACCCACATAATCTTTGGCTTGAAATCTCCTGTTTCCTTCCTCTTTGAGCTCATGGGCTCTTTCGGTAAAATTGAAGTGTCCAAATTAACACCACCATTAGCATTTGGTATAAGGTTGTTAGATCCTGAAACTTGATTTTGGTTAGCACCACCTTTCTTTTTCCTAATCCTACCCCCAGATTTTCCCATAAATTCCTCTCACCCACTATAACTATAAATATCCAATTATACAAGCTTGAATTCAATCAAGATAGGAAAAAGCAATCCTGAAGTGGGTACCCACTCTGTTGGTTGTATGAAGAGCATCAGATAACAAAATCAATGAAAAAGAAGAAGAAAATATAAAATGTAAGAATGGCTACTTACAAATGACAAATTAACACTTTGTATGTTTATGTTGTGTGATTGGAATGTGGAGACCCAGAAGCTGTATTGAAGAAGATGGATGGCATGAGATGGTTTTGCTTCAGGTTGGGGAGCAGAGTGTAGAGATGGAGATTCAAGTGAAAGACAGGTTTTTTTGTATCTCTCCATGTTGAAGCCCTACGGCAGATTCTGAATATCCACAATGGACCCCCTATGAGTTACTTCCTGCGTCCCAATTTTTTTTTGTCCCTTTTGGGAGTTCGTGCCACTTTTCAATTGATTATATATCTCGCAATTTATATTGTTTTACGTGATTTTGAAAACATTGTTTTGTGGAATTAATTGAGATTTATCAAACAAGATTCATATTGAATAATTAATTACCGATTTAAAGTTATAACTTATTTATTATCCGGTTAGAATAGAACGAATGACCAAAATTTGGGGATGGAGAGAGTACTTTATAAAGTTTCACTAATCACCCATATCAAACTTATCCCATTGAGAAAGTGTATATGATATTATGGAAAATTCTAAAATTAACCTATTAGGCTGTCATTAAAGTTTGAAAAGTGTGTTGAAATATGTGAAAAATTTATAGGAATATGTGAAAGTGTAGAGAAAAGTAAAAAAAGTATACTAGAGTGTTTGTGTCTACTATTTAGTCCTCTTTCTGCCTTATTGTTAGCTCAGGAAGCTGTCAATAAAAGGACCCTTTTAGTATTTTGCGTTCGTGCTTCTTTTTTCATCTTTTCATATTTCGGTGAATTTAATACTACTAGGAGTACCTATGAATACTGACATCAATTTCCATTTATACTTACCCTCGTTCTAGTTAGAAATTTCTCCAGATTTAATCTCTTTTTTTTTATCATTACGACTCCAAAAGTATTTCTTTCACCTCTGAAGGTATTGAGCCGGTCTTATTATCATATTCTTTCTTATAATAACCCCAAAAAAGGGTCATTTGAGCTAACTATTCAAAATTCATGCGACATACGCACTTTATATGTTTCTTTTCAAATGATACGATAGGTCTCAATGTCTCTTTGTTTTTTTATATGCATTTGTAGCATTGATTGTGGAAATACACCCGAAATGTAAAAGACAACAATGAAATGGAGTACATTTATGTCACAAAGAGCCATTCAAAAAAAGAGTCACAAATAGCACTCTTTTTTTCTTTCTTTCTTTTTATATAATTTGCATGCATTTATAAAATCTTTCTCCCCTTGTTTAATAGTCTTGAGAGATTTTAAAATTTTAAGAACATATGTAATCACTACATTGAAACTACCATACATAATACAGTATATACTATCTCATATTGTCACTTGATTTTTACTTTTCGATAGAGCTAAACATACTTGTAAACGATTATTTTAAAAAAATTGTCACCTTGGCCCCTTGAAAAAGGACTCTCAATTAGAACATAAAAAATGGAAATATAGACCAATAATT
Organism: Vaccinium vitis-idaea; assembly: GCA_963854785.1. Taxonomy (NCBI): domain Eukaryota; kingdom Viridiplantae; phylum Streptophyta; class Magnoliopsida; order Ericales; family Ericaceae; genus Vaccinium; species Vaccinium vitis-idaea. The sequence goes on along the minus strand of OY978216.1, from coordinate 18,983,645 downwards.
AGGAAAATAGTCCAAAAAACAATTTTCTTTTTTATAGGATACCAAATAAATAAATAAATGTTCAATCAAACATTTTATGACGAGGGTAATGTGGTAATTATACATCAAAGCAAGGCATCTAGGGTTGGAATATGGAGGGAAGGCTAAGGAAGGAGTCGCCCACCCTATAAATACACAGCCTGCTGCTTTGTCAATCACACTCCTCCAAACATATTAGTATTCCTCTCTCTAGCTAGGGTTCATGGTTGCAGAAAAGCTGCAGGAATTAATATCAATCTCTCTCTCTCTCTCTCTCTCTCTCTACGTGTATATTTGCATATGTATCGATTCTCGTTGTTTAATTTCGTTTCAATAATTAGATACGATTCATTTTAAGTATGTGGGAAATAACCATCCTCTGTTTGAAATTGAGAAATTGAAGTGCAGAACATACCATCTGTTTCTTCAAACATAACAGGAGGTACAGAAATGATCATGGCGAGATATCGTTTCAGTCGTCACTCTTTGAATTGACGATTCGATTGTTGCTCGTCCACACTCCGCTCATAATTTCCCCTTCTTCTTCTTCTTTTTTTTTTTTTTTTGAGGAAAATTCATTCTCATATTTACGGATTTTGGGAGTGCAAGTGATGAGTAATTTTATTCTTCACTTTGAACTAATTGGATAATTCGTTTTATCCATGAGGAATCGTACGCAAAACTGATGCACTCTTCTGTTTTATGCCTCCACCTGATTATTATTATTATTATTATTATTAATTATTTTTAATTTTGGAACCCAGCAGCATCGCAATAACGAGAATAGTGAAACTGTGAAAAGCAAAATTGGATTCATGCTTATGCTGGGGTGGGGTGAGGTGAACTCAAGAGTTTCCGATAAGGAAGGAGAACTGAACTTAGACCCTAGATAGGAGCAAATTCCTATTAAGTCCCAGGCCAATAGGGCAACCCATTCGTGTTCGTGGATTTCATGTTTTATACTTATACATACGTAAATGTGCGCAAGCGCAAATATGTGTATAATGGTTAACATGTGCATATACATGTATGTATATGTAGAGAGGGACGACAAATATGTGTATATTGGATGGTAAACTGTTGGTAAAATTCATACAAATTGCAATTGCAATTGCAGAATCATAAAGGAGTATTCGAGAACCAAGTCCTGTATAATTACGGCCTCCTAAAAACAGATTCGCTGCCTACCGAGGGTGTCGGCCCTTGTTTCCAAGATAAAACGTTGCTGGACCACAAACTTCGGAACACTTCCGATGAACACCTTGGTTTTGAGCCTTCCCTGTCTACCTGAAACTCTTGTGTCATCAGAGGAGAGCCTCTGTAATTGAGGAGTAAATCCAGAGATTTAACTGGTTTAGTTTGGGATTTTGATGATGGATAAAAAATACAGCTGGATATAACCTTTTAATAGAATGCTAAAGTACTTCTCATTCCAAATTTAAACCATTCAAGCAGCAAGAACAAGTACTTTAATTGTTCCTCGGCTATTCGCTGTTAACATCGTTGGGCTATCACTTTTCCAACAAACAGCACTAATAAAATGTGATCCAGAATCGTCCTCAGCTTCCTCCGAATCCGAAGAAGCAAACCTATGCCAAGCTGCTGGTTTGGAAATAGCCTGCAAATGATCCCCGAAAGCGAATTATAATCCGATTAACTGTAGAGATATATACTGTAGCTCTATCTAGTATTCAAGTAGTTACCTTGTGATAGACAAAAACTTCATTTGTTTCGCTGCCACAAGCAATGTATTCGCTGTTTACTGTGAGACCGACGAAATTTTTCTCATTCGTGTGGCCTCTAAATGTGCGCAGCTGAGAGGTGGAAAAACAAGAAAAGCGGGACAGATTAGTTATAATTATAACTATTACTAAATGCCAGGGTAGCACATCCCACACTCTCCTCCAGAGACACTCATCAGATTAACTACAACTAACATTTTTGCATTACTATTTCCTAATTAATTACCATCATATGGGAATTAATTGGCCAACTATTGTAGAAAGATGGCGTATTGCTCAACTACCAAGTTATAACTTACTGGAAGATTTTCCTTGACATCCCATAACCGCAATGTGCTGTCAGTAGACGCCGAACCAAGTTCATTGCTGGACAGAAATTTTACATATGAAACAGCTTTCCGATGTCCACTGAAAACATGCAGTGGTTGGCTGACATTTCTCAAATCAAAATAATGAATGTTGTGATCCACAGAACCTACCTGCAAAAAACATAAAGTAGTTAATTTATCACTACCCGTCTTAAAAAAATCTTCTCACTAGATACTGCTCCCTCTGTCCAACTTCATTTGTCCATTTTTGAAAATTCAGGAGATCTCACTAAATTACCTATATTTTTTCATTTTCTTCTTTTCTAAATGATTTTGCAACTTTATCTAGCAACTGAGTGGATCTTTTTGCTGATGATCTTTTTGTTCTATGTGGGGGTGAGGTAAATTCTCTCTTTAGTCGCTGAAGCTCGGACTGATTTTCACCTGTTTTTTTCTGGGCTATAGCCAAACATGCTTGAGAGTTCTATTTTTTATGCTGGGGTTGATGATAATACAAAGTCTAGTTTGCATGATATTCTTCCTATTCCTGAGGGGGGCTTTCTTCCTGTCAGATACTTGGGGGTTCCCCTTATCACTTCTAGATTGAGAGCTACTGATTGTGCTAGTTGAAGAATAGAATCCTTTCGAGGATTCAGTCCTGGTCTAACAAATCTCTCACTCACGGGGCGAGAGCCCAGCTGGTTCAATCTGTTTTGCTCAGCTTCCAGGTTTACTGGGCATCCATTTTCATTTCACCGCAGAAAGTGGTTCTTGAGATTGAACAGCTGCTTAGAGCATTCCTTTGGTCAGGGGCTGAGTTAAAGGGTACAGGAGCAAAGGTTTCTTGGAAGGATGTTTGTGTTCCAAAAGAGGAGGGTGGGCTTGGGTTTAGGCTAATGAAGTACTGGAATAGGGCTTCAATGGCTCAACACCTGTGGGCAGTGTGCAAGAAAAGTGACACCTTATGGGTCAAATGGATTCATACCTACATAATCAAAGATAAGAGCATTTGGGGTCTTAAAATTCCTCCAGATGCCTCTTGGACAGTTAGGAAAATTCTAAAACTCAGAGATAAGGTTGGGAATGGGATTTACACTTTCTTGGGGCTTGTTGATTGGCATCTGTTAGGCCCTCTATATCAGAAATTTGGGGACCATGTAATGCACAATCTTGGTAGATCTCTGACTGTCAAGGTTTGTTCCATCATCCAGGAGGACAGATGAATTTGACCAAGGCCAAGGAATCCCATTATTCAAACCATCATGAATGCAACCCCTAAGGGTATGGTACCTGATTGTTCTTCCTCTGATTCTGTGCATTGGAACCTTACAGCTGGTGGTGTTTACACTGTATGTAAGGTCTGCTTGGGAGGCATTTAGGAAGCATCACCCTCCTTTTCTTTGGCACAATAGCATATGGTTTAAACACCACACTCCAAGGTGGTCTTTCATCCAATGGTTGGCAGTTTTGGGGCGATAATCCACAAAAGATCGTCTTCTTTCTTGGGGTTTACGTTCCCACATGTCCTCTTTGCGATAGGGAGAATGGGTCCCACTGTCATCTGCTTTTCTCCTGCAGCTTTGCCGAGAAGGTTTGGTCCTCTATTATGGAGCGTAATGGTATTACTGATGGCCCTACTGAATTACCTGGTGTTCTGGCTTGAACAAAAAATTCCGGGGCAGTAACTCCTTAACTCATTCTGTGTTCAAGTAGTCTTTGGGATTCATCCATTTACTGGTTGTGTAACGAGCGAAATGGGAGAATCTTTCAGAACCAACGCATAAATTGCACTCTTCTGCAAGGTTTTACTGTGAATGATGTTCAAGCTTGTCTCTGCTAATGGAGGGGAGTCAGAGCTACATCACAAAATTTAGCTCTTGCTGCTGCTTGGAATAGTAGTCGACAGATTTTTTTCCCCCCAGGTGTTCTGGGCACTAGTTTTTCTTAGTATTGTGTTGTCTTCCCTCTTACTAGCGGGTAGTTTGTAAGGACTGGGTCCTCCTATTTGTGGATGTTTGTGCTTTATAAAGACCATAGTTTACCCAAAAAAAAAAAAAAAAAGCTGAGTGGATCTTTTAGCAGACGGAAACAATGATTTTTTTTTTATATAGTACTGTTGATCCGATTAAAGGGCATCATTGCTGAAATTTGAAAAAAGAAACAGGAAAGAGGGAGTCGATGGGAATGACATCCATATTCACTGCACAGAGAGGACAGAAGTTGAGAGGCAAATCGTACCGCAACGTGAACGCTAGATCCTGGATTATACTTGACAGAACATATATTTGCTTTCATGTCAATATTAAGAACACTAGCCTCCTGTTTTGTGCACCAAACTTTTACCTGTTGCATATAAAGAGCGGACATTAAGTGCAACTGATACAAGACCAAGTGAAAATCAACCAATTCCTTTCCAAAAGATATTGATCATTACATGTCCATCAAACTTCCTCCAAATTGGATCGAACCTCAGCTCTAAATGGAGAGCTAAAATAGCATTTAGTTTACATACTCGGAGTAAGGACCAAAGGAAATGCTGACATACGGAGGAAAAAACAATCTGTGTGACATAAAGGAACTCATCTGAACTTTAATGATTACTTCCTCCATCCACTTTTGTTCGTCGTGGTTGATCACACAAACAAATGCTCATAGACCTATTTGGCTAAAAGCCTTACAGCTAATTTTTTTTTTTTTTTTTGCCAAAAAAGATCGAATATCTTACTCCAATACTTGAACAAATTAGAAAATAAAATGCAATAGCTATCATCTTATATCCCATATTCACAATAATAATTACTTCCAGAAGGATCAAATGATTCACAAAGATAGCACTCTTCTATCTCAACCACTATATTTTTCCTTTTATAAGCGTCCATGTCAATATCTATTCGTTGTCGTAAACTAAGATGAAGCTTTCCAAGTGGAGGAAAAAAAGGCTTTCATGTGTTACAAGTACCTTGCAGTCATCACTCCCGGATACAAGCATTGAAGGTTCAGTGCGTGAAAAATCGACGCTCCATGCTCGTTTTTCATGTTCTTCGTACTCCATCACACTCTGAAAAGATAATATTGGGTTAATAAAGGTCAAGAGTGTTGCATATTTCCTCAAGTTCATCTCATATTTACTATTCGGTTGGGATATCAACAAAAGGCAACTCTTATATTTATATTTTATTTTGGCTTTTTGCTAGCAAAGTCAAGCTAAACAAGCTGAAGTTGTTCGGGACGTCGTTAGTTGTTTTCATGTTGGGGATGCAAAGATGGGAGCTAAGAAACAGCCAACTTGTTTAGAGATGTCAAATGATGCAAAATAAAGCCAACTTAAAGTAGAGATGCCAAAGCTTTAAAGGAAAAAGGGAAAATAGAGAACTCGGTGCAAGCCAAATTACCTGACGAGTAGTTACATCCCACACAGTTACTATCCCCTCATAATCGCTACTGGCTATATGGTTCTTTGTATACTTATTCCAGCTCAGGCAACTAAGTTTAGACCGTGTGGACATTTCCACAACTGGACATTGAACATCTACTGGCTCATTTACCACCTAGAAAACAAGAAATGGACAGCTATTACAGAGTGAGAAAAATAAAAGTATTTGCCTTGTATGACAAAACTCATTTCAAAGATTTAACACATGCAGTTTCATAGTTATAGATCTCTTTTACATTGGAAAAAGTGTATTCCTGTGATTAAAATTGGAAATTCATTGGCATGGTCATGTATCTATCTTGGCCAAAGCTCTAGAAATATCTTAAACAGGACATGTAAAACGCCATATGAAAGATTGGATATGGAATGAACCAGCAAAATCATCAGTACCAAGAAACCACGCAATGTGCTTTAATTGTCAGATATACCAAAAATAAAAAAATTCACTAATTTTTTTTTTTTTGAAAGAAAAAAAAATTCACTAATTGCTGCAAAACATGTTGCATATATGCCTATGTTTTCCATTAGACCAGCTATGCAGTGCAGGCTGACATGTAGTCCCTTGGCAGAGACATTAAAAATTCGTTCATAGCAACCACATTCATCAACTGATGTCTCAGTATCTTCCCTGAACATTTTTAGATGCAAATATCAAGTCTCCGGTTAAAGATAATGCTGCATCTCCAGTTGCTCAGACCAGAACAATTGTCCCACACTTACCGATGAAAATTCAAAGACCTTGATGCGCCTTGAAACTCCGGCAGTAGCAAACAATTCATCATCTCGATCAAATTCTATGCTGGAACAAACAATAAGGAAATAAAGACATGGTTGACTTGAATAATACAGAGAACAAACAAATGAGAGAGAGATTTCAATTCAGATGCAAATGTAACGTTTCTACCATTAATATAAACTTAGGAGAAAGGTTTACATTTTTTGCAGCTTACACATCCATAACCAGGCATATAATGCGAATGGCATGTTCACATACTCAAATACACCATTGCATGTCCTAACTAAGTAGTCAAATAACACGTGTTATTTGTCTCAGAACAACAAAAAAGGTGGAAACCATTAGTTCTTTGTTTAGTGATTAGTCATTTGAGATCAAAATTAGCCCCATATGCACTTGAAGTCTTGAACTCATTTATGCAAGTGCAATTACTCAATTATGTTTTGAGAGCATATGTAAGTGCAACAACTCACCTTGATACAATATTGGCCGAGTGAAAAAGATCTCCATGCCTAAGCTCAGCAATGACTCTCAATCGGCTACCAATAGAAGAAATGCAAATACACTTACATCAACACAAAAACTAGAGCAAAGCAAAAGAACAAGCGGCTACCTCAAGTGAAAACAAAATTACTGACAAAGCAAAGAAACCTGTATCGCGTAAAGGTAGAAAGCACAGACTGGAAATCCTCAAGTCCTGCATGATAACCTTCTCTATTCACGCCATTCACATCCCTTGCTTCTTGTTTGTAAGACTGTCTAGCCCCGTGTCGTCGCTTTTGCAAGTAACACTCTTGCAGGTCATTGAACTGTTGGGAGATAACTTATTAAAGAACAAAGGTCACAAAATTTTATGTAAATGACACAAAGCTACATGTCATTTGACAGAGTTAGTAAGACTGGGCAGACAGCCTCAAGGCCTATACCTAAGTACAAAAGGGGTAGGCTTCTATAGATTGGAAAGTTAGAATGTCAATTTACCAAACAATATATGTACAACAAAACATAGTTTTTGGCCGATCAACACCAAAAAAAAAAAAAAACAATTTCAAGTTATGCATATAGAAAACATTTCTATGCAATTTATCAAGCCGAAACTCTCTGTATCTAGATTTTGAGTAGATTACACTCATTTTTTCTTCAACGGAAATTGTCGAGTAAAAGTACTGACCGGTGCAAGGACCCTCCTTTTTCTTGCTAGTGCAAGACTTGATTGAGCAACATGTTGTGAATTAGACCCACCATGCGCATCCTCTCTTTGGACTGTCTGAGAGCTTACAAGAGTACTTACATCAGCTTTCCTGCTCTGTGAATTGCCTGCATTCATCCGGCATAGGCCTTGTACATTGGGGAGACCAGAAATTGGGGCATTGATGTGTCTATCAATCAAAGAAGGCCATGCGTTCGTTGCAGAAGGTTCATCCATAAGCATCCTCAATTTTACGGTATATCTCTCCTTTGCCCGATATAAGTCCATTCTATGTCTCTCTACAGAGTTTAAATCCTCCTTAATATATTGGAGATCATTTTGTATCTAGAACACAAGAAAGAGAACATTAAATTCTGTTTCAAATCTTTTGCCATAAGAACCTGTGGAGTCATGGAATGCTAAATGGTACTTATTCTGGATATATGTAATAAAAATATGAGGTCATGGAACGCTGTATGGTACTCATTCTGGATATATGTAATAAAAATACGAGGTCAGTTATCAAAATCTTGTAATATAGCTCTGGTAATATTTAAGGATATATTTGTAGGTTCCATAGGAGAAATGATTGTTCCTCGAGGGGTCGTACCGGCAGGTAAACGGAACATGTAGCTTGGTGATGCACACCAGCCAAAAAACCGGTCTGTGCCGGGCATGTTCTGGAATCTCAGCCGTTGCAAAAATACTAGTAGTGTACTTCATATTGCAAACCCAAAAATGTGATTTTTCGGCTAATTGATCAAACTAATCCCAACCCTTTTTAGCAGTTTTATCCAAAAATTCATCATTGCACATCATGTCTACAAACTGACGCGTTTCACAGTTTAACCTGTCATAAAGAAATCTGTAATTATCCAAAGTTAAGACTCTTCTTTGATTTAAGTAAATTTTACACTTTCTTGTTTCCGAAGAATAATCTCATACTCATGGGGAAAACTTTTCCAAAAATAACTTTTGCACCTCTTGCCATGTTCTTTCAGATCCTTGATTTAAAGAGAAAAACCAACCTGCAGCCTTGCAACGATTTCTCGAAAAATTTAACCTTAACTGCATCAACATCTAGGTTGGATTGTAACAACCCGACCCGGCTGTCCGTGGACATCCTTCGGCCTGAACCAAGCGGCCTCAAAAGATATATCTCAAATGTAACATGTAGCCTTGATGGATATACTTATATTTCATGCGAGTCTCATGTCCCTAGCCAATGTGGGACTAGGGATCTCACAATCTCCCCAACTTAAGATCGCAACGTCCACGTTGCGTCCAATGGTCCAACAACCATCCACCAAGCGATGTGAGACAATTATCCACTTAAGCACGTCAAGCTCATCAAGCTCGTCTCATGTGGGACCCGCCCAAGCATGACACTTGAAAAGAACCTCAAGCTCCTCCCTAGTTGGGCCTACCCAAGCAAGTTTGCTCATGGAACCCGCCACACACTTCCGGTTGGTGTAAGATCTAATATCACCTGCAACGACCCACGCTAACTGACTTGCAAACCCTTAGCCTAACCACGTGGCTCAAATAGTTAATTTCGAGTTATGCAGTAGCTGCTTGCGTTCCCTTATATATATCGAATTCACTTTCAATATTTTAACCGATGTGGGATGGATTGGGTTCCCACCCAAAAGCTCTTGCGAAACGTCACGCAGTTCAATACTTCGACAAATAATTCTACAACATTTCCCCACCCAAATCACAGGATTTCACAAACAAAAATTCTAGAAGTTCAGTTTTACCCACATGACATTTACGGTCCCCTTTGGGATAATTTGCGGGTATTTGCAACATGATCTACAACATACATACAACATGATTCACGACATCTAAATTCTCTATTATCTATCACAAAAAATGAAAAGTACTGTTCTTCAGTAAATGAACTTTTGTATCTTGTGACTTCTAAATATGTATTTTTGGGTTTATGACTACTTACTACTCAGAAACAAATTTTTACCAATTGTTACAAAGAAAAACTCTATCGTGCATGGTCATTGAGCAAGAATTTGGACCCCAACACTGATAATATGAATGTATACTGTATATATGTGTATGACTTATCTATCTGTCAAAGCCCATGAAAACAAATTCAAGTTCAAGCACCTGACTAAGCTCTTCAAGCTTTTGCTTCCTTAGGCAATGCAAAAAATCTTGGAGAATCTGCATATTTGTCTCAGCTTCTTCTTGCTCCATTTTTCTCTTCTTCTCTATAAGCACAGACAAGAGGCGGTCTAGCTCCTTAACTGACACCTCACAACCCTGTCTAGCGATCACACACGAGTCACATTCCAACAAAAGAAAGCAGTCAAGTGACAGTAAGTAAGTAAATCTATCCACAATCAAAATTAGAAAGTGACCTAAGAATTTGTTGCTTTCTTGCGAGTGGAAAAGCGACGAAAGTTGACCAATGTAGGACCCAGTAAATTAAACAGTTCAAGGTCGCGCACCCCATGCATGGTTTCTCAATCTAACTATCAAACCCGCTACAAGGGTAGTTTGATGGAAAAGAGAATTTCCCCAGGGAACATCTATTGACGGCGTGGTCATGCATAATGATCTACTGAGAGCTATTTCTGCAAAAATGCTACAATCCATGCTTTACAGCAATGCAGATTATAACAATCAAACCACAAGTTCAGACTTGTATTACTTTCTTAGCCAGAGAAGGATAGATTGAAACACAATATGAAGGCTACTATGCATTCTGACCAAGCAACAAAGGCCATAAGTCGTCCTTAAAATGACAAAAGTCAACTATGAATGGGAGATGCCTGATAAAACCAAAATGAAAGAAATTGCAAACATTTTTCCATTAGATTGTACTAGTTTAATCACAAGTTGTAGAAGATAAGACCAGTATCCTGCCCATTTTTTTGCACCAATATCTGATTGCTAAGTCTTCGTTTAAAGCCAAGAGAAGGATTCCATCTAGCCTGTACATATGAATAACTTTCTGGGATGAGAAGAATTCATTGATATCTTGGTTAGAAAATCGTGAGAAGTCCACATAAAAATTTTAACAAGAAAACCATCCAACCTTAATATCAAAATATAAGAAAACAAAAACAGGCAACACAAGAAAGGTAGCAAGATATTCGCGTCTTGTTCGTAGTGCATTCCATATTATTTGTATTCCGTTATGTTGATGAATTTTAATAGGACTACCGGACAAAATAATGTTTGCACAAAGGACTACTGGAGAATGAACGTAACGTTTATGCCAGGTCAAAAGGAAAAGGACAATTCTGTTTTACCAGCAGGAATATTCATTGGTGTACCTAATTGAGTTTTTCCAATCAAATCTCAACAGAAGACCAAAAAGAACCTGGGTACTCTAAATAGTATGATAAAGCTCAGAATCCAATATGCATGATAATAGTGTACCAAAATATTCCGAAGCGCAAACAACTGACCTCTTGCAATGCCTGACGAAGCTGTTCAAAAGGAGTTCCATGTCTTGCTATCTGACGAGCATACGTCTTCTTCAATAACTACAGAATTTGATAGAGATATTAACATAAGCTAAATTAGCATGGAAGATATTATATCCACTGGATAGTCAATGTACAGGCTTAGTAAGGGAAGCAGCCGAGTCAGAGTAGGGCATTCTCGTCCTAAATGAGAACGAGCACACGTAAATGCTATACCAAACCCAAATATCTGCTGCAGAATAAAGCCATAAAGAACTGCTGGGAATGATTTAAGTGCCAAAGGTAGGAAGTAAAAGTAGGGCACTGAAAAAAACCAAAGAAAAAAAATGGTTTCTTTAATCCACTATCGTCTCCATATTGTTTAGGAAGATTCCACTCCCTTCCAGAAAATCTACTGAATCTTCCAGCCGAAAGGATAGAAAAGAGTGGTTTCTCTATTGTCCTGTTGAATAATAATCATAATTCTAATCTCCAAAACCAGCCTAAAGAGAATAGCAAAGGCCCAATAAAATACTAAAAGGGGCTAACATCTCTAAAATCAATGACAGAAGCATGGTAAAATGAGGGTTAAGGTTTGTCCACCCAAGTGGGATTGGCCGATTCACATGCAGGTTGGTTTTTATTTGCGTGTATGTGTATTTGAATAAGGTGCGCAGTCCAAAATGCACTCAGAAGCTCACATTTGAGGCTTCATTGATTGCATGGGGATTTTTGGATTGTGTATAAATAGAGATTTATTCTAACTCTGGGAAGAGGTTGAGAACTTGAGATGGACAGTTAAGCGGGACAAACAAAGATGTGAGGGTGTGAACAAAATACCTAAGGGGAAAGCCTAGAGGCTAGGTGTTCATGGTGAACGAGGGCTCGATTTTTTGTACCTATTTGTCTCCCGTTCTAAGCTCTGCTAATGCATAGAAGATTATAGGCCTCTCCCTTCAATGTATGCCATTTAGGCCGAACTTTGTGTGTATCTTTTCTTTTCTTTTTTTTTGGCAGCGTTGTCCAATTGGGATACGTACCTTGTATCATTTTTTTTCACTTTATGAAAACATATCGGAATACATACCCCGTATCTTAAGATACATTAACAAAAAGTTATACTGTTAAAAATATTTATATCAAATGATAAACTAAGATATTAATGCATAAATGAAGAAATAATTTTTTAAGGATACAAAATTGTAAGTCTCCTGCATGGGATATATCACATTGAGGCTTTCTAGTGCCTCTGTCAAGGAAAGAGAAGAAGAGCTCTTAATGCAAAACACGATTGAAATATGTCTTTCTTCCACTCAAGCCCTAATGGATTGAGGTTATGTTTTGTTCAAATGGTTTGAATTTTGCCATAATTAGATCAAGCGACTCAGAACGAATTTGGGGTTCCGCTTCTTAAAATCAGGTTTGACTTTTTTTTCAATATTTAATCATAGGAATATATGATTACATGCCAAATTTGGATACACAATATATCATAGAATATGTCACCGTATTATTGTATATGAACACAAAAAAAAAATATATATATATATATATATATATATATATATATACGGAAATCTTCTAGTCCAAACCCTCCCGTAAATAAGAAAAAATGATTTTTTTTGTTTTGCAAATTATTTTTGGAAAATCCGAACCGTCCAATGTGTTTAGAAAGTGTTTTCAAGGGTCCACGCGTGAAATCTTAAAAAAAAAATACCGGGAAGAGCTTGATCCAAGCAGTTTTTCGCAAAAACTGTATTTTTACAGTTTTGCGAAAATTGCTTGGATCAAGCCTTCCCGGTATTTTTTTTTGAAGATTTTTTGCGTGGACCTTTGAAAACACCTTCTGAACACATTGGACAGATCGGATCGTCAAAAAAATTCTCGGATCACGGAGATCCAGAAGTCCGGATAGGAAGTGGAATCTATATATATATAGGATAGGATACGTACTCGTACATACGTTTAAACAACTATGTTTCCAAGTGTGTGGTGCACAAGATTCCGGTTGCTTCGGTAGCATTGCATGAGATGGGCAGTCAGAATCTTATTCTAAATAAGAGTCATAGACATTCATTCAGAAACACAAGCATAATTACAATAGTCCACCGTACGTATAAGAAAACAGAAACATAACTAGATCCAAGAGTCCTACGTTTTCCCCCGGCCGCATTACTCAACGATCGCACAAACTCAGAAAACAATGCAATAAATTAGTATATCACCTTATTGAGAAGAAAATTGGGGAAAAGGTGGTTGGGCGTGAGGTAATGGCCACAACAAGGACAGTCGCTCTTGTTCTGAAGATGCGTGGCAATGCACATGTAACAAAAGCTATGTCCACATGCCGTCAGAAACGCGTCCTTTGTGATCTGCATGCAAATAGGGCACAGAAAATCCTTGTCCAGCTCACTCCCTCCTGCCTCCTCCTCCTGCGGCGGAGCAGGCAGCGCCGGCGGAGGCTCCAAAGGCGGCGGCGGTTCAGACTTCACCGTGAGCACCAGGGGCCCCATTGAGCTCTCTCCTCCCATACACGACTATACAGATTGCTCGCTCTCTCTCTCTCTCTCTCTCTCTCCCTCTCTCTAAAGTGTGTGTGCTGTGAGGTTGTTGGGGTTTCCGTAGGAGTGACGAAGAAGGGAGTGATTTTTTGCAGGCGGAGAGGATCCATGTGGTATGGTTTTAGAGAGAGAGAGAGTTTTGTTGTGAGGGTAGAAACTGACCACGTTAGGCGGGCGTTTCTCATTCGATTCGTTTCTCTTTTCTTTTTTTTTTTGTATCTGTGGGAGTACACAAAGCGTTTTTGAATTCATTGTCGTTTTATCGGGACCTTCTACGGGGGATTCGGGGGCTTGCTGTCTCGGGAGTACAGCAGGTGCTGCTGAGCATTGTGCGTCGCCGTTTTGAGCATTTGTCAACTCCACCGCTTAGGACTGATTTGGGTAAATTGACAAAAATTGATTTTTTGTGATCTTTTTGATTTTGTCTTTATTCAAAAATTTCTTGAATAAGGACAAAATAAAAAAAAACCAAAAAAATTAATTTTTTCAATTTACCCAAACCAGGCCTAAGGGACATTAACCAAAAGAACCTATCAACTTCTCTTCTTTGCAAGCATTATGCGGTATGTTTGGGAAACATTTTGGTTTTGGTTCCCGTCTTTTATTTTGTATAGTTTTTCTTGTCCTTTTCTTATTCTTAATTAATGGTTTAAGGCTTTAAGCTCATCTTATACCATATCATATGCCATCCAAACTATAAACAAAAGTTTAAACCATTAATTCGAGTATTTAATTCCTGTAATAACCCGAAATTCCGTAAATAAAAATTTTGATTAATTAATTCGAGTATTTAATTTTAATATCATGAATCGCAACAATATATTATTTAGTTTAAATAATTCAAATAAAAATTTGTTTATTCAATTTTATTATTTTTTCGCGCCGTAAATCAACATGTGCATACCAGGTATTACACCGTTTTGCGTCCAAGAAACTCTACAATTTCCCTACCACACATCGTGTAGCCTTAAAGTAGTAACCTACCTATTTATTACCTAAAATGGAATATGTACCATTTTGGAAGTCTAAAAATAGCGTTTAATGGCAATTTTGACCTATAATACACTAAGTTTACTACTACTTTTTATTTTTGGATTTTTGTGACTAATGTAGGAGAGAGAGGGGCCGACTAGGGTAAGAGGGAGGGAAATTATTTCCCTTGCCGCATAATTTTACAGGCGTGCTTCTATGCACATGTACGCACGCATTTCGGCGTCGAGATTTTTATAAAACCTTAAGTTTTGTACTTTTTGAATCTTCCCAACAACTAGGAAGACTACCTAGCTAGGAATTTTCGAACACAACCATTTGTCTCCTTAAAGTTAGTAGCCCTATATACATTTTTGTAGTACACTAGTTTGTATTTTTAGCACACAAAACCAACTTTAAGGGGTATTTTCCCCCCTTGTAAATAGGGAATATATTCCTTAATAAATGAGGGAACATTTTTCTATCCCAAATAGTAACCTAGTTAAACCTAGGTATTAATATCTATTATTAGCTATATATATGCATATATATATATATGCATATATATGCATATATATATATATGCATATATATATATATATATATATATATATATATATACGCCACCGATCCAGTCAAGGATCCCGGATTTTCCGGATTGAAGCGTTTTGATGCTTTTAACGATTGTTTTTGGGAAATCCGAGCCGTCCAATGTGTTCAAAAGGTGTTTTCCAAGGTCCACGCGGGAAATCTTCAAAAAAAAATACCGGGAATGGCTTGATCCAAACAGTTTTTCGCAAAAACTGTACATTTACAATTTTGCGAAAAACCGCTTGGATCAAGCCCATCCCGGTATTTTTTTTTGAAGATTTCCCGCGTGGATCTTGGAAAACACCTTTTGAACACATTGGACGGCTCAGATCGTCAAAAAAATATCGAGAAGGTGGAGTCCCGGATCCGGGACTCCCGGACTAGATATTTCCTCTATATATATGTGTATATATAGTTATAACACCCCATGACTAGTTTCATGTGTATAACTACCCAAAACTCCCCACACCAAGGTGGCCATGCACAAACCATTTATACTTGGACACTTTAAGTCCCCAAATGTGACCTTCCTAGCAATTTCCCAGTGACACAAAACTTAAAAACCTAAAACTAGACCTAAACCTAGCTAGGGTTCCTTATCCTTTCCTTTAATGGAAAGTTGTTTGGACACTTATAAGACGGAGAGAGGGCCGTCCAAGGGAGGAGGGGAGAGAGCTTGGGATTTTTGCCTATAAATAGCAATTATTTCCTCATTTGGAAACTCACACCAAAACCCCTCACTTGCCACCTTTGGAAAAACCATGAGTTCTACGTGAAACTCAACCTCCAACCACCACCTTCCACCACTTCGACCACCCTACGATCTTAAAGGTAGTAGAAAAGTTAGTGGGAAAGTAGTTCGAGCAAAAGTTAAGTAGCCGTTACGCCGCCGGAATCAACCTAGCTAATTGGCTCCGACTAAACTCGGATTAAGGTAGATACTATATCCTAACCCTAGATTAGTCTTTCATATTTACTTTTTAATTATGTCGTTATAATGCTTAAACATTATTAGAAATGACTAGGGAGGGATGGCCATCTCGGCTGACCCTCCCCAATCCAACCCGTCCCCTCCCCGAATGGATAGGAAATTTGGGGATTTCTTCGGGGATCGGGTAGGGTATGGAGATTTTTTTTTTAAATTTCGGGGATCGGGTAGGGGATGGTAAAGTCAGTCCCATCCCCAATCCCCGCCCCTCCCCACTCCCCTCCCCTCCCCTCCCTGCATCCCCGTTCACATATTATATTATAAGTTTATAAGTTATTTTCCCCTCGATAAGTTTATAAGTTATAACTTATAACTTGTTGGTTGGTTGTATAAAGAAGATTTTCTCATTTACTTCTATTTTTTGTATCACTTTTGAGTGAAATTTTAATCTACCCAGAAACCAAAAAAAAAAAAAAAAAAAGAACAAGAACAACAGTAGCACTTTTGAGTGACTTGGTACGTTTTAATTATTTTTTGGCACTACTTTTGTCATTAGCTTTGAATTTTAATACAACTTTCCTGGTATTCACTTGAATAGTTTGAGTGAACTTTTGGATCCCCGATTCTCCGTGGGGATCCCCGTTCCCCGCATTGGGGCGGGGATGGAGGTTAAAAAAAAATCACCGGTGGAGATTGGGGAGGGGATGGGGATTGATATGAGTTTGAGATTTGGGGATGGAGGTAGTGGTATCCCACCCCCTACCCTCCCCATGCCCGTCCCTAGAAATGACTAGTCTAGATTATGGTGGATAACTAGCGATAATATGGAAGGTCACTCTTTAAAAACACACGTAGTCGTTATAATGCACGATTTGAAATTGACTCATCAAGATACGCAGTTATAATGCCCAGGTGGAGATTGACTATTCAAAATACGCAGTTATAATGCCCAAATGAAAATTGACTTTTCAAAATCGTTATAATGTCCGACTCATTTTCAGAACGAAAAAGTTTTTCAAACGATACAAATTTTTTCTAAAAGTACTCTACAAATGTTTTGACTTGATTGAGACTATGGAATGACCCAAGGCTGTTCCCTTGGTAGTCTGTAAACAAAGTCAAGCTTCGCGTTGACTAGAGTGGAATAGTGATTCTAACTAGACTCGTCCGGCCATCCAATCTGGGACTATCCTGGTTATTCTATTGTCGAGGGAAGGTCGCTAAAATGAAGTTTTGACTTTATGTAAAACAATATGAGAAAGGAGATTTTGACTTAAAGTGACACGGTTTTCGAGAAACAATTTGCATACGGAAGATTTTTACGAGATTTATGGCAAGTGCACAATTCACGAGACGATACGACACAACACATTTTTCAAGAAAAAGAACGATTGATTTCACGACGAAAAATAGAGATGAGAATGAGAATGAAAATGATGATGTGATGAATGATTGATACGGTAGTGCCGTCTGAGTGCCGCTCCAGTTCCGCGGGGAGAACTTGGTGGTTAGGACTTAGCGGTACATCACGTAGTGGACGGACCTTATAAATAGACTGGTTAAGTTCAGTGATATAAGACAGCCGAGACTATGTCGTGTGAGACGCGGAGTGAATGGACCTTATAAACAGACTGGTTAAGTTCAGTGATATAAGACAGCTGAGACTTCGAGCGGAAAGATTAGTGACCGTTAGAAAGGGTAAGTAGAACGGGCCAATAACTTTCGAGAGTTGTTAATGTGGATGAAATTTGAAGAAGAATGCTGTTATGAGAAACTGATACGAGATACTGACACTGCACTCTGATTTTGAAAATGATATGAGACACTGATTTTATTACACTACACTCTGTTCTGTTTGACACTGATAGTTGGACACGCATGATATTACTGTAACATTCTGCTACCTACTATATTATTCTAGAATTGCTAGTTTAAGTTTGGGTAGAACCATCTACTGGGCGTCCCCGCTCACGGTGTTGCACTTGTGTGACCCTAACATAATACCATGATGTTGCTTTGCGACTCTGACGTATTATGCTAGATTATCACGATGAACATGAGGAGTATTATGGAGAACTCGGAGCCGGAGGAGCTGCCGATATGGGGATCGACCAGGCAAAGGAATTTGAGAAGCCGTAGAGTTTACCTGGTCTACCTTTTTGTAATCTGTGGAGGACAGATTATTTGTATTAAATTTTTATTTATTATTATTACTGTTTCAATATTTAAAGTTGTAATAATAATTAACGTTTCCCAAAATGTAGAGCGTTACAATACCAACAAGCACCCTCTACCAAAAACTAGTTCCTTTCAAAAAAATATCAAATAATTCAAAGAAAATCTTCAAAACACTCCTAATTTTCCACAACACCACAACCTCTTCATTTAAAAACCTCAGTTTCTCAGCCAAGAACCTACCTCTAAACTGCATTTCAAAATAAAGTAACAAAGGAGCGTTTTTCAAGCATTTTCAAAGGTAAAAAGTTGGCCTTTGTGCCACTGTTCGGTCCTCGAGGGGACTAGTTTAAGTACATTTCAATCTTTTATATTGGATTTGTACTAAAATAAAACCTACACTACGTCAAAATAATTTTTCAAAAAAAAAATCAAGTGTGGAAAAGCAATGGGGTGCACAACTGCCCATTTGGGCGCACCAATACTCTTCTAAAATAGGGGTAGGACTCATGTGCACGAATGCTACTTGTGTGCACAAATGCTAACTCATGAGCACGAATGCTACTCGGGCGCACGAATACTAACTCATGAGCACGAATGCCAACTTGCGCACATAAGTCCTCTCCTGGAACCCATCTTCTGAAAAATTGGCTTTTGCATAATTTCTTGTAGAAATTTAATCCCTTTATTCTGTTTTTAGTTATTTTAGTATTTTCTTTGTCTTTTTAAGAAAAAATTAGACCAGTTTCCAAAAGGTAAAGCGACAAATGCAAATATTTCAAACACATGTAAAATTTAACATTTTCAAATGAGGAATTGGGGTTGTGTCGAGGCAACACGACTCGTGTGCACCAGTCACTATTCGTGAGCACGAGTTGGTTGCTGATTGAGATCATATTTTAATTTCATGTCAAGTTCAACCCCATAAATACATGCTGCATTTTTGCATTCATTAGCCATCCATAGTATATGTTGTTTATCCATTTACCTTTATCTTGTTTTCTGCTCTCCGAATGTGTACAAAGTTTAGTAATAAAATGTTTTTGATTAATCCCACGAACATTAATATAGAGACCGATCTCATGTCGGGCGATGGGGGGGTGCCGTAAAATCTTCCCCTCTCGTAACTTGGCTCCGAACTCATAATCTTTTTGGATAAAATGATCAGTAATTAAAGCCTTTTTCAAAACAGGGCACGAAAGTCATTTTCAAAACCGGTTTTGCGGGCGACTATCCATAAACCCGAGTGGCGACAACAAAACAATCAAAATTTCAAATCGGCGAAGTCGTGAGTCTCGTGGCAGTGTCCATAATCTCACACATGGTCGGACCCCAAGAGCAACCGCAAAGATGTGATATTTCGGACCACACAAACGGCCAGGAGAACAAACCATCAAGATCCTGTCCATCGCAGCGAACCGCTGCCGTCGCTTGCTACATTAAATAGCCATGCCCAAAAAGAGAATGGAGAAGATAAATGTGGAAGGAGGGGGAAAGAGAGAGAAAGAAGGAGGGGCAGGCCCCCCTCCCCCAGAGCGGGGTAGAAACTTTTTTAATCTATAAATTTAATGTGATCTCAGGCTTTGTTTGGCTTAAATAAGCCACTTGGCATATTTTTGTCTTTATTCAAAAAAAAAAATTTCATTTGTTAGTTTCATATCAAATTTTTGTGAATTATTTGTTCGTCGACGAGACGAATCAGAAGAGTAAAAAGTTATAATCCAAACTTAATTTTTTTTTGAATAAATACAAAAAAAATATTTATTAAAAATATTTGAGTTTGGATCATAATTTTAATTTTCCCGATTCCTCTCATCGAGATGAACCAATAATCTACAAAAATTAACTCGAACTAAGAAATGAGAAAACAAATTCAACAAAGTCCAAGAAAATAAGCTCAGTGACTTTATAAGCCAAAAATATCTAATTAGGTTGGTGGATCATTCCATACCTTAATATACTTCGCTCATGATCCATGCTGAGTAGTTCTTACGTCGGTCTCACTGAGTTCCACACAGAGGTGAGTTGCGTAGTTGGCTTGGCGTTCAAATTATGACTCATCATAGACTATAATTGTTTTGTAAAATTTGGACTATTTTTTGAATTTGTCAAAGCATTTGGATGATAATGTGCAGAATAGTTTTGCAATAGGGTAACGTGTAAATTTATAATAAGAATTCAAAAGGTTTCTCTAGCAGTGATTTTTAAATGGAATAATTAGTCATAAATACACAGGCCCTGTTCGTTTCCCAGTTTAGTTTTAGTTTTTATGACATCATCATTTCCTCATTTCTCTCTCTATCTCTCTCCACTCATTACAGCTGATGACATCATCAAAACTAAACTAAACTATCTAACCAAACACAACCACAATATTTTTGTCTATTTGAAGTTGTAACGCTCTGATTTTCAGAAGCATTAATTAAGACAACTAATTAAGATTAATTTAATAAAAAGAGTTTCCGTCAGAGTACACGTTGAAAAACGTGAAGTGCAGCCCATTACAAAATACTTAGTATAGTTTGAGAAATTAATATTACAGACCCATCATTAAAAATAAAGGGGTGGGTTCTACAGATTAAGGTTCAACTCTGGATTCCATGGCTCCTCCTGAGCCTGGTCTGCTGGAAAACCCTCGGCTCCGAAATAACCGTCTCCTTCGACACCAACGGTACCTGCTTGATTGCAGTTTGGCATGATACGTCCGAGTCGCGAAACAACATCATAGTATTATACCAGGGTCACACAAAGTGTAACACCGTGAACGATAAATCACTCAATAGCTACTGTAACCCTCCCAACCTTTGCTTAACATACAAGTACAACATATATGATTGAAAAACAATAATTAAAGGAATAAGCAGGTAATTAATCGTAAAACAGAAAATAAACACATAACTGATTTCATTACTAGCCATTAACTTACATATTCATCTAAGTTCTTAACCTAGAAAACTTTCCTCCCGGTGAACCACAAAGGACTATGACCAAACTGTGATTTACTCCCCCCCTTGCTTTCCCTACAATCGGGGGCCCCGACGGAAGGTATAAGTTACGTACTTAATCTAGCCATCAGCCGCCTAACAAGGATGAATTTTCCAGAGACGAAACTATACCACTGGGCTACGTATGGCAACTGCCAGGTCCTGTAGGTATATAGCCGAAACTGGTCTATAATACTTCCACCCTTATAACGCCTCAGAATTCAAATGAAGCAAATCACAGAGTGTCACATCTTAGGGTTTCAAAATCAAGGCAGACTGCCAAACAATCCTCTGAAACAATCACTTGGCGGAACTGCCATTCAACAACAATCTCGGGGTAACTCCCCATCAATCAATTCCAATTCACTTTTCCATTAACCCCATCGTCTATGTGATATCCGCGTATGATCACCCAACCCGAGAACCTAGTTGTCCATTCTAACATTCAACATGTTTATGGAAAGTGCACTTAACAGTAGAAGCAAAGCGATAACGATATCACGAGTTCACAACCGAATATTCGAATCACAAGTTCACGAAATTCGAATAATCGAAAACCAGGGGTCTAAATGTAATAAATTCAAACTAAAGGGGGTGTCTAACCTAATTTCACTACTCTAGGGTCCTTAGTGTAATTTACAAACTCTGGGGGCTTTTTGTAAATAAACATAATACAATGGCAAAAAGGTAATTTTGTCACCGACAAGGGTAAATACGTAAAAATACTTTATTTTAGTTAATAAAGTCCTATCTTGTCACAAAACGCAATTCCTTGATTTTTTTACTAAGTACAAATTACACATTATGTAATTTACACACACAAGGGTAAAATGGTCATTTTACATCCGAAGGGCATTTTGGTCATTTCGTTACACTCCTAAATTTCCAGTAGTGACACTTAGTTGATAAAAATAGGTTTCGTAAATAAAACACAAGTACGCACGCCAACTTTCATAAAATTACACTTTAAGCCCCTAACTTTAACACAACGATCAAGAATAAGGTTAAGCACAATAAATTCATGGAGAAACTCACATAAACACTCAGTAAAGTCTTAAAATGCTTGGAATAGTTAAAAACATGAACCACAATGAATCTAGGGTTTACTAAGCAGGAAAACACGGTTTGGGGTCAAAAGGGTCACACAAATAGGGGTTCGGGAGCCCAGAACCGGTACCGCCTTTTTAGGGGAACCAGTACCTAGCTCTGACCTCCCAGAACTAGTACCACAAAAAGTGGAGAACCAGTTCTGGCTCCACAGAATGGGGGGAAATGGTCCCGGCCCAGGAGAAAATCGTGGTACATCGCATTTTGGCTCAGGTTTCGTGAAACCCTTGACTTGGGGTTTTAACCCATCAACTCTAAACTACTCCTAGACTATTCTAACACATTAAAAATCTTGGAATAGGTTGAGTACGAGTTTCTACCTTGTTTTGCGAAGATTTGGCGAAAAATTAGTTTTTGCGAAAAATCGGTGGAGGGAGCTCTTTGGCCGGCCTTGGATGGCTTTGGTGGTGAACTGTGGGTACCTTGGAGTGTCTTCGATGATCTTGAAGTGAAAGATGAGAGGTGGGAGCTTGTGGTTGATGTTTTGAAGTGAAAATCCAAATTTCTTGACTTTTCTCACTCTAGAACTTGAAGGGATGGTAATGGGGCTTTGTGTTCTTGGTTTGGGAGTTCTTAGGGAGAGTTTGGAGGAGGAAGAGAGTGAAAGAGAGGGGCAGTAGAGGGTGTGGACAGATTTGGAGTTTGGGGGAGTATAAAATGGGTTTTGGGTGGAGTTTAGAGTATAGGATGGGTGAAAGAAGTACCATAGTGGGTTAGGAAATGATGGGGGAGGGTGGTGGAGTGTATGGCAGTCAAGGGGAGGTCATGTTGACTGATTTTGGATGATGGGAGGAGGTAGAGTGTGGTATTAGTGATGGTTGGTGGTGGTTGGGTAGTATAAGATGATGTATAAAGTACATGTATGCACATATGTGTGTATGTGTACTAGTATTGCTTGTGTATGTGTATGAACGTGTATAATTACATATGAAATGAATTTATAAAAATGTAATGCTCGCGATTAAAATGTAAACGTGCCTTAGGGTCGAATTTGTAGCAATTTAGAAGTATTAGGGTATAAACCGTAGTAATTGCAAAAAAAGGGCCCTAAGTGCAATTAGAAATTAAATAACGCAATTAAAGTAATTAAAATGAAATTAAATAATCCTAAATTTTATTAAAAATTTCAGATTATTATAGAAGGGAAGGACAATGAACTTTTGCAATCAAATATAAAAATAATTTTTGTAATTATGATTTAATAAAAGGATAAAACACACACACACTCCCTTTATTTTGGTTACAAATACCCTCACTCGCTAAAAGAGACTCTCTCAACGGAGACTCTCTCTCTCTCTCTCTCTCTCTCTCTCTCTCTCTCTCTCTCTCTCTCTCTATAAAAGAGAATCGAATCTTCTCTCTCCTCTCTTTGGCTTCTGGAAAAAAACATCAAACTCATTTTTGCTTAACCTTTTCAAATACGGTGTTCTTTTCAATTTGAATTCTCTCTCTCTCTCTCTCCCCTAATTTCTTTTGAAGTCGATACGTCTCCGAGCAAATTGAATTGCAAACAATTGAAGTGTTTGCCAGTTTATTGGGAGTTCTAATCGGTGAATTAAAAATGTTTGGTTCACTGGAAAAATGACAGGAGGAACGAAATCATGCTCTTGAAATGATTATTCCAACTTTTGGTTTGCAATATATATATATATATATATATATATATATATATATATATATATATATATATATATATATATATTATAACTCGGGCTGTCAGGGTCAGTTTACGTGCACCTCAACTAATCTTGTGATCAATTCCACCATTCACTAGCGGGGCCCAAAGCCGGGACAATGCCTATATGGACTAGCCCCATAAGAGTTAATCGCAAACAGGAGTTTAACTCCAGAGACCTAGGAGCAAGCAAAAAGAATCATATTTGAAATGAACTCATCATCCATACATCCACCAAATTACGTGTTTGGCCATCCTATGGGGAGGCTAAAGAAAGACCATTCTATTCCTTCACAAAATCATTACAGGCTTACAGCAGACCAAACAATATCTAATAGTCTTTGGGCTGCACACTATGGTTCAAAATTAGAATTTTTAAAAATTAGTGACATTTCACTAATTTTTTTGGTCATCGGTGGTCGGCTAGAGGTAGGGTGGTGGTGGGCCGGAGTTGAAGTAATGTTTTTTTTTTTTTAATTTTATGTTTGAAATTAGAATTTTTAAAAATTAGTGACATTTCACTAATTTTTTTGGTCGCCGAAAGTGGTCGACCAGAGGTGGGGTGGTGATTTTTTTGAATTTTATGTTCGAAATTAAAATTTATAAAAATTAGTGACCTTTTTCCCAAATCAGGAATTTCACAAAGAAAAAAAGTTTCATTTAATAAAACAAAAACATTACGTGCAATAATAACAATAATAATAAAGAATAATTGAAAGACGCGATATTGTATATGATTCGAAGAAAGTACCCGGAGAGACTTAAGGAGACTTAAGGATTGACTAACTTCCTTCATGCTTCTATATATGGATGCATTTCGTGTGTGAGCAGGATAAGAAGCAAGCCGAAGGCTTTGAGTGCCTAGGCAGTGTGACCAAGGGTCTCTGTATTGTTCCATACTTGTATTTTGTGTTTTGTTCTTAAAGAGAGCTTACCCAACAAAATGTAAGGGTTTTTATTTGGTGGAGATTTGGGTTCTAACTTACTTGTGCAAGGTGGTTTGAACCAACACGACTTATTAGTCGGGCTGTTGTACCCTGGGAGAGACATGCCATGTGGGAATTCTACTGCATCGGCTAGTGGTTTAAGATTCAACCAACCGCAAAGGGCTTGAATCTCCTTAAAGAAAGCGAGATATCCGCACCTCAGTCAGATATTTGTGTAAATCCACTTTTATGGATAATTTTGTAATATCTTACTTGATATGTAAGTGAATATGTGTACTCATTGAGATTTATTATTGAGAAAGGATGAGGCTGCCCGTGGAGTAGGAAATTTGATTTAAAAACCAAATTTATCCGAACCGCGTAAAAATCTTATGTGTTCTCTTGGTTTGATTATGGTTTGATTTATTGGCTCAATACCCATTTTGCGGCAAGAACCCCAACAATGTATTTATACATGGAGAAAATGGGAGCGCATCCCTCTCTCTCAAATTTTTAGTGGAGTTAATGACAGTCAACTTCAACTTGGATCACTTAAAGATTCAATTTTATGTATAGTGGTACTGTTTATTTTTAATTATGGTTTACTTGTAGTATTTTATATGTTTATTTTCTGGTAATGTAAGGTGTTCCGGGTCAGCTTGCGGGCACTTCAGGCTAATTTACACAATGCCTCCCATAGCTCTTTTCACACTTACACGTGAGGTGATGTGGTCCCAAGAGTTACTAATAAGGATAATCGAACCTAAGACCGCAAGACCAACCTGAGGTTATTTTATGCGTTTATTTTGTTCTTGGTTGGTTGTTAAGTGAGAATTTACTCACACTATGGACAGTTAATATAGAAATATGAAATGGGTCAAGTAGTCATGTTGTTTCTAAGAAACAGTGGGCATGCATGCATGAGGTTCTGTTTTTGGCTTGGTGTGGACCGTGTGGTGCTTGTATGAGGGTGATGTACGGACAAATTGTGGAAGAATATGATTTTAATTAAGGTTTACTGGTTGGCCTAATCATTATTTGGAACAGTAATGATTTTTTAACATGTAATTATTGTACAAGAGGATATAATCATTTTCAATATAATTAACCATAGCTACTAATTACCAACTGTGCTAGGAATTGAGTCAGTTTGGAGGGCACTTGTGAGCCTCATATATACTTGATGGTAGCCTCAACATATTTGTATAATCACCATTTTTTTTGCGTGATGATACAAAACCAAAATTTGATTCTTCTACGAACTTTATTTTGACAAATCGCGAGGCTTGAAATTCATGTAGGACGATTGCCCAACCGTTCTTACCATATCAAAAAACGAGAACAAAAAGTTCATCTCATGATATCAAGCAGTTAAAGTTACATCGCATAAGAATCTCACTCCATGTAAATGTCCAAGATACGTAGTGTCAACTGTAGTTTTTTTGTCATCGGCCGGTGGCTCAAATCTACGCCATAATGACACCGACAAAAAATAAATGGTAGGTTCGTGGCTTGAAAAAATTTGTTACAATTCACATGGGGGGTTGTTTGTAGGAACTGAAATTGTGGCTGTTGCTTGTTAGCATGGAAATGCTTGTTAAAAAAAGTCAATTGGTGAACACAATGCCACGGAATTGGTTCATTGTATCTGAAGCCATCTTGCTTTACATATGTGGTATAGTTTTGGACACCATACCCATTCAACCAATCCGTCAAGATAACTTCCCACTTAGCAGTGCTCGACAGTAAACAATAACCACAACACAGAAAATCTTTTTAATTATCTTCCTTCGGGACAACGCAAGGTGTATAGGAATGCTTACACACATCTCGAATAATACCACTGTACACCAGCTGACGGACTCAAGACTTGACAAGTTAAGTTAGTTAACAGGGTTTGGAAGCAGGGACAGAGCTAAGAATTTTACCACGCAGAGGCGAGCCTATATGATTCAAAGGAAAATTTTCAAAAAAAAAAAATTCCAATATAATACTAGAGGTTTTTTTTTTTTTTTTTCCCCTGTAGGGGCGGTCGCCCCTACTAGTTCCCCTGACTCCATCCCTGTTTGGAAGGAAGAAAAAAAGTGACGTACAAATGGCTGAAATGAGTTGATAAAGCATCCATTCAATATGGGCAAACAAAAGAGTTGAGAAACTTGGATTGAACCTATTCTAATATCACTACTTCTTTCTTTGTATTGTTCTCATATATTACAACTATTGTCACATGTTCGCATCAAATGCATTTCTATTCCTTTGCTGGAGGAGATGTAAAAGATTTCTTCACACAGTCAACGATACCTTCACAACCAGCTTCGGGAGGGATACAACCTGAATCGTCTTCAATGGTGTCCTCTTGGTACGAATGAGGAGACTGAAGGTTGCCGTGAATTTGGCAGGCCTTCATTGTCTTGCAATGTTCTCCTTCATCCTCTCTGATGTTAACAAACACGTCGTACAAATTCTCTGGAACAAGGGCAATTTGAGGAGCTGAGTATAACATATGTAGTGTATACTACGTTTTTGTCGAAAGCAAAAAGTCGGATTTCCATTAACCGTAACAGTCAATACTAATACTACTAATGTACTTTTAAGCTAAAGGAATTTCCCCAGAAACACAGCGATACAATGGCTCAGAATTCAGATAGAGTTTTCAGCATCCCCTCAATTAAGTTTTGTGTCGGAGGAACTGTGACTGGCTGCAGAGTACTCTGGTTGAATTTCTATGTACAATAAGTTCTATTGTCCAATGCAAAAGGCTACCCACTCAAACGCCAGTTCACTAGCCACTTCCCAATACAAGCGCACAAAATAGGCAAATGCATAAAGAAAGGAAAAGAACAAGGACAGAGACAACAACGAAAACAGTGACAATTTGTTAAGTAATAGCCATGATGATCAAAAGACAAGATCAGATAAAAAAAGAAATTAATCAACAGCTATTAGACTCGAGCAACTTTTCTCAAGTTTGCTAGCTTGATTTGCCCCCATTTCACAAGATCTGATGTGATGCACGCTATCCTACTTCTATATGATGCTTGATCACAATGATCATAGTTGGAGCGCACAACACAGTGTGCACCACAGAGCCCAAATGCCCATGGTATCCACTAGTAACATTTTGGTCTGGACTCTGGAGTCTCTGGACAAGATGTACAAATGTTAATCACTAAAATTCATCATGTGCAAGACCTTCTCACTTTCCCCATTTCCCAGATAAAAAATGTCAGACTTTATGGCAACCTGAGACGTGAAATTCAAATATATTTTTTTTCCCTCCAAAATCTCAGAATACATGAATCAAGCACCTATTGGACTAGATCCCACCAGTTAACCGCCATGAATTGGTAACTCCACGGTACACCTAGGTATCATCCTACCCTCATTTATCAAACAGTGCTTTGCGGATTGGGTACTGAGTATATTACAGAACTTGTTGCCCGAAACAAAAATTGCAAAAACAATACTTTCACATTAGTTATTCCATAGAGCGTGTAGCAATCTGAGCAATAGCCAACAAATATAATCAGCCTATGGCATTACCTATTTTGGGCCTTCGAGAATTCGGAACTCTTGAAGTTTGAAATTCATCTGGACAAGAAAAGTTTGAAAATCATAAATACCTCATTTGGAAGACAGAGAACCAGAGATGATAAAACAAAAACAACATCAAATCTCATGTGTTCTCCTTTTCCTTGAAAGGCAGTGGAAGTTGAACTTACCAAACAAGTACAAGTCACCCCCTGTGTAGTATTTCACAGCAACCTCAGGTGCAGGCATTTTTTTCAGTTCCTCTGTAACAGAATAGACAGACGAGATATCATAACCAAACCAAGCCTTAAGTCCTAATCAATGGGGGCAGGCTACATGAATCCGTTGTCCCCATCGAACTTTGTCAAGGGTAATTGGATTCATGTCATATATCTAATGGGGAGTAGAAAATAGAGGGGAAACCATTTAAGAGCTAAGCAGATATTATGCATCTCCAATTCTTTTCCAGGCATACTATGAGACATTTGCATGATCTATGCATAGAAGAGAACAATCTCTTTGAATGACAACATGCCCATTGGAAACCTAACATTACAGTGGTTATGTAGTGGTTATTGTAGTGGTTTATTTCAGATTTTCTAGTCATCAACAACACAAGCAAGTGTAAGTGCAACTAAGTGTAGATTTCCAACACTTGAATACTTGAAAATACCTCCTTTAGCCTTGATAAATTTGTCATAAGTTTCAAATGCATGCATCTCTACAACTTCAGAGAAATGATCTGCAACGAAGAAATGATTAAAACATCAGTACCTGAGAAGAATGCTTGAGAACCATTTCTCTGATCTACTGCTTAACTTAGATTGCTCATGGGTTTCTTTTTCTTTTGAGGAAATAGGAGGAAGAAAGAGCTACAGACTCCCTATAAAAGCATTTTCAAAAATAATGCTGTGGTTGTTACTCTAGACAGATTCCTCTATTTGCTTCTTCATAAAGACATAGTGGCATATCCAAAGAGAACATGTATGCCATGAATGCCATCAAATCCATGACAAATAATAGCAGGGGAAAATCAGATATACTTACATGCCATTCTTGGACTTAAAGCATACATGAAGACAATCATAAAATAATAGAAGACAGCGATATGTTGAGCAAGAAAGCGATCGAACCACCAGGCATTTCCCCCCAAATCCTACAATAACGAATAACTAGAGTCAATAATACTCAAATAAAATATGGAAGTATGATATAAAGAAATCAAGAGTTCAGAGTAGTTTGGAGCTAGTGTCATGAGATATTGTAGGCTATTAGCCATCAAGCTTTTACAATTAAGAAAATACTAATTTGTGTGATTGTCTTGTCGGAATCATCAGTTTTCCTCCTAAAATTACTACCACATTTTCATGCCGCTCTCTACTTTCTCAAAGCGTGTCATGACATCCACTTGTTACTGTTGGTTCTTAACTGTAAAAGATGAAGTGGATGGGAAAGACAGAGAAATTGAGAAGCCAACATTAAGGAAAACAAAAGTATCTCTACAACAAAACACTCTGATACTTTTTGGGACCATGTTTGCTTTATCATTAAACATCAAAGAAACAAAAAGAAAAGATAATATGTAAGGAATATCGAAAGCAAGAGCATTACTTCCATTATAAGCAGATGGTGCATCTCATTCCAACTCTCAGCGAAGTGCACTTTCAGATAGTCTGCTCTTCTCCACCATCCAAAGCTCTCATACAAGTGTAGAACGGAGATAAATGCTGCCATAGTATTTCAATTGTGCAATAAGTACATGCTTCAAATGGCAGGATATTAAGTAATGTACGAAGTGCTTTGAACAGAAAAAGCTTCTTCAGGAACCTGATATGCTTTGAAGCACTTCATTAAGGGGATAGTACAAAGCAATACAAGTTTGTAGCAATTGATGAACTATCCTAACCATGGATCACGTCCGATGGATTTGCTTTACTAGGAAAAGAAAAATGGTTAGCAATTAAAATGGCCTTTTACGTCATGTTTCCCGAATCTTCAAGTATCAATCAAGTAAATCTTCTTCTGAGTTTGGAAGATCAGTTCTCTAATATGAATTATAGGAAATCATTTCTTTGAGGACAAAAATATTTACTCTTGTATAAAGAAATTGCTAATGTATCCTTAGATTCCTCTTGGAGAGAATTAAGCAAAAACTGAAAAGTAAAGAAACTTTGGCACTCACCAAAATAAGGAACTCTCGCAATAGTTTCTAGTACAAAAAATCTTGCATAGTTTCGGTCACGGTACAGAGTATCAAGTATCTTTATGACTGAATCCTGCAATGATTATAAAGTCAAATACAATGTATAAACAAATAGTAACCTCTAAAAACAGAAGACACGTCACATTGGCAGACAAATGAAGAAAAACTAAAGTGTAAGTCAACATAAAGTGACTAAGTGAGTCAGGATCCAGATATTCTTAGCTAAATATTGATATGGTATTGTGTACAACCTTATTCTCTCCCATATTTTATACAGAACCAGGTAAAATCTCAAAATTAATTAATTAAAATTTATACAACTGCGCACGTTCCAACAACTAACTTGCAGATATCAGTATCAAAGAGCATATATCAAATGATTGGCTGACATCTGAACAGTCCAACAGTAATTCGAGTGTGTCCACCATCCACTATTACCTACGCAAACCACCCATGTTTCAAATATCGTGTTATAATGGCAATTCCCGTATGACTTCTTCTTGTCTGTTTTGCACAGTAAGTTCTTAAACATACATAATAACATGCTACCTCAAAGACGAGATACGGATTCAAGATAAATATATGTATCAGCAATCATATGCATCCAACACTATGAGACACATCTAGGGTAATTAAATTGCAAAAAAACCCCAAGTAACCATATTGCTAATGGAATTTTGGAGAAACTAAAAGTAAGAAAACTTACCGTAAGGAAAATATTAATTGATTGTTCCAACTTAATAACCCAACTCTCCAAACCACTAGAGGATGCACTCTCAGATGACTCCCCAGGAGTTCCTTTACCATCATCGTCACAAACACTCTTTGGTTGGAAGGAGTCTTCCACAGCTACTTTCTTGTCATCCTCTTGCAAGACTGTCGCTTGGACTCTAAACAACTTCCTATAAATTTTGCAAAGGAGGTTAAAAATCAGAGTAGCAGCAGCTAGCAAGGAAACATAACCCACGAGTTATATACACAACCCTTGTTACAATTTTCCAAGTTTTTCAAGTACACAAACATGAAAATTGTTAACATGGCACATCAATGAGAGACAATTCTATAAAGTTCTTCACAAACAAACATACAGCTTTGTTCCTGTGTAAGCCTCAGTTTAAGCTGAAAAATGTTCAAGATTCAGTTGTTATGTCATTTCGGGTGCACAGACATTTTCATTCACAATCTCACATCATTTTCTCGTCCACCATAGAGAGGATTCAAAAGGAAAATGAACAATTTTAAGGGAAATTCCGTAGTTCTGAAAAGTCAAATGTCTCTAGATTTTTTTTTGAGCCGCATCAAATATCTCTAGATGAGGAGAAGCCTTTAGTACACCCCTCAGGAAAAAATAATTTACTAAAAAATATAAGAAACGAAGTCACACCCAAAAATGCGTAACCTGTCTAAAAAACAAGTAATTGACAACAACAACAACAAAAAAAAATGATACCGTAACTAACAAAAATGCATAACGTACGGTAAGAATATGCCCAACATGCAACAAAAAGCGTAACATTTCTATGGCATGGATCTCTTCCAAAACAGTTATCAAAAGAGCAATCTTTGATTACCTAGGTCGCAATTGCCCAGAAGAGAGAGAGGTGAAGCTGAAGGGGATTGGTTTGGTGAGCGAACACGACTTTCTGAGACTTCCCTCTTTCATGGAGGAAGCCGATGATGACACAGTTGTTGAGCAAACCGTAGAAGAGAGAGTAATCGCCATAGTCTCTCTCTCTCTCTCTCTCTCTTCCCGACGAAGTTGCAGAGAAACGGAAGTAAAATTCAAACTTGAATGAAAGAGAACGAATTTGGAAGGAAATCGAAGTGAGGTTTAGCAAGGCGAAAATATCCAATAACTTTTTAATTTTAGGGAATTAAAAGAGGGAGAAGTTTGTCGTTTTATTCGGTTTCCTTTCTTGGTCATTGTCGTTTTGCTCCAACTGGGTTTGGACGGGGCCTATTCCTCGTTGGGGCTGCCATTGGGCCTTACACTTGTTCACATGGGCCGATAGTTGATGTAGATTAGGTGAAAATTACGTTACAAGAATTCTCAACCATTTTGAAAGAAAAACATCCCCCGACGCTCCGAAAAACAAATCTATATAATAAAACAGAGCGGAAATTATCTACGTACACAAATAAGAGCACCCCCTCGAGCAATTGGATCGTATTTTATGTTAAAGTTGCTTAGTTTTCCGTTTGATTAGCAAATGAGTTCAGGTGCTAAAATCATAGGTATTTCAAATCACAAAATTAAGTGGTTCCGTTTATCGTTTTTCGATTTTTTTTTCACATTGAATTAAAGTACACGAGGAGTACTTTAATTTGGTGCGAAAAAAATTGAAAAACGATAAACGGAACCACTTCATTTATTGATTTCAAAATCATGATTTTCGTACCTGTTAAACTCATTTGCTAAAATCATGGTTGATTTTAGCAACCCAATTGCTAAAATCAAACGGAAAACTAAGCCCGGGCTATAACTTTAACATAAAATACTAAAATATGAATTTGCTAGAATTTAACAAAGAGGCTCGGGCCAATGTTCATACTACCTATGGCCTCCGTAGATCCATGATTCTCACAATTTGCACGGTTGAGCCACAGGGTAATTTTATGCTCAATCAGAAGATAATCAGTGGAATTCCTTTTAAACACTTTCCGGTGTTTGGTCTAATCTAGGCTTGATTGGAAGTTGGATAAACCCTCAAAATGACATCGATTTAAGTATTATGCGTGCCAATGTTATTGTTGACGCAAATTAAAAAACATAACAACCTTGAGTTTTAATCGTAGTAACGAGTCCGGATTAAACACAAACAAGCTTTGTTAGCATGGGTGTAAGAATCATAAAACCACTTAGGCCATAAAGTGATGATCACCCTAGGCTGGGCCTATAACGACTATGCCTCCATTGATGAAGAACTCGCCAAGAAAAGGCTAGAAATTATACTAAACATAACGGCTTTTTAAGTGATTAAAGAAGATCGGTCTTACCGTCTAAGGGGTGTGCCGATGAGATGTGTACGGGAGGGTAGACCAAAGGTGTCCTCCTTTCAATCTCAAAGGAATCCACAACTAAGACTAATCTTAGATTTAGGTTTGGTGTGAGAAACAGCCGAGTAGTCTCCGAATACTCACAACCAAACCTTAACCTATTAATTAATTTTAACGAATTCAAGCTAAAGTATTGAAAAGAGAGGATAAAGATATGAACTTGAAATGAATATTTTAAGACTAGGAGAGTGCACTAAACTACAAAAACTTTATTAAAGAAAGATCTTGGCTAGAAACTCCAAAAACTAAGGAAAATTTAGGCTAAATTCCAAAGGGAAGAAAAGGAGAGCTAGCTAGAACAACGTAGAGAGATGTTAAAAATCTGAATAATGCTGAAAAATATCCCAGCGTTGCTTAAATAGGCTTGGGAATGACCACACAAGACAAGGGAAGACAAAGTCAAAGTTGGCCATATGGACAGAGTTGTACCAGTACAAATCGGGCCTGTAACGAATCATGCTATATGTACAATTATTTCGGCTCCAATCATTTACAATCCCCTCACATACATGTCGAGCCCACATACAATTATGGGTGTAGGTCCCACATGTATGTGAGAGGGCTGTAAATGGTTGGAACCGAAATTGTTGTACAAATAACATTTTTGACCAAACGAATCATGCTATATGTACAACTATTTCGGCTCCAACCATACGAATAACATTTTTGTACAAATAACATTTTTGACCAAACGAATCATACTTGCACAGACTTGTTCCGCGTACCTCAGGTCCTCGGGACATTCTGGAAGTCTGGAACCATTCCACACTTCCGGAGTCGTCTTATTTACGTAGAAATTTACTGAAACACTCAGCAAACGACCTTACGTGCACAACTAAGAATTGGCATTCTTATTAGGTGTTTATCATGTACCGTCCTCTCATCCATCAGAGGACTCCATCAAATTTCTCTTTTTCATCAACTGAGGATATTACTTTACACATACTTTTTAAATGTTTTAGTTTAGGCAAGATTGACGAGCTGGTCCAATTTTTTTTACCCAAATGATGTCGAGATCCGCTTGATTTTGAAAAAACACAAAAGAATTGGCAGAATTTTTTTCGACCAAAATACACCTTGCTAGACTCTAACACTCACTGATTGGGCTCAACCATACCAATTGCTCTTCTCCCTCATCCTCGCTCATTATCCCACATTCTCCAATCTTTCCTGGCCTCTCTTAAACTCGTACGATAAAAAAACCCCTAGATTCTAATCGAAAACGTACCGCTCTTCTCCCTCGTCCTCGCTTATTCTCCCACCTTTGCTTGCATCCGTAACCGAAATCTGTATTATTGAGGTAAACTCTCTCTCTCTCTCTCTCTCTCTCTCTCTCTCTCTCTCTCTCTGAAACGTACAAAAGTTAAACAAGTGAAACCTAGTTCTGATCTTGAATTGAAATTCAGTTAAATTCACAAGCACAAAGCTAGTGAATTTCACTAGTTTTTCTTAAATTTGGGCCTGATAGATTGGGATCAAATTAAGCTAATAATTTTCACTAGTTTCAACTAATGAATTTCATCAGTTTCTCTTAATGAATTTCACTAGATCACACGTTTCAGCTAATTAAGCTAGTGAATTTCACTAGTTTCACTAATTCACTAGTTTCACTAAATCAAAGCTAATATATTTCACTAGTTCACCTAATGAATTTTGCTAGATTCACTAGATCATAGGTTTTAGCTAGTGAATACAGCTAGTGAATTAGTGAAATTCACTAGTTTCACTAGATCTCAGGTTTTAGCTAATGAATGTTGTGTATTTCACTAGTTTCACTAGATTACATCTAATAAAGTTCACTAGTTTCAGGTAATGAATTTCACTAGATCACGGCTAGTGAATTTCACTAGTTTCAATGATTTCACTAGATCATAGTCAAAGAAATCTCTTTGATTATAATTAATCTCAAGACAAAGCAACCAAAGACGAACTAAATCGACTTTCAATATCAAAGGTAACAAATTTCACTAGATCACAGCAAAATTATGTTCAATACAAGCAATGTGAACACAAAACGACCTAAATCGAGTCAATGTGAAGCAATTTGATTTTAACAAGTATGTGTAAAGTAATTACTTTCTTAGTTGTTGAAAAATAGGAATTTGATAGAGTCACAAGAGCCCCAAAAGAGAGAAAGATGGACAGGGAGAATAAAATGTTTTGATAAAAAAAAAAAGTGGCAAGGTGTAAAATGAAGAAAATCATCTGAGTATCTCAAGAAATGGCGCCAAAGAAATAAGGAGAGAAGAAAAGAGGTTAAACTAATTACAGGAATGGATCTGACAATTATAACAAACAAAAAATACAATCTGAAAAATAAAAACTTCCAATGAAAATTGGAATGGTGGATTATTTACGTCAACGTCCATCGATACACGTGTAGAAAAATTCGCCCACCCCTCAGCTGCCCTTGCTCACCGCACCAATTAATGGCTAACACGTGTCATATTTCGACAAAAGCCCAGCTGTCTGCTTCACGACCCCCGTAACCAGAGTGCCGAACACTTACACACATGGCACGATGGAGATCACCTAACGTCTGAACGTCGGCCACGCGCTCGGAGTCGAGCGTGGTCAAAGCATCACCAGTGCATACTTTGTTTTCCTCCCAAAACACAAGCAGTCCGTGGCAAACTTGCAGGTCTCCAAATCCGTTATGAATTTTGTTTTTCTTTGTTTTTTGAATTTTTTAGTTAAGATCGTGAAGATAATAAATTATCTTAAAAAGTGTGAAAAAATGAAAAAGCTCAAAAATTCCTTTCGTGGAACGATGCCGAATTTTGAGTCTATTTTTCTGCTCAAATATGTAAATTGCCGAGCTAAAAAGTTAAGCCTTTTCTATTTGATTTTGGATATAAAATTAGATTTTGATACTCCAAAGTTGTGGATCGAGATTGCTTGATTGGAAATGCTCTTAAACCGTGCATGTGATTTTAATAATTAAACAATTTAATCTGGCAAGAGTACAGAATGCAGAAGACTCCAATATGTAAGGGCGGCTCCAAGATTTTAGTTTAGCAGCGATAAAATTAGAAAATTTCTCTGTATAAAACACCTTATTATAAAGTGGAGTAAACTATATTTAACTTTATCGAAAATGTATTGAGCTTGTTTTACTTTGTTTTGTTGATCAGCAACAATGTTTACTTACTCATAAATGTAACTGAACCAACACAGGTTGGTTCAAGTGGTTCGATACTTGTTCCCCTTAAACAAGGTCTCTAGTTCGAGTCTTGTGAATGGAAGAAACTTGCGCTGGGAGAGCTTTACCCCTTCGTGGGCCGACCCGGCTCGAACCGGATTTAGTCGGGGTCCAGTGGGCTTCCGGATACTGGTGATTTAGACCAAAAAAATAAAAATAAAAATAAATAAATGTAACTGAATTTTCATTTACTTTGGTTTTATAATTAAGGATAATTCAGAGCAGTGGATTTGCTTAAACACCCTTAAACAATCGTAGAGTCATCGTGGGGAGGTATTTGATCTGGTTCTTCTTTGGATTTTCGACTCGGATCTAGATGAAGCAACGCCTTTTTCAACCTAGGCCTGCAAGAGAGAACACCATTAGTCCCTAACGGCCACCATCGGCCGGTAGGCACTGCAATGCCTAAGTTAGCCTCAATCGAAGGAGAGGAAAATATAAAGCTCAAGAGTGAGAAGTAGTGGCACTCTTAACTCTTTACATATAATGACCTAACTTAGGCCCCAAATAAGCTCATGAATCATGATAGGCACATGCCTTAACCACTTCTTGGAGTGACGTCACCGATGACGCATCTAGTCCCACGTGAAGGCCACATGACTGAATTGAACCTCCGATTTGTTCACGAATTATCCGTCTCTACTCGAGTCGGATTGCCTTTGACCCAACTTGGCCACGAACCACGTTCGTCCCCAGGTTCAGTAAACATTTACATTTGGTCTCAGGTTTGGCCAACATGTACGTTTGGCCCCAAGTCACTACGTTCAGCCCTGGTCTTAGCTAACCTGTACGTTTGGCCTCAGGTTCAACTAGCATGTACGTTTAGCCCCGAGCTACTACGTTCGGCCCCGGTCTTGGCTAATATGTCAGATTCGGCCTACTACAGCCACCATGTCGATATGACTGGAGAGAGCCATGTGATATATAGCTATTTAGGAACATGTACTGCAAATAGGGTACATAAAATAAGATTACTTTTGCTTATCGAATTTCAAAAATTTTAGATAAAATCTGAAGTCTAATTATAAATTTTGCCCAACCACAAGTTGGCTTGCATAAAATAACGGATACCATGGTCCATTGAGGTGCTCTCGGTACGCAGCATCTGCCAGCCACTTTCCTCTCCATTTTTATATTCACACGGAGTTCACAGCTAAATGTACGAGTTTATTTACCCAAAAAAAAAATAAAAAAATTGTACAAGTTTCATATCGAGATATAGTGGATTGGTTTAGGCACCAACGCGACAATATTCAACACCTCAATGAACCCAAAAAAAAATTCGCTAAAAGACGAAAAAAAAAGTATGACTGTCAACTTGGGGCATGGAAAATTACTCCCCTAATTTATTCCTGATATTAAAGAGTGATTTATCTTGCCTTCCTTCTTTCAGGGATTGTCCTTGACCTCAACTTCGTTTTCGATGAATTTTTTTTTTTTGGTGGTTTTCTTTAAATATCTCAAATAATGTCCATGAAAGGCAGGACCCATACTCTCATAACCCAATTTTCAACAAAAAGTTCATGAGAGAAGGCTGGTTCTTCATGCCCTTGATGCTTTTCTTTATATCTTCACCAATGATGAAATCAGGAAATGGAAATCCTGCAGGGCGTTCCCCGTAGGATGATATTCGAGCCGTCGGATGTGTTTTCAATAGTTTAATTTCATCTCGGCACTCTTTAGATCCGAGTCGTCCATTACAAAGATGAAATCTTAACCATTGATTGCCGAGATCAACAACTCATATGCCGCCATACAAGGCCGTCCTATAAGACCCCCGGACCCCACTATTGCACTGGTTGAAGCTCACCACTACATGACAAATGTGACATATTCTACCAATACAGTGGTTAAACATTATATATGATACCCAAAATATCATACACAAACAAAGTCACCCAAACATATATCTTTGGTCAAAATTATTAAATTTTCCTGATTTCCAAAAATGTAGGAGTGAGTATAAAATCTTTATAAAAGCAAAAAAACATTACTTATACTATTAAAGAGGACAAAAATAAGCTATTTGACTTCAGTCACAAGTCCAAAATCTGTACAAGTGACCTTTCTCCTTACTACTACTCCAGTATAAAAGAGATTGTCTCATCAGCCTTCAAACAAGGTTCTCAAGCTTCAACAACTCAAGAGAAAAAATAAACCAAACCCCATGGAAGATCAAATCGATATTTACGTAAGAAACAACAACAACAACGAGAACAAGGAGCCATTGTATTCAACTCCAGAAGGCCTAGCACTGAAGAGCTTCAAATCATTTCTCACATGGGTTTGTCTAGACCAGTCTAACAAATGGAGAGCTGGGCTCTCGGCCTCTGTCTTCTTCGTTCTAGCAATCGGGGTTCCAATTGTTTCCCACTTCGTGTTCTCGTGCTCGAGTTGCGATGCCAAACACCAAAGGCCTTACGACGGAATCGTTCAGTTGTCTCTGTCTTTTGTTGCTGCGCTTTCGTTCTATAGTCTT
This sequence comes from Vaccinium vitis-idaea, assembly GCA_963854785.1. Lineage (NCBI taxonomy): Eukaryota > Viridiplantae > Streptophyta > Magnoliopsida > Ericales > Ericaceae > Vaccinium > Vaccinium vitis-idaea. Next base: position 18,944,400 of record OY978216.1, on the reverse strand, counting down.
TCGGCTTTTGAACATACTTATGGGCTACGGAGGTTTTTGTTTCTTGACAAGTTAGGGGATGCTAGTGACAAGGTTAGACAAGGGTATACTCAACAGCTCCGTGTAAGTTTCTCTCTCTGTTTCTTCTTCCATTTTTTTCACTACCGTACGCAGGGTGGAGCCGGGGTGCCAGTAAGAGCAGTCGTCCTTGCAAGAAGAAAAAAAAAAAAAAAAACCTCTAGTTTTATGTAGGAAAAAAATATTTCAAATTTTTTCCTACGAATTATATAGGCTCGCTACTGAATTTCCTGGCTCCGTCCCTGACTGCACAATAGCTCAACCAACCAACTAACGGAGGATTCAACTAAAGTAGGGATCAAGTCGATAACGTTAGGAAGTTACGAAGCATATATAGTCGGATGTGCATACTGTCGAGAGAAAAAAAGATTTTTGAGAAATTTGTCATTATAGTTTGGTGGTTATAATGAAAACAGGTTTCTTTTCAAAATCATCAAATGTAAGCTTTTGGTGGATCATGTTTCCAGCGTGTGTTTTTGGCCCCTCATTCCCTTTTAATCTTTGTTTCTTTCAGAAATTAATAAAGTTTTTCACCTTTCAAAAAAAAATGTAAGCTTTTGGAAATTGATTTGTGTCCCATACCACTAAGTTTGATTTTCTGGACTTTTTTATTTAACTCACTGCATGTTAATCGAACGTAACGTATGTCATTGTTTTTTTTTTTTTTTAAAAAAGAAAAGGTATTATCAGTAGAGTTATCTGATTCTTCCTAGTTGTTTTGAGTTTCATAATTATGTCTCAATAATTGATTGAAAAAATAAAAGAAAAAAAAATATTGAAATTAATCTCCTTGTTGGTTCTTCATGGCGTTCAGCTACTTTTCTTTGGAAAGTTGATGGGCTTTCAGTCCTACATATAACTCTAAAAATCGCCATTTTAACCATGTTTCATGACGAGAAAAACAAAAAATTGGAGTTTATTTTTCTGCTTTATTTTTTATTCATTGAACATTAGGCTTTGTCACATGATGTTTTTTTCTTCTTTTCCATCACTTGTCACATGATGCTTCTGATAGGCTCTGTATTTTGCAACCACCAAAAGTATAGCTGTCTTAATAAATATAAGAAAGGATGGAGCGAGGGAGTTAGTAGGGGTTGTCACCCCAATTATAATTTGAAAAAACTTTACTATTATATAAAAAATATTATATATTATAAAATTATATAGCCCCCCCTGCTACAAAGATATATCTCGTTCCTCCAAAGATATATCTCGTTCCTCCACATAAAAATCCTGGCTCTGTCCCTGAATACAAGTACAACTGGCTTAAGAGGAATGCAAAGTGCTAAAATGGAACACCAAACAATTGTAAATTTGGATCCAGTAGCCTCAAAGGTTACTCCGGTTGGTAGGTGGATTTTACTCCCCACAAAATTGATCGCGGTTCGATTCTTGAGATTGGGCCGCAAGAGAATAATTTCTTATGAACTTCTTAGTCCTAACGTGGGTGTCCGCCTTTCCGTTCAGGAGAGGCGCTAATGCACTACCGGAGTGGCGCACTACAAGATCCTTGTTGCGTTTCCTCCACCATTTCAAATTAACAAACTGAACAAAACTCTCTTGTCGTTTGGCAGCGGTCGATAAAGCTCCTCTCAGCTTTCGTCCTCCCCTGTTTCCTCGCAAACAGCATCTACAAAATCTGGTGGTTCGTTTCGGAAGGAGAAAACACGCCCTACTTCGTCAACCTCTACGCAAGCGACGTCGTGTCATGCACGTTACAGCTCTGTTCGTGGCTATACCGAACATCAATCTTCTTCCTCGTCTGCGTTCTTTTCCGGCTTATATGCTATCTCCAGATTCTCAGACTCGAAGACTTCGCTCAGGTCTTCGAGAAAGAATCCGATGTGGGGTCGATATTGATCGAGCATCTCAACATCAGAAGAAATCTGAAGATCATAAGCCATCGGTTTCGGGTTTTTGTTTTGTTGACTCTGGTTTTGGTTACTATAAGTCACCTTGCGTCGCTGGTTGTTACGTCCAAGTCTGGTGATGTTGTTAATGTCTACAATGCCGGAGAACTCGCGGTAAGCCCTTGTTCTCTCTCCATCTTGAAGTGTACTAATTTAGGGCACCAAACGAGCTGAATCGAGCCAAACTTTAGAATGTTCAGATTCGCTCATTAAGTTTTTTAACGAATCTGAGCCAAGCTTGAGTTGAATAAAAATTTGACGAGCCAAACTTGCTTAGTTTGAGTCGAACTCGAATTGTTCAAGAATATTTATGCTCTCATATGTTAAAGAAAAATATTGTCTCACATTGCTTGGGGAAGGAATGAGTAATCACTTAATATAATGTTGGGTCTCTCCACTCATTGCCAACTGATTTTGAGTTGGATATAAAGTTTCCACATGGTATCAAAGCGAGGCCCATTCCACCCCACATTTAAAAAAAAAAATCAAAATCCACGCCCCACGATGACATACCAACAAAAAAGGTTGCACGATGATAGGACCCAAAAAGTGGCCACACGTGACAGACCTCAAATGTGGCCACACGTAAGGGGGGATGTTAAGAAATATTGTTCCACATTACTTGGGAGTAGAATGGGTGATCACTTAATATATGTTGGGACCTCTCCACTCATTGTCAATTGGCTTTGAGTTGCATATAAAGTCTCCACATGGTATCAGAGCGGGGCTCATTCCACCCCACATTAAAAATAAATAAAAAATTAAATTACAATCCAGCTGCACGTGAGGGGAGATGTTCAAGAAATATTGTCCCACATTGCTTGGGGAAAGAATGAGTGATCACTTAATATAATGTTGGGCTTCTCCACTCATTGTCAATTGGCTTTGAGATGGATATAAAGTCTCCACATCATACAGGTATAAAACTTCAAATAAACATTCATTTCCTGCATGAATAAGTTTATAAGTACATAAAATTATAAAACGTATTAAAATTTAAGTATATAATATTTTTTAAAGTTTATACATGTACAAATTACAAAATTTTCATTTTGTACATGTAAAAGTTTATTCATATTTGAGATTATATGTGAAATTTTTAAGACATATAAATATATACTTCATGTTCGCGAGCCTAACCGAGCCGAATACTATCAGGTTCAGGTTCGGCTCCTTTACTAAACGAGCCTAAAATTGAGGCTCAGGTTTTGGTATGTTTGGTACTCGAGTCGAACTCGAATGAGCTTTTAGCGAGTCGAGCCTCGAATAGTTCACGAACAGTTTGGTTCATTTGCAGGTCTATATACTATGGTAATCCTATTCAAATAGGATAATGTTACATGATAAAAGAACCTTATCAAAAGACATAGAAAGTGTCCGGTAACACATCATACGGGGACCGAAAATTTTGGACCCTAACGGTATAGTTTTTCGCAATTTTCGTATGCTACGTTTGTTTACTTCGGTGTTAAAATCATGACTAGTTTTTTTTTTGGGTGCAGTTGTGCTCCATAACCTTGGTGACAGGGCTCTTCATATGCCTGCGCAGCGCGATGAAGATCACGCACAAAGCACAGGCCGTGACTTGTCTAGCTACTAAGTGGCATGTCTGCGCGACAATCGACTCTTTCAATGAATCGGACAGTGATTCTACTAGAGCCGAGGGGGTTTCTTCACCCCAAATATACCATGTCAATGGCAATTCAGCATCTGATGTTATTGAAGAAGCAGATGGAGATGATGATGCCCTTGATAACACCAAAATGGTGCCTATATTTGCACACACAATCTCCTACCAAAAGAGGCAAGCTCTTGGTAAGTGTCTACATCATTTAGGAATTTCATTTAGCAAGCTTTGGAGGATAAAAATCATCTGCTTTTAGTTTTCTGCAATATTTTGACCAATATTAATGCAATTTTGCAATATTTTCATAACCATCCATTGTGTTCTTTCAATGTTTTGCAGTGGCATACTTTGCGAACAACAAGGCAGGAATAACAGTGTTTGGATTTATGCTGGATAGGACATGTCTCCATACCATATTTGCCGTTGAGTTGTCTCTCACTCTTTGGTTGCTTAACAAGACCATATTTGCATCTGGTTTTTGAGACTATTGCTTGTCTATCCATAAAAAATGTGGAAATGGAGAAAGTGATAAGATGCTTGTTCAATGAATGCCATTGTTGAACTATAAGCATGCCCCCTCTGGGAATTTGATTAACATTTAACCTCTGTATTATTCCTCTAATTTTGCATATGTTCGACTCCCAATTAATTGTCAACAGAAAACTCTTGGGGTCACTAAAGATTTGTGAATCTAGCATTCAATTACCTTCTGTATTAATTTTCAGTTTGTATGCTTTTTGTATGCTTTGTATGCCACTAAAGATTCCTCAAAGATTTTTTTACCCACTTGTTTTTGTTTTAGGTTTAAAATAAAGAAAACTCTCAGAGGCAAAGAGTTGGGTTGAGAATTTGTGAATAGCAATAATTGGGCAAAGAGTTGGGTTGGGTTTCTTAATAATTTTATCTTTTATTTTCTTATTGTACTGATTTCAATTTTTTTATCCTTGTTATGAATAGAATTTTTTATTGCCGACCAAAAGATTAACTCTAGGGCTTCTGGATCACTCAAAGTGTGTGTAAGTTGATCCAAACACCTGCTTATTAAAAAAAAAGTATATGTATCATATACTATGTGATTATACAGTTGTTTGTTCCTGAATGTAACAAATTACCGCGAAGGCCTAAACATGAACGTTAAAACCTGAGCGATTTAGAGCGGGCGTGCCAGGACTGGATTGTAGTCCAATGTTGAAAAGGGCTCGTGCCTTCTCAAACTTCGTAGAGGTCTGTGTGCCTCTTCTAACTTCGTAACGTAGCGATTGGTGTGATCCAAAGGGTAGAATCACACAGGTTCGTCATGCCTTATCGAAAAAGACTTATAATTTCCCAAACGGTTTTGAAAAATAAAGACTGGCCAGGTTGATTAAGTAATAAGCAAACGGTATTATGAAGTAATTCGCAGAAGATTTTGCAAAGACTGGCTAGGTTGATTAAGTAATAAGCAGAAGATTTGCAATAAATTGTGCACGTCTTGCTCCTGACTAACATGGACGCAAGCGGACCTTGTCTCATTCGGGAAATGGGACCCTGTAGGGCGACACCCGAGCCGTCATATGTGGTTTCAACGGTCCTGAATCCATCTCGGCACTTTGCAGATCCGAGTCTTCTGAAATCTGAGCCGTTGATTACCGAGATCAACGGCTCAGATGCCGCCCTACAGGGCTCCCGGGTCCTCCATTCGGCCTTTGAAGTGAGTTAGCTAATTGTAGACACCCCAATTTGATCCTACAAAAATCTTTGGCATTCCCAATGATGAAAATGGACCGACGGAAACACTTTGGAGCTTGAAGAAGTGTTTGAACTAAACCAAAACATCGTAAAAAACCAAAAACCTCTTCAGGCGCCCTAACCCCTCTTCAAGCGCCCAAAGCCTTTTTCAGGCGCCTGAAGCACACCTGCAAAATTCAATTTCCAAGACGGGAATCTCCGGCAAGCAATGATTATGTTTCAATTCTCGCTGTTTCTAGCAAAGAATCGTTCGGGCAACAGAGAATCACTCAAAAACCCTAAACCAACCACACACACACACACAAAAAAAACATTCAAAAGGTACCAAGTCCTTAATCCAAAAAATTCCTAAAAGCTCTGCTATTTTATCCTAAAAAATCCTCCAAAGTCATCCCAAATTTCCACCAAATCCATACTCAAACCATCCAAAACCCACTTTTCATATTCAAGCTCAAGCTTCAAGCTCTAAGAGATAGAAATCCTACCAAACATGTGTTGCAAAGTCCCATAAGGGAAGCCAGTAAGCCCATGCTTGGTTTTCAATACTAGTGGTGGGTTTATCGTGGCTTAAACATGTCAACAGAAGAGTTTTTGCTCGACATAGCAGACGTGCTTCAAGCGCCTGAAGCATATTCTCTCTCTTTCTTCACTTTTTGCTTCAAAACATTTTATTTTAATCCCAAGTCCTCTCAAACGTCTTTTTCCTTCCAAAAATAGTTTGAACATCCTCTGTCCACCTTTCAAGTAAGCAAAAATCATGTTTTAAAAAGAGTAGATCTTCCAACGACTTAAACAAATCCTTAAACAAAGGTTCCAAGCCTGTTTTTACGCAACAATAAGCCTCTATCCGTTTTCTATCAAAACCAGAGGCAAAACAGAACCAAAAAGGAGTTTGATTTGGACACCTAAAGCAACAGCTTTAGGCGCCCAAAGCTCCCTTCGGGCGCCTGAAGGGTAACAGAAGATTCAAACAGATTTTGTTCAAAAAAGTGTCTAAAAGTTCTATTTCCCCTTTCATTACAGTTTCTAGTTGTTATTGTTGTTGTTTATGTTATTTTACCATCATCATGTCACACTTTGTACACATTTCACAAGCATCCACCATTACGTGTATTGGGCGAGGGCGGTGCCTTAAAACCCTTCCTCTTGTAACTTGACTCCCAAACCTAAGATAATATGGTGATGACGGGCCGGTAAAAACCTTTTTCCAAATCTAGGGCAAAAGAGTCATTTTTCAAAACGGTTTCCCGGGTGCGAACCTCAAACTCAAGTAGCGACTCCAAATCATTTTCGAAACAGAAATTTTCCCCGGTGTCCGCACTAATTTCCCTACTTCTCTGACTTCCTGTCTGAACGGGATTGAGGGCCATCTGGACGGTTTGGTCTGCATCAGGTCGGATTCGTAGCAGGTCAAGTAAAACTCTTGAAGATTTCGTCTAGACAATGGTCAAGTCTGTCTAGACAATCAATGCGTATACATCACGTATTTAAGTCTGTTTTAGAGTTTTCTGCACATTGTATTTCAATCAAAGTAGCTTTTCTATGAGAGGCAAGAGAGAAATTATGAGAGATCTCATTTGTGGTCATCTGGGCAACTGTTTTCATTTGATAGTTAAACCCTCAGTCGTCTAACTACCCCTGGAGTACTTATTGATTGTCCAACCACATAAAATCTATGTGTTCTATGTATTTGCATCTCTCTCTCTCTCTCTCTCTCTCTCTCTCTCTCTCTCTCTCTCTCTCTCCCTTATGTGGTTTGTTCATTCAGATATTTACTGTTAGGTCTAGTTTTTCCGATTCTAATTCCCTCAAGGTCAGCATTTTAATTACCTCCAACTCTAGTTGCAAATTTAGATTACCATTATGCCCTTTTACAGACAAACGTATTCCAAACTTACTCTTTACTTCACCTCCCACTCCCCACCTTCATCCACTTCCAGCCGACAACTATTTCCGGCCGGCGTAATTTCACTGCAAAATTTTTATTAAAAAAAAAGGGTTTGGATAGACGGAATAAGAACCAAACAATCAACTCAATAGAACAACTTAACCTGAAATGTGGATCAGGAAATTAAAAAAAAAAATTGCGAATTTGTTAAAAAAAACTGCGAATTTTAAAAAAAAGCTTCGAATGTGTAAATAAAAAGAGGAATCCATAAAAACCCGATCTAAACTTCAATTTTGGTCGACAAAATTTCACTGCGAATTTGTAAAAAAATAGGATAAATCCCTACTTTTGGCTGGCAACTAAAAGTTCGCACCCAAAAATTCGCAGAGAATAGAAAAACAGTAGATGATCAATTTGAAATTGAAAACGATCGATGCCCCTACGGATTTGAACATTGCGAATTTGTATTCGTGGTTTTGCGAATTTGTATTCGTTGGAGATAAACCTATTTTGCACCATCCAGACACACCTTATATGTAGAAGAGAAAACCAAAGTGGCCTTTGCACTTTTGATCAGGTGGTTTTGATCGGACGGAAAGGAGAGGAGAGCTGATTTGGTGATGATCGGTTGAGTTGGGGATTTGAGAGAGAAGAGAGCAAAAAATTTTTTGGATCAACACTGTATTTGATGGGAAGAGAGAGAAAGGAAGATAGATTTGATGGGAAGAGAGAGTGGGGAGAGATAGGACCAAACACACTTTATGAATATTGTACTTGATGGGAAGAGTCAGAAAGTAGTCTTCTTCTTTTCTTTTTCTCCGTACTGTATTAATTGGGAGAAGAAACATTTATCAATCCCAACAAATGCATTTGGACGAATGGGAGGGTGACACATGTCACGGGCATGATGCAATACAGCTAGCGTGGGGCTGGGTTTTGACTGTGCGGGGTAATTTTGGTAGAAACTCCCATACTAACCTTGGTGGGAAGTTTTATAAGTTGGCTGGACCCGGAAGGAATTGATTACACTTTTTTGTACCGGCCCGTAAATCCCTCTTGTTCATTTACATAGCAAAATATCACATCAATTTTATGTGTAATTGTTCACACTTCCACATAACATGATTCAATGTCATTCAAGTGATTCAATTTCGCTCAATTTAAAGCTATATTCAATCAAAATTGCAAATGCTAGGTGCAGTTGCTCTTTTTTAGACTCATCTCAAATTCACCTCGGCGATTCAAATCATTCAATTTTATTTCATTTCAAAAATCGTTCGTGCAAAATCTAGCTTTGTCTTGGAACGCTTAGATTAGAAAATAGACTGCCGATTTCAAAGTCAAAAGTGGCTAACAAAATAAATCTGACTAGAAAGGATTATGGCGATACTTGACTTTTGTGTGTATGTGTGTGCGTGATCTTCTAAGCAGGCCTGATGAGATAAATTACTCGGATTAACGACGTAAGATTTAACAGTTAGATACAAAAAAATATTGTTCCATCAAAAATTATATGGCGGTCCTGCCACGCCATCGTATATATTGCTAAAATACTAGATAAAGCCTATATGTGACAAACCGGACTTTCAGAAATTCAGGGCCGGTCTTTGCCTCAGTCATCATCAATGATGAGAAAAAGGCAATTGTCGATAGCGACCAAATGGAAATATATCGTATAAGAATGAACATCGTGACAAATGATAGAGACCAAATGGAAATATATCGTATAAGAATGAACATCGTGACAAATGATAGAGACCAAATGAAAATATATCGTATAAGAATGAACATCGTGACAAATGATAGAGACCAAATGAAAATATATCGTATAAGAATGAACATCGTGACAAATGCATCGAGCCCAAGTGGGTTTTTTTATACGGATCTTTGAGGTTTAAAACATCCTCAAAATGGTCAAAACCTAGACTAGGATTTTCCCTTTTTCATTCTCTCTCTGCACTTCTTGGGAATTCTAGGATTTTGTTCCATATTTCATAAACAAAAACCAGCCACCTCACTGACCCATGTCTGTAAGTATTCTTTTGAATTCGTACGTACACTATTTCTAATTGCTATTTCTTTGGTCTAATGTTTTTGCCTTTTCCATTACGGTTGTGTTTGGGAGAATTTGTTGGAGATTTTCAAAATAAATGATTTTGGTTTGGGGATTTTATGAAAAGACGTTGAGAGAGATTTTATGTGAAAGGGTGCAACACCTTTTAACATAAAGTTGTGACTTTACCGAATACTTATCATACCCATTTAAATTGGGTGTGTTTATTAGAATGGATGTGACTATTAGGAAGGGATACAATAAATGGGGTGCCACCAAGAGGCATGACCCTTCCTAAGGAGTGTCTATTGATAAGACACGATTGTTCTAATGGGTGTTTTCTAAAGATATGATATTTCACAAAGGGGTATCTATAAGTCTATAAATAGGCACTTTGTAAAGTCATTTTGGTACAGCGAAAATATTCCTTAGCGAATTACTCTCTCTACACACTCTATTCTTAGATCTTTAGGCATACTGATATTCTGTTATTCTAGAAACAGAATATCAGTTCTTGGTTCTCTTATTCTTCGATAGCGGATATTCTGTCTGTCTTCGTTTGTGCAAACGTAGTCAGAAAGAATCTTGAGTTCGGTTTCGTTGTATCTTGAAGGCGGATTTGTTGTTAACCCGGTGTACACCAAATTCACTCAAATTGGTGGGGGCAAATACTGTCTTTAGGAAAGCGTTGTTACAACGTGCCTCGAATGTAATTTAATGCTCCAGATTTTTCTATGGAGACGACGCCATCAACATTTTTGAAGACCGGATTTCCAGCAATCTAAAGCCAGTATTTGCAATGGCGATTTCTCTAAAGAATAGGATCATTTAAATTATGGTACTGTGATTTTTGGAGTTTGCATGGGCGACAGTGGGGAGCAATATGATTTCGTTTGGGATTTGCAGCGGAGTAAGAAATGGGTATGTTAAATAGAATTTTTTCTGATTGACAATATTTTTGGGTTCGGTGACCATGAGACGAAGACGGATAGACGAGATTGGAAATATTCTAAAGAAATGGGCTATACTATAATAGATTAGGATCATCTAGTTGGCTCTCGTTATAACGTGCCTCGAATGTAATTTAATGTTCCAGATTTTTCTATGGAGATGACGCCATCAACATTTTTGAAGACCGGATTTCCAACAGAATTTCCTTTTTTTTTTTCAACTCCTTGGTTTGCCATAAAGATGGATATGTAAAGCTGATTCTAACTGCTTTTCTTGTTTTCTGATCTTGGTCATTTAATTGCTCTGTATATTTCGGCCTTCGTCTAATAAACACGAGTGTCCACACACACATACACGATATTACACCCGTTTAGGCCCCAAATAATAATGGGTTTTTTGGGCAGGGTTAATCGGTGCATATCTATGTTTTGACATTATTTGCACAAAGTGACTGTTGTCAAGCTGAATTCCACAGCCTAAGATCAATGGATTAAGTTTTAACCCCTTTTCTCATGGAGTGTCAAGTCCGAATATTACTACTGTACACTCAGCCGGATCCGATTTTCATCGGAGGGTTCTTCTGTAACTTTCTACATCAAGTCATGAGCCTTAACTGTATATATTGCAGTCCTGTGTGTTGATGTTTTACCTCTTGGATTTCCTGTTCTTGAGGTACTTTGTCAAGGTTCCACAAAAATTTCCAACAATCTTTACATATGTCGTATACATTGAAGACATGGAAAATGCTAAGTGCAAAGAAAACTTTCCCAGAAAGTCAATCTGAGCCACTCATTTTTCGAATTCTGGATACTTTCTGGGTAAGTTTTATGTGCATGTAGCACTCCTATTGAAGACATCATGTGGGCATAGGTGTATTGTGGGTTTTTGGGATAACGGTGCCCCTGCTCATCGGGATGCCTGGGTACCTAGTCTCCTAGAGCTAAGTATTGAACCCAAGCCCACCGGAGTTAGGTCTCGTGAAGTGTTTAGCAACGCTCCATCCTCTCGCAAAAGTGTGTGGGTCTCACATGTAAAGTAAAATAGGATCTATCATGGTCTTATTGATAGGTCCTATTTGATGATCTAAGCCGTTTATTTTGTAGAGCTTGATGTATATAATTTACGACCCTTTAAAAAAATGAGGTCGATTGGATATCAATATTCATCGTCACAGTAAATTGTATTTGTCCCAGGAGAAACGAATATCCAAACTACGATTGTCATTTCTTTGCAGACAAATACAATTCGACCAAGCTTTCACCGATACGTAATTGACTTGATTTTTGCATGGATGATAAAACATCGAGACTAGAAAATGAACAACTTAAATAGTCAAATGAGACCACATAAGGGATCCTTGCATGAGTGGATCATTTCCATTCCTTTCCTGAAACTCATTCTAGCAAAAGTACATTTCCTTGTTCTGTGACTTCCTGGTTTTCGGGACTCTTGGGTGTTTGCAAGAGTACAACTTGGACGTTTGATGATTTATGTTCCACCAACTGAATTTGTCTTACATGAATTTTCAGCGACGACGATCCCATGTCCCAAAGTTTGGCAGTTGGGATGTCGATAATGGGCCTTACTCGGGTCATTTTGAGAGTGCACGAAAGGAAAGAGGCACCGTTGTGGGGACGAATTTGTATGACACGCAAGAGAATCCAGAGGCCATCGCGTTTGGAAAAGTGGGACCTGGAAACGGAGTCCATTTCAACTTTGATAAATCAGAACCAGCGGAGAAAAACCCTACCGAGGGGCTTGGGAAGGACAATGGTAGTTTGAGTCACAGAAGCATGGCTTCCGAAACAGGAAGCGATAAAAACACTTCCGACTACTCACTTCAACAGCGAAACCACCGCCAAACGAGAAGCACCAGGAAGAAGAGTATGACCGAGATTAACAACTTTGCTCCTCCTTTACCAGGATCCGGTGGGTTTAGAAGTGCTAGTAATCGATCTGATGACAAGGATGAGGTAAGTCAAACCTGCTCTACTTTTTTTTGGCCAGAATTCATGAAGTGTGAGTTCATTGGCTAATCTAAGGGTCTGTTTGATTAGAAGAAAAATGGTGGAAAGTTGGGAAAGAGAAGAAATAATTAACTTTTTGTGTGTCAATTAGCAGGAGAACGTATTTCCGAAGTACCAAAAAAAAACTTAGCAGGAGAACAATGGAAAGTGATTTGAAAATAGTTCCTTGTATAACTCATTTCTCTATGATAAGGGTTGGGAAATTTGAATTCCTAATTGTACATTTTTCTTACCGACTTCTTTTCTTGTGACTTTCATGTCATTCAAACTATAGAATGCAAATTCTTGAAAACTTTCTTGCAAAAATTTTCATTCCAAGCAAATGCATGCCAAAAAAAAAAAATACTTCTTCGCGCTGATCAATCAGAAGCAAAGCACACAAGATGCATAAGATCAGGGGCAGAGCTAGAAACTTTAGTTAGGGGTGGCGAACATGTATATTGAAAATGATTTGTCTAAACTTTACCAACATCTTTCTCAATATGTCATTAAATACAAGTAATTAATTTGTCAAAATGTCCATCTTCCATGCTATTGCGCAATCTTGTTTTCACAAGTTTCAAAGTTGGAAAAGCATACTGCATCATAGTTGTTGACATGGGCAACTTCAATACAAGATGAATTAAACCATCAACTAGAGGATAACTTGTGGGACTTCATGTTTTGTTCGACACTTGACACAACTAGAAAATGGTACTCAAATTTCAAAATTTCAAATGTAGCTTCCGAAATCAGGATAATATTCCCCCAGATACTTGCATATATATATATATATGAGGCCCGATCTAGTCCGGGAGTCCCGGATCCGGGACTCCACCTTCCCGATATTTTTTTGACGATCCGAGCCGTCCAATGTGTTCAAAAGGTGTTTTCAAGGGTCCATCAGGGAAATCTTCAAAACAAAATACCGGGAAAGGCTTGATCCAAGCAGTTTTTCGGAAAACTGTAAATGTACAGTTTTTGCGAAAAACTGCTTGGATCAAGCCCTTCCCGGTATTTTTTTTTGAAGATTTCCCGCGTGGACCTTGGAAAACACCTTTTGAACACATTGGACGGCTCGGATTTCCCAAAAATAATTTTTAAAAGCATCAAAACACCGAAAAACCCTTCAATCCGGGAAATCCGGGATCCTTGACAGGATAATTCGTGTATATATATATATCTTCAATTTTAAATAATTTTTATTTATCAAAAAGATCTAAAGTTGTGCGGACAATGAGTGTCTCCATTGTATCTTTGTTGCCAGTTATGTTCCTTCCATCTTTATTGGTCAATAGATATTGTTCTAGTAAAGAAAGAGTTTCATGTTAAAAGGATGTAGTTTAGTTTATTTTAATTTCTTCAATTAGACCCTAGCTTTCTAGATGCATAGGCTAGTAAATTAAGTTTTGGAGTACTTCTTTACAAGAAAAGTGTCGAAGGACTATATAGTTAGATAAAATAATATAAATTATGAAAATATCTAGAGATGGCTGATCATAGTAATAGCATTTTTTTAAATTATCGTGGCGGCGATCGCCACCACTTGTCCCCTTGGCTCCATCTGTGCATAAGATGTTTCAATCTCATTGTTCTCTAATTTTAAGTGAGCTATCTTCCCAGATGCTAATCAAATGCCTTTTTATGAGGCAAATCTACCCATCGCTTTAACATGGATATAAAGGTGACCACTTTCTATTCTTCATGATTCAGAAAGACCATTACCACTAGGAAATTTGAGGCTTCTTTCCTCTTAATATCTCTTCTCTCTTTGAGCTCTTGTGTTTGATGGTAATGTCCAAGTACTAAGCTTTCCAAGTGGGCCCTCTTAGCCACCCACGACCTTGGTTTTTTAGAGAATCTCACTCCTGTGCCGTAGGACTTGTAGCTCGGCAGTCCACCGGAAATCCATACCGAGACAACCAATGGATTTTACGAGTGATGATACTTTTTTCGATAAGAGATCGACGAATACAAGTTGTCTCTCATTAATACCTTATCTTGCAACTGTGATTGTTAATTTGTTATGCCAAAGTTGCTAAGATTTAGTATTTGGATTGCAGTATAATAAATCAGCATCAGTGCCCAAATTCGGGGCGTGGGCTGAGATGGACTCAAGCGAAGGTTATACGGTCATTTTCGACAAAGTGAAGGAGGAGAAACAAAATACAGCTACCAAGTTCACAGCGGATCCGGCAAAACCTAGCAACCCCGTGAATAGCCACAATTATAAGCGTACTCGACCGAAGGTGCGCATCCAAAGCAATTGAATTTCACCTCGTAATGGTTTATACTTTATATTATACTTGGTATGGTTGTTGTCTGTTTATTATCACTCCGGCCCTATTTCACTAACTCAAAAAAGTTTTAAAAAAAAAAAAAAAAGCTAGTTTATTAAGAAATCGAGACAGTCACTCTCTCGTAATTCATCACATAAAAAACCGTGAAAAGCCAATAAGCCAATAAACACCCTTCGTAGAACACCCTTGGAATGGCTAAGCATAAACCCAATGCACTTAGGTCTCGTTTGTTTGTCCGGATTAAAGCATTCGATTGGCTTATTAAATGCAAGGAGACGACATATTTCATGTTAGGCTTGAACTTTTTTCTGTTATTGCAAAATATGCATATGGAAAGTTATCTGCATGGTATGGTGGTATTATTACTTATCCTATGCGATTATACATCCTTTCAATTTTTTACCAGTCAAAAAAAATATCAACCGTTTCATCTCCGGTGGTCAAGTCCGGACGGACGGTATAGAATCGTATTTAAGCAGTTTTTAGGATTTTCTGTTGATAGTATTGCAATCACAACAGCTTTTATGAGAGGCAAGAGAGAAACTCCAAGAGATCTCATCTATAGCCCTTTAGACATCTATTTTCATCTGATATTGAAACCCTCGATCGTTTTGACTGCCGTGGAGTAGGTATTCGTTGCGAACCGCATAAAATCTATGCTCTCTCTCTCTCTCTCTCTCTCTCTCTCTCTCTCTGTTCAATTACATGCAATTATCACATTTGTTTTCTATGTTAGTTCTCAACAGTCATTGCCTAGGCGCTAGTCGACGCCTTTTTTCCCTTATCCGACTAGCGCCTAATGATTTTTAGAACTAGTAAACAATTCCAACACTTTCCAAATTTAATTGCATTTTCTTGTCTACACATAAACTAAATACTCCAGAGCACAAGGAGAACAAATCCTTTTGCAATTGTTTTTATTTTCTCCTCTGCCATCTAAACGTTTGCTCTCATCCCTTTCTTCTTTTTTTTGCAGAAATGTTGGTGTCTGTTTTAAAGTGGAAGCGATCACCTCTCAAGGCTTTGATTCTGATTCTTTTCAGCCTAAGCTTAAGGCAGAGAGTATTCTGCTGTACACCAAACGTAAAATCTTTGCGACGAACCGCAAACATTACCGGAAATCCAAGCTTGTAGCTAATCCCTGAGGAGTTAAGAATGGTGATGTATCACTTACGTTTGTAAAATAGACATTAGAAACAGCCTGTTATTGTTCTTGAGCTTTGGAGCAAAGACAGAATTCAAAATCACATTATCAAACATAAAAAGACATTAATACAGATGTATACAGGTATAGGTTACAATGCTTAAGCTAAAAACTGAGTAGATCTGAAGAAAAACAAGCACACCTGTGCACATGCATATAGGAGATAAACAACTACTATCATCTTATTTACACAAATATCAGCTGCAACATATTAAGTCCTGGATTCTCTTAGAGGGGAAACTCATCCTTTATTCGCCCTCTCGATCTCCAATGGAACCATAACGCAGTTACATCCTTGAGGAGACTATCCTTACTGCTATTTGATATTCGGATTTTGAGTCTGCATCTTCAATGCCACTTTACATACAGTTGCTTAAAGGCATTGAGCGATGTTTTTCGACAGATACAACCTTCTAATATTTACTCATGGCCAGTAGCAAAAGAGAGTTGAAAATGAAATGAAAAATGTATATCTACACGGGAATCACATCGGTGGATTCACTTTCATCACACGTCAAAATAAGGCCTTCGATATTTGTTGGGAGGAGGCACTGGGTCCACCGACAGCTTGCTGAGACAGGCTCTGGAGAAGGAACAATCATAAGAACGTTATCGTGGCGTCTGACTATCCCCATAACACTCACCGTGCTCCCTTCTTTAATATACCTAACGATTTAGGGTGCGATCAGTTGAAATCAGTAATAAGATCAATAGAAGATACGAGGAGAAATACCCGCAGATCAAACAGTAACTATGGCCAAGACAAAAGCAAAATACCGAGATACGCATTAATAAAGAAACTAATGCAGGAGCATCCAGCCGGTAGTATTTGTTTGGCATGAGTTATGTTCACATGTAAGCAGTCCGGTAAGCAAAATTCACGGTGGACTTCGCCAAAATTTCATCAAAAGTGAATCTTTGTCATTTTAGGAATGCTATGTTATGTTAATTTCTTGCTTATCAAACAAAAAATTTATGTTTGTTAACTTCATAATCATATCAAAAAAGATTTTGTTTGACCTCCTATGGCTTGTAGAGGGTGTTTCCCTTTTCTTTTAGTTTTCAGATTCGAGCTTAACTCAAAATCTTCCCATTTTTGGTAACTTCGGTATTTCTCCGCGTAGCTTAGCAAGAATATCTAGTTTCATAGTTTCTTTAGAACTATTATGGCTATAAACAAGGTCGTAAAGTCTCTTGGCTCTCAGTGTCCATTTGATTACTAAAATTTCGGACACAGTTATCCTGTTTTGAGTTGCTTGTGGTTATTTCTGAGTCCAGCTCCTCTCCAATCCCTTCAACTTTATTGGAGAGAACAAGCTCTCCAATTCCGTCCCGGAAAAGGATTTTCCGATCCCACTTCAATTATCGGGACCGTTCATATTTTTGGAAGTCATTGAGAGCATCAAGCATGCCAAAAATCGAGTTGATTGGTTATCGTTTGATATGATTTCAAAACTCAATTATATTGCACGAATAGTAGAAATGGGTTTTGTACTTTTGTTCCAGTGTTGCAATCTTATATTTGCAAGATACATGTGTTCCAAATGTCTTCCAAAATCGTATCAAATGATGTTCAACGACCTTGATTTTTTGTATACTTGATGTTCTCAAAGAGCTAAACGGCTAAACGGTCTCAATCATTGAAGAGGGGTCGGAAAAAAAAATTCCGGGCCGGAATTGTGGAGGAGTTGGACTTGTTATTTCTTGTCGTTAGCTTCATTCTAGCTGCTGCATCAGAAACTCAAAACAGAAACTGGCTTACCCTTCTTTGAGACGCATTCTGCAGTCATCACTCGACAAACTGCGGTCGGCAAGCCAGCGTAGAAAGCTAGAAGATGGCTCTCGGTTTTCCTTTGTGGTATCAACCATTATAGTTGGTTTGACAAAAGCAGCAACCTTAGCCCCATAGCCTGCTTTCACAAGAGCCCTTAACCCAGATTGGAAGTCTGATATGTAAAAATCAGCTACGTATTTCTGTCCACAAGAGGCAAGAAGTCTAATCACAGGATAAAAGTGGTTTTATTCACATATAGACGCAACCATGATAAAGTTAAGAGAGACATCTGATTACTGGCATGTATAGAACAGTTTAAACAAGCTTAAAATTACAGAGGACTGTCTCTCAGCTTTGGGCTTGTGCCATAATACTCAGATCTTTGTTTGAAACCATAACCCTAGAACACCTCATCATACTGATTTTGTTCAAGTTACCCTTTTCAATAATCGGAATGCAAAGAAACTAACGGAGGGGCTCAAAAATAAAAGAGAATTACTCATAGCCTGCATGTCTTAAAGTTGTTTTTAAAAGTATGGTATCGTCTATTGTGGAAATGCTCGATCAAGCTGGTCACAAGCAACAACATCTCTTGTTTCGTGCATCAAAGCAACAATATTGGGTGCCCCCTTATAAATGTAGTAGGATCTCAGGGTGCCACAGTTTAGAGCAGGGTAGCCTAGGGAAAATTGACTCAAGCAATTACAAACAGTAAAAGGAGAAAACATTTTAGGGTAACAAGGGCTCAAGTCGAAGTCAATATTGACAGCTTCCCATCCAGAGAGAAGAATTAAACGTATATATCTAATGTTAGTATAGAATGTTAGATCCCACAAGGCTTGGTAAATATGAAATGGTTTATCCACAATACCCAAGCTAAAAGAGGAGAGCTTTTACTTCAAAATAAACGGAACCAAAGTTTCGACTCTTCAATAAATTAACGAAGATTTTGTCCCATCGTTCTGATCCTTCTGGATCTAATTAAGATTCAACAAATAGGGAAGGAAATTAACCTCTGCATGTCTGCATCCCCAAGAGAAGCAACGGTGCTTAGAATTTGCTGTTTTCCCACCCAATCCTCTAAACTGGTACAATTCTGCGGCAACATACACACATCGTGGTACCCTCTGGAAAGATGATTCAAGAGGAATACTGCCACATGTGACAACCTGCATAGAAAGATTTAATTGACAATTATTAAGGTGTGTACAAGGGCAGCAGAACAACATACAATTAAGGAAGAAGAAAATAAATCCACACCTACCATGAAGGTAGGTTTTGCTCTACTTCTCTTTAATTTTCATTTTTGCTTATATACTTTTACCACACATGATTCATCATTTTCATGTTGCGGAATCTGTACAACACAGATTCCACAGTACCTGACGTAGTTTAATCACTAGTAAAAAATTAATGCGAGTTCAAACATTTTAGTGCAGAAAGTATTTTTTCCCTAGCTTTTGATGCATCAAAAGACAAATCTGAAAGCTAGTCTCTTTTAATACACATATTTTAATCAACAGCAAATGGCACAATGGACCTGATGATTTTTTCTCTCTTTTTTAAATACCAAAAAATAAGCAAGTCAAACAAAATATACCATTAAAATTAACATCTTGAGCGAGGATTTACAAGAATGTGTTTGAAAGGGGATATCACACTAGCTGGAGAATGCTTTGCCATGAGACGCCATTCATAGCTTTCTTCTACCACACATAAACAGCAAATATTTAACGGAGCTCAATTATTTACCAGAGAGTTCGAATTGTTTAAGTAATACAATACTCATTTAGACTCTGTCAGCAAAAAGAACTTCATAAATCCGACTCAATTGCACGAATGTAACATCATGTTCTGGCATCTCTCATAATCATACAGCAGAAAACCATTTGCAGTACCGCATATCACAAAAGTATTATCAGCTCAAAGTATGGACTGCGGAGTAATAAATTGGTTATCTCCACAACATACATAGGCCTGAAATCAAACCAAGGCAACAGCGTGGAAGCTAAACGATGTGTCAATGTCCCCAAACCACCAATTAAACCTCTTCGTTATCTAGTATGTATTCTTAGATGTTTGACCATTCAATAAGCTCATGAATCCACTCATATGTGGAATCAACAGAGCATATTCAATGTAGGGCTGGTGAAAAAACCTTTTAGCAAAAACACATTCCATGTTCATTCTTTGAACTTTGAACAACGCAGACGGTATAATAAGCATCTTATGGTAGCCGGAAACCATAAGACGGGGCTATAAGCTATTTATGATATCTTCCAAATCATCCTTTTCAACTGTCCTTGGTTTATACGATGAATGACTCTTTATGCTAAAAGAAAATAACAATTATTTAACAACCCAAAAATCTTCACAAACTAAGCAAAATAGCAACAACAAAAAAAAAAAAAATCTTTTTTGAGAAACAGCTAAAAGCAACTTTATTTGGAAAATTTTTGGAAACTCAAGTTATGCCTGTTCTCGAGAAATACGGAAAACATAGTGTCACCGTCAAGAAAACTGGTAAGCAATCCCCCAAGGCGCATTGCAGCTAAAATGGAACAATACTAGTAATCACCACCGTACAATAAAATAGCTGCAATTCATGTAAATCATGTCTAATTTGAACCTATGCACAGCTATTTGCGTCAGCATGTATTATAACCAAAACTTATTAGCGCTTCAAAAAATCCCATTATAGAGTTTCAATACTGGTAAAGTGAAGAACTTATCAAATTATAAGACTTGAAAATTGATGTTGCTCCACGCAACAATACTTGACACTGTCATTAAGTGCGACACCCATTTCCATCCGTGGAAACCCATTTCCAGAACTTAAGTATCCAAATGCAAGAGAATCAACTTCAAAAAGTCCAAAGAGAAATGGAAGTCTTGGGTACGATACGCTGGCCTGAATCAATCCCAATTGTAAAGCAAATGTCTAGACACCTTTCCAGGACAACTAACTACGCACAGACAGAATCACTACCCCTGAGAGAATGCAACGTACCCACATTTGGTAACAAGAACAAGACTGAAGACATGTGACAGAATGCTACACTTAAACCCCCACAGAAGCAAATTTAGGTGCTTTATAGATGACTTGCTCGCCACCTAGATTTTTCACGTATGACTTGCTTGCATAATCACACTACTCGTATGGATGTCTTGTAAACTGCGGACAAGAAATTTAAGTCCGGGTACCGGCTTCCAACTTCGTCCGGAAAAATAGGAATTTTTGACAAATAACACCAGCATACCACACACAAAATGCCACAAGCACAACCAATGTTTTAAATACTAGGCCTGCCATTACTATGTTTTAAATACTGGGCCTGCGATTACTATGTTTTAAAATGGTCATGGAAATATAAAATACTACCACAAATAAACCATGAATAATACTATAACAGCACGAAGTAGCTCTGACATTAGAACAATAAAAATAGAACCTACTATTAATAGAAGATCACAAAACTGCAAATCAACATCAGCAAGAAGTCCTCATGTCTAAATAAACGAAAAATCCTGGATGCAAAATATAACATCTAAGGATATCCACACGTATGATTACACCGACAGTCGTATAAAACGCACACAATAATCAGGAAAATTACCCCCGTAACCTTGACGAACTGCCCATCAACAGCACCTCTAAGCTCAGCATCCGGGTATTTCCTGAAAAACCCCACCAACCCTCTCCTCCTCCAAACAAAATTCCAAACCACCACAACCACCACCGGCGCCAGAAGTCCCCCCACCGCCACCAGCACAACCGCCTTCTTCACCGCCACCATTAAAAACGCTCCGACCAACAACCCCATCGCCGCTGCCACCACCACCACCCACATTACCGGTTTCGAAACGTTCAACCCTAGCTTCACCTCATCGCCCAACTTCGTCACAGCCGAGCCGTACACGGGCCTTGAAACCGAACCGGGGGGCTCCAATTGGCCCGAGCGACGGCCCGCGGAGAAACCGAGTGGGCCGGAGGTGATGAGGCCGGTGGGGTGGAGGATTGGGCCGGAGTTTGGGCCGGATCTAACGGATCCGCTGTTGTGCTGAGAGGATGAGCGTGAGGGTTTTGAGGGAGGAGGGGTTAGGGTTTCGTTTACGGTGGTGGTGATGTCGAACATCTTGCCGAGTTCGCCGGAGTTTTTTATGTCGCCGCCGGTATAGGGTACTGCGCGGGAGGACATTGTGGGTTGCGAGGACTTGAGCTGGTGGTCGGGTCGACCCGACACATAGAGACCACCGCTGAGCTTGTGGGATGGGATTCGAGAGCCCATTGTTGAGAAAGAGAGGGAGTGAGGGAGAAGGAGATTGATAGAGAGAGAGAGGATGAGCTGTGGAGTGTGGAAGAACGAATATAGGGGTCTTTATTTCGTGATGAGTTATTTTTCAAAACATCCCTCAAACTATGCTCTACATGTGCACTTCGTCCTCAAACTATCAACTTTGTTTATGTGGTCCTCCAACTATCAAATCCAATTGCATTTGGTCCTTTCTCTAACAGAAGTCACTAAACTAACGGAAAAGAAGAAGAGGAATGGTCAACTCTCTCTTTCCCACCCTCATCCAAGGGTACAAATGTCATTCTACTTGGTTCCCTCCATATTTTGGCGCCAACCTCATCTCCTGGGCAAAAAAAACAGAGGCAAGAAACTTCATCTCCAGGGGAAAAAAACAGAGCTCAACTTTGGGAAGAAAAAAAAAACTCTCTCTCTCTCTCTCCCCAGCACCAACAATGAAAGCTGCAAGTAAAAAAATGTAACAAGAACAACGAGACTCCTAATAAAAAATGTCACAAGATCAGTACTAGAAATGGAGCTTTTGAACTTGCATTAGTTTCTATAAATACCGAAAGCTAAGCATGATAACAGGAAAAAAATTCCAGCAACTTTGGGAAGAAAAAATTCCAGCCTTTGACCTTGCATTAGTTACTGGAAATTCCAGCAACTCCTAGCAGTCAATAACTCAAAATTTTAAAACGAAAACTTTCATACAAATGCACAAATCGGAACTTACATAATGGGCTTCTCTCATCCCCTTGCCTTAACTGATCAACCATTGAAGAAATAAGGAGAGCTCAAGCCTTCACCGATCGATTTTGGGTGTTGACTGTGTTAACATCAGCTAGCTATGGATGTCGATCAAAAGGGGAAAAAAAATGGGTCTTCTTTTTCTCTTCTTCTTGCTGTTCCAGAGAAGAGAAAGACAGAGAATGGATTTTTTCGTTCCAGAGAGAGAGAGAGAGAAAAAAAATGGGTCTTCTTTTTCTCTTCTACTTGCTGTTCCAGAGAAGAGAAAGACAGAGAATGGATTTTTTCGTTCCAGAGAGGGAGAAAGAGAGAGAGAGAGAAAGGGGTTTTGTTGGCTTGGGTAAATTGTAACCCTTTGAGTTGGGCGAAATTACGGCTGTGCCATTCATCTTCTTCTTTTCCGTTAGTTTAGTAACTTCTGTTAGAGAAAGGACCAAATGCAATTGGATTTGATAGTTGGAGGACCACATAAACAAAGTTGATAGTTTGAGGACGAAGTGCACATGTAGAGCATAGTTTGAGGGATGTTTTGAAAAATAACTCTTTCGTGATAGAGATATGTGTCTTGTCAGAAATCCCTTTTGCTAGCAAAAATTGACCAGGGAGGGTAGGGTGAGTGTCCGTTTGCCAAAACAAACCTATGAATTTTTTTTCTAAAGCAAAAGTGTTTTTAACAACCTTTTTTTTTTTTTTTTGGGTAAAGGTGTTTTTAACAACTTGTTTTTAGCAACAAAAAAAAACACAAAAAAGAAGTACTGAGTATGTGAAAGAAAATTTAGCAACTTAACTTTTAGCTAATAGAAAGAAAAAGTGATTTTAGTAATCAAATTAAACTCAACTTTTATAAATAAATAAAAAAACTCATTTTAGCAAATGAAAAACAATGTTGCAGTAGATTTTTAGCCTTTTTAGTCGAACCGGACGCAGTGTTGCAAGCTTGTAGCGTAAGAAGACTAGATATCGTTCTAGTAGACGAGTTAGTTAGACATTATTCTAACAGACGAACTCTTAAATCCATGAGAGAACTTATAAACATTTTGCTCACAAGGAAATTAAAATCAAACCCAATAAGAAAAGATAATAATTCTACCCTAAACGAAAATATTCGTAATCAAAATATTATTCTAAAACAATAAAAATAGAAATATAGAAACTTTCTAATCTTGTCCTTCATCAGAACCATTGGTACACCATTTTGGTGTAAATTAAATGTATGATTCATCAATTTTTGTGGGACTCATATCACGTTAATATAATAATTAGAGTTGTTTAATTTCTATTTAATTTAATTTTTTAGTTTATTGTAAAAAAAATCAGTTCAATTGGATATTAGTAACACTTGATCGATTCATTCAGGCTTTTTATCGATAAATTCAAAGACAAAAATCGATCAAGCTTTAACGATGTCCTAATGATTTGATTGTTTACATGGGCTCCTAAAAACAAATTTGGGGTCCCTGTATTGCCCCCAACCCAATCGTCCATCTCCACAATCGATGATTCAAATTCGCATAAGCTCTATTAGTGATATAGTACACTCTTACTAGTAAGAGTTAACAAACATTTCTAAACCATTGATTGCCAAAATGGACGGCTCGGATGCACACTACAAGGACCCTATGTCCCTTAAAAACATGTTTTAAACACATTTGAACTGCTTCGATCACTTATGTGACACCAAATGGGGCTCACACCTGAATTCTTTGATCATCGACTTTCTAGATTTGATCGATAGACTGCACAATCAGATTTTGATGCTCAAGGTGGTGCTGAGTTGCTAATCGAGAACGATGTCGATTCATTCGACAAATGACTTTGCATACAATGTAGTATAATAAAAACGGGGTGGAGAACGGGGCAGGGATCGGCAGAGGTACGTGGAATCGCCTCCGATCCGATCCTTGAATTATTTTTAATTTTTGTCTCCAAATCTTAGCCAATCGATGAAATAAAACCCCCGAAACTCCAACCCCAATAGGGCAGAGAACGAAGTTGATTAAGCGAAATTGTCATCCCTAGCCGCAGAGGAAAATGATGTACCCATAATTTCTTGGGGGCTGTTTGGGAGCTAAATTATTGGATTCTTCATTTTGGATTATTATATTTTTCTGAAATGCATTCTCATAACCACACTTTATTGGCACAATTTGAGAAATAGCCCTAAAGGAGTTTTTTGCATTCTAATTTTTTACTACAAACAAAAAGACCTAATTACACCTATTTTTTATTTATTTATAATTTCATAATAACAAGCCAAGGGCAAACATGATAAAAAAATTACGTAATTCATAATCTACATTTTGATAATTATCCTCCCAAACACTATTCTATTGCAAAATCTATTTTGCATATATCTTCAAACACTCTACTAATTCATATTCTATTTTAACCACAATCTAAAAATCTACAATTTACAATTCATAATGCAATAAAACCAGACTTCATATCTTCAAACAACGGCTGTGGTGCCCCAAAGTGGCAGTGGCGGAGCCACATGGAGACCAGTGTGGGCACACTGGATTTTTTAGGAGGATTTTATTTTATTTTTTTGTATTTTTTAGAAAAATATAAATTGGTACATCATTTTTTTTATACTTACAAAAAATTTAATTAGAGCTTTTGGGAGTCATTACTTGGTGTTATAATAAATTCTCTTGTGCATATTTTTGTGGGACTTAAGACTAAATCTATGAGTTTTCCGTGAATATGTGATAAACGCCCATAAAAAAAATGATGGAAAAGAGAGTTAGGACATTGCCATCGCCCCAAAGCCATTGAATAACTTATTACTCATAAACAAGTCTCAATTCACTGAATTTTTATCTCGAAACTACATGTTTACGGACCCCTGACCTCCATTGGTTCGAACCCCAGACCTCCCCCTTTGGAAGCCAAGAAGTACAACCAAATAGGCTAAGAGGCACATATGTGCATAAAATGAAAGTCAAGTGAGACACATTTCAAATGAAAATCTAGACATGTTAGAAATTCTTTAAGAAGAGATTTTTTTCATAGCAAAAGTACTGGCGTTTATGAATTGTGCTCTTACCATGAACATTGAGACTACAAATTATAAAAACAGATCACACGTACCATAAATAAAAGATTTACTTACCACAATTTATGCCTATATGTATGATAAGTAAAGCCTTTGTTTGTGGTAAATAAAGTCTATATTCATAGTAAGTACAATTGCGCGGGAAAAAAACAAAACCATCAATAAAGGCCACGGTAAAGTACAATTAGAGTACTTTTACTTATCCAGTTTTTTCTTGTTTTACTCTCTCTCTCTCTCCCCTCTCACGCACTCTCACTCTCTCTCTCTCTCAGGCAAATGTTTTTTAATAGAAGTAAAATAAATAGTACTATTATTGTCCTAATTTGTTGTACTTGCCCTAATACTCCAAACTTGGAAAAATTTTAAAGTTATGGAGGGTATTATTGGACTAGTATGATTTATAGCAGGTCGGTCATGAAACTGGGGCAAGCTACCCGGCTCCAATAATGAGGATACTTATGTTATTAAAGGTAATAATGAGGATATGTTATTAAAGGTAATCCAATGCTCTTTTTTTTTTTTTTTTTTGGAGACTGTGTGCCGACAAAAGTTGGAGTTGGATGGAATTTTTTCATTACATTTTATTATGCTACTAGTCCAACATTCGTCGTGCAGAGCTGACATTTAATTAGTGCCCTTTGGCGGTTTGGCCTTTGGCCTATGAGACTTAGAGCATGTGCAGCAGCTTAACCAAAATTTGAAGAAAAATTGCTAGTGTACATTGCATCTTTTTTCATTTACCTACTAAGGTCTCTTTCAACACTTCAACAATCTTCTTTATTTCTCTCTCCAATTCGTACTTAAAATAATTAAATATTACACACTACAATATACACTACATACATACATACTAGCATAAAACTCATGCTATGCACGGAGTTGTGAATAACATAAAGTAAAATAGCAATAATTAACCGATGTGTTGTCGGAAATATAATAAATCTTTTGTGTATGCATTCATATGGTTAAAAAGGCATTGTCCAATACTAATTTATTAAAAATAAGAGAAGAAAATAGCACAAAAATAAAAATTATATCAATTACTTCTACCCTCTAAATTGTTATTTTTTAAATGAATTTATTAAATATACATTGGGATTGACATATGTTAGCTACACTTTATTTTTATAGCAAACAAAAGTATATGCCATTACCACAAACTAAAGCATACATTAGACACTACCGGTTTGACAAAAATACAAAACAATAAAAAATAAAAAAAACCCAAAACCAAAAAACTGCTCAACTTCGATGTCAGACCCAATACTTCGCTCGTGGAGATGGGTGGATGGAGGATCATCAGATTGTGCTCCCGCCACAATATCACAACTGAATTTGCCTTTTGACACCTTCATCGTCGCCGCTGAAGAGCTCAAGAAACCATTGTCCGATTGACCTACAAATTAAAAATTTAAGCTAAGCATTTTATCATTTGACTATTTTGGATTAAAAATTATGATTTCCATGAATAGTAAATCCAAGTTTATATTTATTCCTAATGAAATTAAAATAACTTTTCACACTAAGAAGATCCTCAAAAAAGGTATTTTCGTGTTAGTATAAGTATGCGGATATATTTTAAAAGAAATTCACAAAAACGTCAAATAAGGATAAAACCCAAAAATTTAGTCTTAAATATGATTCTGAGAAGCGAATTAAAAACTAAAAGATACACCCTCCGTCCCTTTTTAAATGTCCACTATAGGAATACGTGCAATTTCAAACCCGCAAAAACATTATATGGAAGTATATTTTTTAACGTCCACAAAATACACGTTTTCCAAAGGAGACATTTAAAAAAGAACGGAGGGAGTATAAAGAAGCAAAAAAGAATAAGAGAATGACATACCCACTTTGAAAACTGTTTCTTTCTCTTTTGTAATATACCTATATATAACATGTATACAAATCATGGAGGAGGAGTTGTCCCTTTGGAGAGGATTAGCGCACCCATATCCAATTGATCATCTTGTAAAGTAATCTTTTCTAAAGATGATGATCCTGCAACAACAAAAAAGAAAAAGATGATGAGAAATCATAGAAGAAATTTAGAGATGGGACTTCTTTTTATATACGAATGTGAAAATTCAATACTTCGAATTCTAAGTATGGTATGCTGTAATTTTTGTAAATATATTATGGTATAATATACTCCTAGGCAACTGAATAAAGAAGGGATTAAAATAATATGAAAAAAATTAATTAGGGTAATATAAGCAAATGTAATTACGCAATATTTGGAAAATGCATAAATCATGGATTCAGGCAATTGTTAGTTTCCAAAATCACAACCAAATTATAAACGTGATTAATGAAATATGGAAAATTAAAGATCACACCTACAATACTTGGCTTATTATCCTACTATCATTTTTATTATAAATAGTTTACAATTTAATTTCCATCTCAAGAGGTGTTGTTTTGTGTATCCTTTTTTCTTTTTCTTTTTTTTTGTTGATTTGTCGTTGACTGTTTGTAAACAAATGTGTTGCTTACATAAAATATGAACCCACTCAACAAATCATTCCTATTAGGAGAAAATGCGTTTTTTTTTTTTTTGGAATTTAGAAGATGGAAATAAAACTAAAAATTGAAGGTACTATATGTTAGTATTATTAACAGAGTAATCATTCCTTTTTAGGATAAACTCATGATTTTTAAGATTCAAAAATTCTGCAATACTATGGTAGATAACTCCATGTTTCTTAAAAATAAAAATAAATATAAAAAACATAATGACTCCTTGATTTGGTAGAAAGTGAATATGGACTGTTGATCAAATTGGTTAACATGGGTTTTGGCCAAAATGGCGCAGCTAATCTTTTCAATTTGGAATCTAATACGTTTGGGAAGATTTTAAATCAACTAATAAGGAAAAAAAAATAGCAAACCACTACAAGAAAATCAAGATCTACTAACAGTTTTTTTTAGTAACGGTTGGATAAACTGTTGGTAGAAATTGGTTATAGTAACAGTTTTAGAGCCGTTACTAAAAATGGGACTTTAGCGACGGTTTTTATTGAACTGTTACCATATTAATGTACTCTAGTAACGGTTCAAAACCAACAATTACTAAATACCCTCCTCTAGTAACGGTTCAAAACCAACCGTTACTAAATACCCTCTTCTAGTAACGGCTTCAAACCAACTGTTACTAAATATCGTCCAACCGTTGCTAAATACCCTCCTCCTTAGGCCCGCATATAATGTATGCTAATATACTACATTCTAAAGACCACTTTATAGATATCATCAATTAATTGTATCATATAATTTATAACCCGCTATATAACACTAATTTTTTTTACATGAATGATGTAATCAACAAATACAACGAAATCAACGATCTCGATCGTCATGATTGTGTCATGATCATGTGGCTATTATACATCAACTATTGCACAATACTTAGTTTACTATCTATTGCATCCCGGTGAAAGGACTTTCTAAATCCGATCGAGCCAAAAATTTACATGAAAGATTTCATTAGCAAGCATCACGAAATCAATGATCTGGATCGTCATTATTATGTCGGGATAGTGTGGCTATTGTACATTCAACTGTTGCACAAGACTTAGTTGCTATCAATCATGTCTCGATGAAGGGGCCCTGTCACCCAGATCGAGCCAAAAATTTACGCGAACGGTTTAATCAACAAGCACAATAATATAGAGGGTTCACGGCCAATTGCTAGTGCTAGGTGTATGTATTCTGTGCAAAAAAAGGATTATCCAAAATGGCAATCATACTTGCCAAAAGCATGTGGAGATGGAATTTTTTTTGCTTTATATCCCTGATCACTCCTGATGTGAAGTCATACATTTAATTATGAATATTGAAGACAATGTCCATCGAAGTCTCATTCTGATCCACTCAAAACTTAATGCAAAAAATGGTGTATGATAGAAAGTTTTGTAGTATCAGAAGTCACTCAGATAAATGATTTGATCACTTTTTCTATTTTAGATGTATATTAGTGAACTCACTTTGTCTATTTTGAACCCAAAAAAAAAAAAACACACCTTTGCATATTTTGGTGGTGGATTGACACTGATAAAGTGATAGTGGTATGTATAAATCCATATTGCCCAATTTTCTGGGCAGAAAGCATCATTATGTGTCTGTCACACTAAAATTTCCAATGAGTAGCGTTTGTTGTTGGATTCTGACTGACCATCAAAGGACCCTTGCTTCTTGCATTTGTTAGTGCAAAGAATGGGAGTGAGGAAAAGAAAAAAATCTATAGAAAGAAAGCCACGTAGCATTTTCTGTTCTTTTCCTGTAGATGTACGTATGTATCCGTTTACCTATAGAGAATCAGACTTTTTCCCAAGGGCCCAAAGGTGCTTAAACATGCCAGCCTTATTGCAATCCCTGAGCTTTCTAAAACCCATGCACAAGCATGGCCCTGTTTAACCTTGGCAAAACTTGTGGTCAAGCTCAAACTATGACCATAAGAAAGCCATTAACTGCCCTTAATACCCTTTTTCTGAGGAATAATTATTATTTGACATCAATACAACTGCATGCTACTTAGGATAGAAAGAATTAATTCAGCCCTGCCTCCATAAGAAATTCTTTTAGATGACCAACTTTGTATTCTTCCCAGAATCCTCTCTTGCCAAACTTTGCAATGATTTGCCTTTAATCTGGTAGAGATTAGAGGAAACACCAAGATATATTACGGGCAAATAGCCCCACGGGAATTGGGAGGATATCCCGTAAGTTCTAGATTGCTTCATCACTTGCACCCCAGCAAAAAATATAGAGCTCTTGTTGAGGCTTCAGGCCAGAGAAATGAAAAAAATCTTTAAAAGTTGTTTTATTGTTAGAAAAGAAGCTTGTTCGGCTCCACACATGAAGAATAAATCATTTGTAAAAGCTGATTGGAACAGGTTCATTGCTTGACATTTAGGATGGAAACTGAAATCACCAACACCTTATGCTAGAGCATTGTTGAGGAGGCTTCCATCACAATTAAGAGAAGGAAGGGAGAGATGGGATCAACTTTCCTAAGTCCTCTCTTTCCTGCCAAAACTCCTCCAAGCAACCATAGGTAAGCTAACAGTGGTAACATACTGCCTCACCCACCGGATAAAAGTACTTGGGAAATCTATACGAGCCAGTGTAAAAAAGGAACTCCCAATTGTCGTTAGATCCCTTGGCAAGGTAGCTAATGTGTCCTGGAAATAGGAGTATAAGATTGTATGAATAAAGGTGGAGAAGAAACCAAATAAGTGTACATAGTCGAAAACATATTTCCTCTTAATGCTTTTTACTTGTTAGCAGCTAAGTACAATTGTGTTTAACATCTTTGTTTTTTTTACCTTACATTATTTAGTCATTTTCATTGCCTTTCCTATTGCAGGTAGTAGGACAATATGGAAGAATCTAGTTGCAGATATCTATCTTGATGGATGACTTTGTCAAATCTTAGCCAAGGTATACCTTGTGGATGTTTTTTGTTAATGCTAAAGTATGAAGATTTGATATACTCTTAACTTTTGACAAGTTCATGTGATGGTTGTTTGAATTATGGTATCGAGGTTTATTTTTGAATGAAATTACAATTCCTAAACTTTTAGCATTATGAACATGTTATTTGATAACAGGTTTTTGGGTACAATATGAAAATAAATGGCATATATATATGGCTGCTATTTAAAAAAAGAGGGGGGGGGGGGGGGGGGGGGGGGGGTCTATAGTTATGGTTTTAAGTGTTACTATGGCTGCTATTAAAAAAAAAGGGTCTATAGCAACGGTTTCAAGTATCGCTATAGCTGCTATTTAAAAAAAAAAAAAAAAAAGGCCTATAGCAACGGTTTCAAGTATTGCTATAGCTGCTATTAAAAAAAAATAATCAGGTCTATAGTAACAGTTTCAAGTGTTGCTAAAGTCCAACAATGGTAAGTGTCAGAATTGTGGTATAGTGACGGTTGTACGCGTTACTAAAGCAAGCGTTACTAAAAGGTACGGTGATACCAACGGTTGGTAAAAGCATTACAAGAACCCTATAGTGACGGATATCTTGCAACGCTTCATCCGACGGTTGCGCAAACGTTGGTATAGGTCTTTTGGGCCTTTAATAACGGTTTTGGCTATCTTTTGCAACATTTTCAACCGTTGCACAAGTCATAAATTCTTATAGTGAAGGGGTAATTTGCTTAGTTTAATAATGGATCTTCCAAACCTGCATGTGAGATTCGAAATTGAATCTTCCTTTACGGTTTTCCCAATCTCCTATCAATTGGAAAGAAACAATTAAGGTAAATACTTGAATTATGTTACCCTTTTCTGAATTATATTACCTACTAGCATAAAACCCGTGCTATGCATGGGGTTGTGAATAGCATAAGGTAAAATAGCAATAATTAACCAATGTGTTGTCGGAAATATATAATAAATCTTTTGTGTATGTATTCATTTGGTTAAAAAGGCATTGTCCAGTACTAATTTATTAAAAGTAAGAGAAGAAAATAGCACAAAAATGCAAAATATATCAATTACTCATACCCTCTAAATTGTTATTTTCTAAATAAATTTATTACATATACACTGGATTGACACTCCCTTTTTAAAACCCCCAAAAATGTCCACTATAGAAATATGTGTAATTTCAAACCCCCAAAAATATATTTCTCTATATAATTTTGTAATTTGTTTTATACCAAATTAAACTGCTCGATAAGAACTTTAATTTGGTGCAAAAAAAATTAAAAACATTGTACGGAAGTATTTTTTAATGTCCAAAAAATACACATTCCCCAAAGGGGACATTTACAAAAGAATAGAGGGAGCATAAAGAAGCAAAAAAGAATAAGAGGATGACATACCCACTTTGAAAAGTGTTTCTTTCTCTTTTGTAATCTATATATAACTTGTACGCAAATCATGGAGGAGGGGTTGTCCCTTTGGAGTGGATTAGATCACCCATAGTCAATTGATCATCTTGTAAAGTAATCTTTTCTAGAGTTGATGATTCTGCAACAACAAAAAAGAAAAAGAAGATGAGAATCATAAAGGAAATTTAGAGAAGCGACTTTTTTTTTTATATATATTCGAATGTGAAAATTCAATACTTCGAATTTGAAGTATGGTATACTGCTACTTTTGCAAGTATATTACGGTATAATATAGGCAACTGAATAACGAAGGGATTAAAATAATATGAAAAATTGTAATTAGGGTAATATAGGCAAATGTTATGCAATGTTTTGAAAATGCATAAATCATGGATTTTGGAACTTTTTTTTTTCTTTCCAAAATCATTGCCTAATCATAGACGTGATTTATGAAATATGAAAAATTATGGACTTGGTTTAATTCATCATACTATCATTTTTTTATTATAAATAGTTTACAATTTAATTTCCATCTCAAGATGGTGTTTCTTTATGTACAAATTACATCATTCCTTTTTGTTGATCTAGTTATTGACTATTTGTAAGCAAATGTGTTGCTTCCATAATATATGAAATCACTCAAAAAAATCATTCCTATTAGGAGAAAATAAGTTATTTTTTGAAATTTAGAAGATGGAAATAAAACTAAAAATTGGATAAACTAAATGGACACGTGTCATATCTACAGGCCTTCATTGCTGCTACATATTGCATCTGTAACTTTTCTCGCGAAAACCCATCCTGCAATACTATAATAGACTAGCGTGAAACCCGTGCTATGCATGGGAATTAACAAAAATGTTTGCATACTATTTTTCAAAAATGTTTGCGTATTTTTGGTATAAGTTGGGGTTGAGGTTGTGTATGTAAGTTATTTTTCCCTTTGATTGTTTGATTGTCTTCTGGTCAGCCTTCTAATCTTTTGGGTCCCGAGAGGCTTTGTTGCTTTTCTCTTACCCTGTTTAATATTGTATATTTGATATTTGATTTATAAAATCCTTTTTTGCCGTGCAAAAAAAAAAAAAGATGTATACTTTTGAACCCACTAATGGTAGAAATTCTATTGATTACAATAACTCCAACCGGTTAACAAAGATGGTTATCTCACCCTAATTAGTACAATAATCAATCAAGAGGTTTAACTTCCCAAGTTTTCATACAATAAATGGGTTTATAGGAAAATTTTAGAGTCATATCACGCAATCAACATCAAACAGTTCTATTTAGATAATTGGAACACTATTTGCAATTAATATTGATGCCAACAATTTAACGGAAGAATGGCCTAGTAGTAGACATGAAATAAATTATTTTCGCTTGAATCGTCTTATTCAATATTAAATGTCCTAATGTGTAGAATAAAAAATTCAGCAATATTATAAGATATTTTTGAGAGCTTACCAATTGGGGCATTCGTATTTTGATTTTCCATTCCATTTACTTCTCTAGCACCCCTTTGCGATTGAACAATTTCATGTACTGGATCAATGTCAATTACTTCACCTATGTACACAACATAATGTAGTTTAATTTAACTTGAATAAACTAATGTACTTATAACATTAAATATCCAAACATTAAATTATGTCTGAATTCTTACCATTATGGGGATCGACTATCGGAATCACCTCTTGAGCAACCCCTTGGGCCTCCCCATGTGATTGAGCTATTTGACTTACTGGGTGCATGTTTCCTCCAGCTTAAAATAAGACCGGTAAGGAAAAATTTAATTACAAACCAAAGTATTAGGCAATATTGAATTTTAAGCTTCATGGTAAAAACAAATAAAAAATATGATTGTTATTTAGCTTGTTAGTATTAGCAAATTATTACCATTTTGGGGATCGCTAATCAGATTCACCTCTTCGACAACTTATTGAGCATCATCATGTAACTGAGCTACTTCACTTATCTGATGCACGTGCCCTACAAATTAAAATAAGATCGAAAATGAAAAAGTTATAATTATACTAATCTTAAATATTAGCTTATCTTGGTGGGTCATTTTCAATAGCGTGAAAGGGTATTATAAGTGCTGAACATTTTGTGGGTCAGTTTTCACATTTTGAATTTAATAGCTACTTGATCATGTAGCAATTTAAAACCATTACATATTAAAATCAGGCCAACTTTGAGTTCAGAACCTAGATTGACAACTTCATTTCAATTAAGTCATCATATCATAATTATAAGGGTACTTTAAGTCCTCACAGATGTTGATAAAAAAAAAGTATATTTGTATTACCATGTCACAAAATGGATTTGTTTTAATCTAAATCGAAGAGTTTGCTTTAAAAAATGCAATGAGAAGTTTTTTTTTTAAAAAAAATAAAAATTGGAACTTGATTAAAACATTGTAACCGGAGTTACATTGTACAGAAAAGTACAATGTAACATTCATTTATTTCCTTTATTATTGTAGCACAAATTTCGGTTATTGAAATTGGGCTAATTCCTAAAAAGGAAATTTCGTTAATTAGTTTCCTTTATAATCATTATTTCCGTTAATTTCAAATTGGAAAAATTTCAGATAATGAAATTGGAAAAGAACAATTTCTTTCCTTTATAACTGTAGCACAAATTTTGGTAATTTCGGTTATTGAAATTGGGCTAATTCCTAAAAAGGAAATTTTGTTAATTAGTTTCTTTCATTAGTTTCCTTTATTATAATCATTATTTCCGTTAATTTCAAATTGGAAAAATTTTGAATAATGAAATTGGAAAAGAATCATTTCCTTCCTTTATACACAGTTATTCAAATTGGGCTAATTGCTAAAAAGGTGCAAAGAATTGGGGGACACGTGGCAAGCTCTATTCACCAAAAGTCATCCTGCAATACTAATATAGATATTTATGAATAAAGATTAGGAGTATGATTATGTCACATACTCCACTAAAAATCCTATACGACAAATGAATCACTACACGCCACTTGGCGCATCCACGTTCCTACTCACGAAAACCCTGCAATACTATATTAAACAAGGAAGAAAGAGAAGGGGAGCTTGGAATGAAATGAATAAAATAAAGTTTGGCGGTGAACAGCCGTTAGGTACTTCTACCGAATTACTGTAGCTAAAAGAGAATCTCTGTAAATTATTGAAAGCAATAGAGAGACTGCTGCATCATGATTTTTTTGTTCTCATTCTTTAAAATAGCCAAAACGTGTATATACCTAAGCTGTTGTTGATGCTCTTACATAATTTTAGTTCTTCTTTCTTACTGTACTTTTTTACTAAATTTTGATCAAATTTACCTTTATCAAGTCGTTTATTTTGATGAGATGAATCGATAAAAAAATGGATAAATTTAAAGTATAAAAACGTAAGTCATAGTTGAAAAAAAATTATGTAAAGTACTAATACTAAAAGAAGTCAGACTTTTCGAGAAAAAAAATTTCTCCTTTTTTCGGTGTCTTAAACACACTCCTTTTACTTTGGTCTATATTGGAGTATAATTTTATGATTCTTCTAATTTAAGCGAACGACGTGATGTAAATATTTGACACAAATCTAGTAAAAATTAAGGGGAAAAAAAAAGAAAAAATTAGT
Source organism: Vaccinium vitis-idaea (assembly GCA_963854785.1). NCBI lineage: Eukaryota > Viridiplantae > Streptophyta > Magnoliopsida > Ericales > Ericaceae > Vaccinium > Vaccinium vitis-idaea. The sequence continues at coordinate 18,908,349 of OY978216.1, read as the reverse complement.
CATAAATACACTATGTTTTTCTTTTTTGAAGAGAAGGGAAATGAATTTTTACAATCAATATTGAAATCAACATTGATTTCAATATTGATTTAGCAAAAAAACAAAACACACTCACTCTATTTGTTTCCTTCCAAAATTACCCTCAACCCTATGAAACCAATCTCCCTTACTGCTTCACTAGCGTGAAACCCGTGCTATGCACGGGAATTAAACAAAAATGTTTGTGTACTATTTTTCAAAAATGTTTGCGTATTTTTGGTATAAGTTGGGGTTGAGGTTGTGTATGTAAGTTATTTTTCTCTTTGATTGTTTGGTTGTCTTCTGGTCGGTCTTCCAATCTTTTGGGTCTCGAGAGGCTTTGTTGCTTTTCTCTTACCCTGTTTAGTATTGTATATTTGATTTATAAAATCCTTTTTTGCCGTGCAAAAAAAAAAATATGTATACTTTTGAACCTCTCAATCAGTATAAACATACACTAATGGTAGAAATTCTATTGATTACAATAACTCCAACCGGTTAACAAAAGATGGTTATCTCATCCTAATTAGTACAATAATCAATCAAGAGGTTTAACTTACCAAGTCTTCATACAATAAATGGGTTTATAGGAAAGTTTTAGAGTCATATCACGCAATCAACATCAAACAGTTCTATTTAGATAATTAATTGGAACACTATTTTCAATTAATATTGATGCCAATAATTTAACGGAAGAATGGCCTATTAGTAGACATGAAATAAATGATTTTCGCTTGAATCGTCTTATTCTATATTAAATGTCATAATGTATAGAATAAAAAATCCAGCAGCATTATAAGATATTTTTGAGAGCTTTCCAATTGGGGCATTCGTATTTTGATTTTCCATTTCATTTACTTCTCTAGCACCCCTTTGCGATTGAACAATTTCATGTACTGGATCAATGTCAATTACTTCACCTATGTACACAACATAATGTAGTTTAATTTAACTTGAATAAACTAATGTACTTATAACATTAAATATCCAAACATTAAATTATGTATGAATTCTTACCATTATGGGGATCGACTATCGGAATCACCCCTTGAACAACCTCTTGGGCCTCCCCATGTAATTGAGCAATTTGACTTACTGGGTGCATGTTCCCTCTAGCTTAAAATAAAACCGGTAAGGAAAAAATTAATTACAAACCAAAGTATTAGGCAATATTGAATTTTAAGCTTCATGGTAAAAACAAATAAAAAATATGATTGTTATTTAGCCTGTTAGTATTAACAAATTATTACCATTAATTTTGGGGATCGCTAATCAGATTCACCTCTTCGACAACTTCTTGAGCATCATCATGTAACTAAGCTACTTCACTTATCTGATGCACGTGCCCTGCAAATTAAAATAAGATCGAAAATGAAAAAGTTATAATTATACTAATCTTAAATATTAGCTTATCTTGGTGGGTCATTTTCAATAGCGTGAAAGGGTATTATAAGTGTTGAATATTTTGTGGGTCAGTTTTCACATTTTGAATTTAATAGCTACTTGATCATGTAGTAATTTAAAACCATTACATATTAAAATCAGGCCAACTTTGAGTTCAGAACCTAGATTGACAACTTCATTTCGATTAAGTCATCATATCATAATAAGGATACTTTAAGTCCTCACAGATGTTGATAAAAAAAAATTATATTTGTATTACCATGTCACAAAATGGATTTGTTTTAATCTAAATCGAAGAGTTTGCTTTAAAAAATGCAATGAGAAGTTTTTTTTAAAAAAATAAAAAAATAAAAATTGGAACTTGATTAAAACACTGTAACCGGAGTTACATTGTATAGAAAAGTACAATGTAACATTGATTTCTTTTTTAACTAACTTCTATGTCATTTTTTTTTTTGACACAATAGTAAGTGGGCAACCAAAAGGGTTAGGGAAACTTCATTTACTATTGTGTCAAAAAAAAAATCATTTACTATTGGTTAGGGCAAGTTCCACTTCATACTGAGTTGATTGGTATGAAAGTTGAGATAAGAAGAATGTCGCTCCCACTTGCCACTTCTATTTTTTTTTAAATGGAACTTGCTTAAAACACTATAACAGGAGTTACATTTTTGTTGTGTTCTTTTCTTTTTCTTTTTTTGAAAAGTACAATGTAAACATTGTTTTTTTTTAATTTTTTTTTTGTAACTTCTATGTCATTTTTTTTTACTTTATAGTAAGTGAGTAACCAAAATTGAAGTCAGGCTAGGGCAACTCAAACGTCAGGGCCAGCCCTATTCATCAGGCAACATATTTTTTCTTTAGATAAATAAAAACAAAAGAGCATCTTTTGTACCAACTTTATCTTTTTGAGTCCTCATAGCATAATAAGGGTACTTTAAGAGTTAAAAAATCTTATGTTACCTATTGCCCGGTCAGCTTGCATATTTTGTTCTGCAATTTTTGCGTGTGCATCCTCGTTAGGCAGCATATTATTTTCTTCACCTAATTAAAAAGAGAAGAGCATCTTATTTAGCAACTTATCTAATATGAGCCCCCGTAACATAATAAGGATACGTTAAGAGTTAATAACTTATGTTACATGTTGGTGGGCTAGTCACTAAATTCTTCTCTGCAATTGCTAATTTTGCATCCTCATGAGGCGGCATACTATTTTCTTCACCTACATAACAACATAAGATAAATATCAATTATAACCCATTTTTGAAATCATGATTATGTTATCTGGAATTTTTCACAGAGTTTGCATGAAGGAAAAGAAATTTACCTATGGAGGGGTTGATATTAATTGGAGTTGTCGATTTTTTGGCTCGTGGGAAGCGTGATTTAAGATTATGACCTTCTTTTACCACTTCTTTTTGGTTTGATCGATAAACTTGATCGATTCGACCTACTACATCGTCGGGTATTAAAAAATGCAAGGAAAAAAAAAGAAGAGAAAAGAAGTAACGTTTATACAAAATCATGAAGATGACAATTACCTATGGAGTGGTTGGCATGTTTTGACAGACATTCTTCTTCTTGTCTCTTAAGATACATGTTCTTACACGGCGGAATTCTTTTGCTGCTTCCTTTGGTTGTTTTTCAATACTTTCAAGTAGTGCTCTTTTTTTATGAGACCATTGTTTGACATTCCGATCTCTGTTCTCACGATCCATCCTGTGTCTTATGTCCAAATATAATGAAAGGAATTTAAGGATAAAATTAACTAATTTAGATATCTATTAAAAAAATTAACAAAGCAGTGAAGAAAATAAAAGTGACAAAGCAAGGGATTTGCTATAGGGTTCTTGTCGTTAGCATCATACATCACACATGTTTTTTCAACATTCGAAATTTATGAATGATATAGTCATAGAATTAATTTTTTTGTCGAAGAGTGAATGAGGAATTAAGATGTGGGAGGAATCAAAAGATTTACCTTTCGAAGAACGGGTTAGGAATTGAAGCGGCTACCGTACTATCTCTGATCTTCCCCTAGAGATGGTCTTTGCCCCAAATGCTTAGCTATTACTCTTCTCTAATCTTTAACCACGTGATTATAAAAATCAACTTATTCCGCCAAATGATATGCAAAAAAAATTGGTTATTAAAATTGGAAAAGAATCATTACTTTCCTTCATTACTTTCCTTAAAAATTTCAGAAATATGTATTGTATTATTACATATCTATTATAATCGTTACCTTCCTTCATTAGTTTCCCTCATTATGTAGCACAAATTTCATTAATTAGTTTCCTTCATTAGTTTCCTTTATAATCATTATTTTTTGTTAATTTCAAATTGAAAATTTTTTCGATTATTGAAATTGGAAAAGAATCATCTCTGTCCTTTATTATTGCATATCTATTATAATCGTTACTTTCCTTCAGTAGTTTCCTTCATTAATGTAGCACAAATTTCGTTAATTAGTTTACGTCATTAGTTTACTTTATAATCATTACTTTCCTTTAAATTTCGGAAATATGTATTATATTATTGCATATCTATTGTAATCATTACTTTCCTTCATTAGTGTCCTTCATTACTGTATCACAAATTTCGTTAACAAAAATGATAGGTAAACACCCTCTCAACCACTCCCCACCACACCCTCTCTCGCATGTGTGGTGGGGCTCACCCGGTGGGTCCCAGTGGGCCCACCACACATGTGAGAGAGGGTGTGGTGGGGAGTGGTTGAGATGGTGTGTACCTATCATTGTTCTTTCGTTAATTAGTTTCCTTCGTTAGTTTCCTTTATAATCATTATTTTCGTTAATTACAAATTGGGAAAATATCGGTTATTGAAATTGGAAAAGAATCATTTATTTCCTTTATTACTGTAGCACAAATTTCGGTTATTGAATTTGGGCTAATTCCTAAAAAGGAAATTTCGTTAATTAGTTTCCTTTATAATCATTATTTCCGTTAATTTCAAATTGGAAAAATTTCAGATAATGAAATTGGAAAAGAACCATTTCTTTCCTTTATAACTGTAGCACAAATTTCGGTAATTTCGGTTATTAAAATTGGGCTAATTCCTAAAAAGGAAATTTCGTTAATTAGTTTCTTTCATTAGTTTCCTTTATTATAATCATTATTTCCGTTAATTTCAAATTGGAAAATTTTTGAATAATGAAATTGGAAAAGAATCATTTCTTTCCTTTATACACAGTTATTAAAATTGGGCTAATTGCTAAAAAGGTGCAAAGAATTGGGGGACACGTGGCAAGCTTAGGAAGCTCTATTCACTAAAAGTCATCCTGCAATACTAATATAGATTGTCCGGCCACTACCCCATCAGGTAACTTGCTCTGACGAATGATGGTGGTGATTTTCCAGGACCACCTCCGGCGATTGACGCTAGTGATTTTTCGATGCCACCTCCGGCGACTAGCTCCGGTGATCAGTGGAGGAGAGACGAAGAGACGAATTTTTGGCGACGTGCGTCGGAAAGGAGCGGGGAACGCGGATCTCGCCGGGGTGGAGAGAAGCTTACCGGAAATAATGGCTCTTGGCGAAAGTAGCTCTCAACAAGGGAGCTGAGCCCCCGTCCGCTACTGCCGACATTCTTGGCGAGAGAGTAGTGGCCGTCGGAGGTGAAAGGGGGTCATGCAAGGGTTGTAGAAGATGGGCTGATCTGGTGGTCAACTTTATTTGGGAAGTTGAGTTGTTGAAAAGAGAAGACATGATGATGTCAAGTACGTTCGGTAAAACATAGAAAATGTGAGCTCATTTTACCCCAGTACACTATTTCTTCATTCCACCAAAACCTGTGTTCGGTTTTTTTGTTTAGGACTACATTTAAGTAGACTGCATTTGTTTTTTTGTTTTTTTTTAATGTCCTACGAAATTAGAAGTTTTAAAAATTAGTGACATTTCACTAATTTTTTTCGTCGCCGGAAGTGAGCTGGAGGTAGGAGTTGTTTTTTTTTTTTTCCCCTATTTCCTGTACGAAATTAGAAGTTTTATAAATTAATGGCATCTCACTAATTTTTTTGGTGAAATGTCAGAGGTGAGGTGGTGATTTTTTTGAATTTTATATTCGAAATTAGAATTTTTTAAAAATAGTGATATTTCACTAATTTTTTTGGTGGTCGGCCAGAGGTGGGGTGGTTGTTGACGAATTGGTGATTTTTTCAAGTTTCTGTACAAAATTAGAACTTGTAAAAATTAGTGAAATGTCACTAACTTTTTGGGTCGCCGGAAGTGGTTTGTCAGAGGTGGTTGGGTGGTTAGTCCTAGGTTGTGTTGATTTTTTTTTCCATGTACGAAATTAGGTGTTTTAAACTAGGTATGAAGTTTAGTAACTTGTCACTAGATTCGAAAATAGCTTTATTCGTTCATTTTTTTTAGCTTTTATGAAGTTTAGTAAGATGTCACTAGTTTTAGAAGTTGACTAGTTGGTGATTTTTTCAAGTTTCTGTACAAAATTAGAACTTGTAAAAATTAGTGAAATGTCACTAACTTTTTGGGTCATCGGAAGTGGTTTGTTAGAGGTGGTGTGGTGGTTAGTCGAAGGTTGTGTTGATTTTTTTTTTTTTTTTATGTACGAAATTAGGTGTTTTAAATTAGGTATGAAGTTTAGTAACTTGTCACTAGATTCGAAATAGCTGTATTAGTTGATTTTTTAGCTTTTATGAAGTTTAGTGAGCAGTTACTAGTTTTAGGAGTTGACTAGTTGGTGATTTTTTTCAAGTTTCTATACAAAATTAGACCATGTCATAAAGTTGAAAATAAGTTAGGCCGAAGAGATTAATTAATATTCATGAGTCACGATTCACGTTTTTTTTACTCTACTCAGGGGTGCTTTGGAAAAAAAAAAACAAAAAATGGCTTTTTAGTTTTTTCATTTTGTCTTTATTCAATTTTATTTGGATTATTAGTTTAATTTTGGTTTTATTAAGAAAAATTAAGTTTCAACCATAATTTTATACTTGTTTGATTTGTCTCGTTGAGACGAATCCATAAAATACGAAAACTTGACGCGAAACTAACAAATGTAAAAAATAAATAAATAAATAAAGACAAAATCAAAAAATCAAAAAATCAGTCCTGCGTTTTTTTCCCAAAGCACTCCTTAAGTGTTCATGTCGGTCCATTCACTCGCGGGGCCCAATAAAATGCGGGACAATCCCGTATGGTCTAATCGGACAAAGTTGATAGGATTTATGAAATTTCGAAATTAAGGATTTAAAGGGAATAACTGTAACTTACAGTCTGTAAGCATGTAAGCTCGGGAGCCTGAGGACCAAGCCTTATGGACACCTCCATGGTTGTAATGAAACCTCATCAAAAGGTAGTGGACCCGAGTCTACAAAAAGGCACATAAAATTTTTGACATTTTTCGGGGGGTTGCGTAGGGTTTGGATTGGACAGGTTTTCTAAAAATTCAGAAACTTGATCATTTCAACTGGTTCTAAAAAATTAAGAACCAAAACCTAAATAATATACGTGTAAAACTTTTCCAGGTCCAAACTGCAAGATCGAATCGGTTTTGGTTTGATTCCGGTTCTATCTGATTAACATTGGAACACTTTTTGATAACACATGAACTCAAGATTTAGAATTTGCAATACCAAACATGTCATAAAATAATTATAGCATTTTATAAGATTCGACACCAAATATTGTTCATATGCTACACAAAAGTACTTGACAATCTACCATCAATAAAACAACTCCTAAAATTGATGAAAACAACCAATAAAGTAGCTTAAACAAAGAATATGATAGTCTGAAAACAAGAAAATAAATTCAACAACATGTCTTACTAGGAATTAAAATAAAAATTGGGTATTAGTAGGGTCAAATAGTTATAGTAATACATTAAAAACCTCCCAACAAAATAGATTTCTATTCTAAATAGACATACAAATATCTTACTAGGGGAAAAAAATATTAACTTACCTAATCAAGATATATAATTCTACTCATGTATAAACGTATATATACACACACTATTAACATACGGTCCGATTCGGTTTTAATCGTAGTTCTTAAATTGAAAACCAGTAACCAACCCATAATTACCGATTTTTATTTTTTAAAACCATAACTAGACCAATGAACCGCATAAGTTAACATAATAGAACGATTCGGTCTAGACTGGATCAGTTTAGCTGTTACAATGGTTTTCTTGTGCACCCCTACTTTTTCCCTTTCATATTTGGAATAGAGCATTTTCTCATTTTATTTTAAAAAGATTGGGAGGAGGAGGAGACCAGAGTTGTAACCTCCCTCCGGGGAGAGGGGCTCCCAACCACCACAGTATGTTCAGCCAGTGAGCTAGTATCACCTATTGAAGGAATCAAGCTCACCAGTGTATCCTTTAGGAGTAACCCCTACCCATGAGAAGATAGTCCGTCACCACAGCTCCACCAAGGTGCAAGCTGGACATATGGTGTCCAATACACATCATCTGGTTCACGAGGACTACTACTCGCAAGCGAGATTCGAACTCGCAACAGTGTATTTAGGGGGGGGGGGGGGGGGGGGTCACCTACACACCACTTGCCATCTTGGTAACCACCTCCGGCATTTTATAGAGAAGTAGGTTTGCCTTTCACATCAATTTTTAGACAAGTGAGTTTGTCATATTCGGAACATTTGATACGAGTAAAACTTAAGGTCTTATGATATGATATGCAAACGGAAATGCTTGCGCTAGCGTAAAAAAGTCGTTTACAAAAATGTCGCACTAATTAGTAAAATATAGGAGAACGAAAATTAAGAACAAAACTGTAGAGCTAGAATTAAGAGTGAGAGTAAGAATTTTGTAGGAGATGATATGTGATCTAGAATAAGACATAACAAAAAACGAACCTGTTTAAAGGGCCAAAGAGGGTCAAATTAAGTGTCTCACTGATTTTATTTGAATTATGTTGGGATGAAAATAATGGGACTTAAAAAAGAATAATGGAAATAAAGAAAAATTCATTCAAAGTAGTCAAGAAAGTCAGTGTTGACGTAGGACTTGGTCTATGGCAAGGTGAAGCAAGATCTCTGATTAACAAAATAGACGATTCTGCTCAGACAATTCTGCTTAAGGTATGAAGGGTGCGAGGACAACCGTCTCCTCAGACATAGTCAAGCATCCGAGGATAGTTTCCAGCTCAAGTATAAATAGGAACTCAAGGAGTAAATACCATGACAAAGAGAGTCCTAAACCTGGCCTTCACAAATTCTAAAAGGAAAATGCTAAAATCGTCTTACTAAACTGTTGTTAACATTTAAAACGTATATTGAAATATATGAAAAATGTATGATAATGTGTGAAAGTGTTTTAAAAAATATAAAAAATACACTAGAGCCGGAGCGCATGTGTTTTTTGTCATCTTCCTTATTTATTGTCAGCCCTAAGATCTGGCCATGGACAAAAGTTTCGGAAATTTTCCTTTTTATCTTCCTCTACTTTACTAAAGGTAATCAAACCAGACAGGACGGGGGCCAATTTTGGCATAATTGGCGAGACTTCTGAAATAAACTAACCCTATCCAATTCATGTTAGTGGTCCCCAAATTCGTGTTTCTAAAGCACAAGGTTGACATGATCACATGAATTGCTTAGGAATTTAGGAACTTCTAAAACAAAATAAACAAGGAATTTTGATAAATTGCAACGAATGGGGCTAGTAATGATAAAGGTTTTTTTTACGGAGAAAAACTTGGGTGCCGAGAAGGTAGCATTCGAGGTGGTGCCTCTCCGGCACATCCGAGTCGTCTAAAAGTGTATTGGACGGTTTGGATAAAACACTCTCTCACCTCACTCTCTCTCATCTTCCTCTCTCATGTTTCTCTCTCCAAATCCAAGCCGTCCAATACACTTTTGGACGGCCCAGATGTGCCGAAAAGCACAACGTGGTGCCCTATTTGCACCCAAGTTTTTCTCTTTTTTACGAGTATAAGCCACTCCATTGAGAAAAGCTTTTGGAATTTTAGGCAATTCCCTTTTGTTAATTAATTTCCCAACCTTTTTGTGCAAGAAAGGTTGTTATTTTATATAAATTTTCTGTAGCTAAACGGATAGATCAAGATTCTTTTTGTGTGCCCCATTGACCATTCTTTTTTTGCCTTTACAAAATGAAGAAGATTATGTTAAATAAAACACTTACATAACGAAATTTATTATAAATATCTTGGACAAAGTTAAACTAATTATCTAACTAATGTAAAGTGAGAAAAACCGGGGCGGTCCATGGACACAACGAATAACACAACATTTGACACAACAATAATCGGAGCCCCACACTTAACAATCGGACCTGTTCAAGTTGTTTAAAATTTGTTTTTAAGATTACTAGTAAAAAATCAACTCATTTGGATATCGGCAAAGGCTTGATCGGTTCATTCAAATTTATCCTGTAAAATCTGACAGGAATCAACTAAATGAACTGATCAAGCCCTTACCGATATTCAAATGAGTTGATTTTTTTACAAGTAATCTTAAAAACATATTTTAAATAAATTGAACGGCTCCGATCATTCATGTGGGGTTCACAAAAAAAAATTGTGTCAAATATTGTGTTATTCGTTGTGTCAACGGAACCGCCCCGAGAAAAACACAAGGCAATCGATATTTTTCATTCCAACCCGGACATTGAACCTAATGCACATAGATCTGCCTAAAATTCATATCTAGAATTAACAGTCTCAAAAGAGAACAATACTAGTCAACGACAAAAGATAACAAGTACCCAGACGATAATATGGACTCCAATCAAGTATGGATGCACCAATAAACTAAGTTTAATTTTGTTTGTACACTTTTAAAAATGGGTGAACATTACCCATAATGTTCGCAGTCTTATTTTGATTATCAGGACAGTTCCTTTATTAGAACATGATATTTTAACAACCTTGCAAAAAATCGACGCAATCGGATATCGGCAACTGCTTGTTTAAATCATACTCCAATATTATTAGGTCATATTCCTATCAAACTTCTAAAATGAAAATTTGGTGATTTTATCAAGAACTTACAGATATTCAATTGAGCTAATTTTTTGCAATGACAATTAGAATATCATGTTCTAAGTAATTTACCGTTCTACTCATTGAAATAGGACGAAGAACATGGTGGGTAATCTTCACCCACTTTTGAAGGTGAGTGAACAAAATTGAACTCCAATGAACTCCCAGAACTACAGATCTTCCAAGCCACCATGAGTTGTCCCGTCAAATATATCATGTAGGATTAGAGCATGTTAGCACGAATATCATTGTGAAGCACCTACGTCTAAAATAACCCATTCTGTGGATGAAAAAAATTGTCCAAATAACTATTCTCGCAAAAGCGAGAGTTAACTCTCATCGATCAAATGACAAGTCGTTGATCTAGAGAGACAAAGGGAAAAGAAAAAAAAAACAACAAGGGAGGATGAAAATAGTACCATGGCTTTCCTCCGCCGGTGTACAAGGGTATTGAACTCTAGGGGTCCTGGCAGTTTTTCTTTTTGATCAGACAGGGCACTCAGTGGGTCGGGCTGAGTTGGCTCGGGTCTCCCATGCACATTAGAAGGGCCTCGTTTAAATTAATAGATGGGCTTGTCCTAGGAAACCAACACATGTTAATAATTGGACAGCCCTGTGCTATGAAGTTACAAGAATTAATCTCATCGAATGGGCCTAAAATTTTAACCATCCAACTCTTACGTGCTCAAAACATCAACTAAAAACCCTTGAAACGGGTTGAACTCCACGGAATAAATGTGTATGGATAAGGGTGTTGGGGTGCTACGACACGGTGCTGTAAGACCACTGAATAATTAATCCCTGTTAGGATGCTATCTGCATTTTTAAGATCATCAAAGATGCATAGTGATTATTTGTTAGGCACGTGTTTTTTATTTTTTTTAAATCATACAATATACATCAACGGGAATTAGTAGGAAAAGTAAGTTAAGGGGTAAAGCAACTATGAGAGATTCGATATCTCTTCATGGACTTGAACTCCAGACCCCCTCATTGACAAACAAGGGTACAATCAGATGGGGCTATAACCCACATCTTAGGCACATGTTGGAGTGGGTGAAACCTATGAAATAGTATTTGCATCCAAAAAAGAGAAACCTATGGATTTGACCAATATTTGGGGCAAACAGGAAGAAGTGGATTTGATCATTCATCGCTGAAATATTATTCTATGATGGCACAAACTCCCAACAACATGTTGGAATTGATACAGAAGTTGGGCTGACAATAAGGTTTAAAAAGTGTATTGAAATATGTGAAAAATGTATTTGAATGTGTAAAAGTGTATAAAAAAGTGAAAAAAATACATAGGAGTTTGTATTTTTTTAGTTTTTCTTGTTGCCTTAGAAGAACCCTTATTTTTATCACCAGCTACGATAAGTTACGCTGAATTGAACCTTTGTTTTAGTCGTCAAAGTTGGAGACTAAAAAAGTTGATTTGTTTTAAAATCTTTGGTGCTATCAACTCATTTCTGATCAGTTCAAAAAAAGCTTTACTTTTATCTTTATTGAGTTTCTCGCAAGTTGTTTACTGGAGTATGATATTGGACTCTTAGGTGGGGGTGTTCCGCTAACAAAACAAAAGTTTTTTTCAAAAATGGAGATAAGTCATTCTCTTATAATACATCACATAAAAAATCGTAAAAAACCAATTTATTTAAAAAATATCCTTAGTTGATGTGTGTATAAGTTGACTCGAACGTATGACATACTGTCAAAATACTATAGTAGTAATTTTTTGCTTAATTGCTTTGGAAAGTGCGTCAATCAACTATTTACGGGAATCATGAGGATCCTTTGGTGAAAAGTGGACAGTGACGTGTGAAAATGCTCGATTACTGTGAAGTTTGAATGAGCATGGAATACTATGCATTGAGGAGCACAGTATTACTGAGAGTTGGGCCTCTTGTCCCCTCCTAACACCTTTTGTTTATTAGTGGCCCAGCACAATGCACAAAGTAAGGAGAGAGATTGTTCAAAGAAAAATGGACAAAAGGATGAAGACAAGGGCCCAAAAATTAACAAGCCAAATATTCTGCTGCTTTTGGTTTTACTAATTGGAAAATTCTAATGCGGAGGATTATAAGTAGAAAATGTATAAATATCCGATAAAAGTGTATTAATTTTCATAAAAGTATATTGATATATGTGAAATGTGTATTAATATCCGAACTAATTTAACGTTATATGCTACTATTATTCTTCACCTATTGGGTGGTGGTTAGCAAAATCCTTATTAATTTGCTCAAACACTCTGAGAGTATCTCCAACAGTGGAGTTGCTATTTGAGTAGCTATTGTTATAATATAGAGTTGAATAATGTCAATTTGCTGCAAATGCAATTTCTTTACAAAATGTCATTTCATTTGATATTCACGGGTCTCATAATGAGATAGGTAAAAATAAATGGACATACTAAATTATATCAATACATCATGTTTTTTTACCTCAATATTGGAGAGTGCAATTTGGAACTTCATATTATAATATAGTTGTAATAATACATATAGCATGTCGTTGGAGATGCTCTTTTTGAACAGAATGCACCCCGTATCATTCCCTAACCTATGAGTGAGTTTGCAAAGGAAATTGTAACCCAAATAACTGTATTTGGGCATGTTCCATTAAGCTGTCTTTTTGAATTTTTTTAGTTGATGTATGTTAAAAAAAAAAATGGCATAACTCGTAAAGTGTAAAAAGTCAAAAAGTAAAAATGCACCAAGTGGAATGGGCTATTTTGTGCTTTGTTTATGGGTCATTTTATAAAAAAATGTCTTACTCTCTTTGTTTTTATAATTAGATTCTCGGGTTAGCTTGCATACTCTTGTATTAATACATTAACAGATCCGGGAATCCTGTAGTGCGGAGTGTGGCATACAAGCCGTTAATCTTAGTAATCAACGGCTCGAATTTCATCTCGGTAATGTACGACTCATATCGTGCAAGTGCCGAAATGAAATCCGAGTTATTGATTGCACGATCAACGGCTCGGATGTTGTACTACAACCCCGTAGTGCGACACTACAAGATCCCCAATTCTGAAATTGATGACATGCCAAACTTCTGATGGACGCAAATAACTTGATGCGGTTCCAGTCCTACTATACCGGGCCAACCCGTGTTAGTATATCTTGTTCTATTGGACAAATATAAGGACTACGTACTGATATTACATCTATATTACAACGGAGAGTGATTTTTGTTTCAGTCATTTTTTGTCTCAGTCATCATATCACATTTTATCCCTCTCTTTGCCAACTCATTCCCTCCCTCTCTCTCTACCATTTTCCTCCACCAGTAACCACATTCAAAATTTCAAACCACATTCTCTCTCATTACCTCCTCTCCTAAAAATGAGCACGGACACATGCGTTGATTGCTCAAGCCGTGCCTTCAGGCACTGACACGGACATGCACAACCAGTGTTAGTATATCTTGTTCTCTTGGACAAATATAAGGACTACGTACTGATATGTCAACTTCCCCATCAAAAACATAATCTTACAAATTGCAAATGTTAGAACATCCTTATCAGGAGCACCAAATTTTACCTCAAAAACACCTTTTATAAATTTGGCTTAGTTTGCCAAAAGATAAAATGAGGTGGAGGTGATAAAATGAGGTTGATTTTAGCAAATAAAGTGGGGAGGTGATTTTATCTCCAATGAATCTGGACATATATATGTCCAGATTCATTGGAGATAAAATCACCTCCCCACTTTATTTGCTAAAATTAACCTCTTGATTTTATGAGATTTCCATTATAGCAAGTCACTATCCAAAAATTCCCAAAATCAGACTTTCTATCCTAATTTTACTATATTAAACTATTCCCCTCAAATCCACCAAAAATAAAAAAAAGTTCCCCCTAAAATATGAACTCCACGGCTAGGGAGGATTTGCTTTTGTCAGTGAATTATAACTTCTCTCTTCGGGGAGGAGTTGTTTGTGGCATCAGTGAGTTGCTTTTGTCCGGTAAAGAAAGGAAAGTGAGTGAACAGTGTATTAACAAAATTGTGGTGTCACTGTAGCAAAGCTACAAGTTTTATAAATTTGCAAAATATTTGTTAAGCCTGATTTGGGAAGTTTTATTGCATTTCACTCGTCAAATTTAGCTTTCGGGAGATTTGATGCCCCAATGCTCTTGCCCACCATTTATGGGTGTTTCATAAATGATGAATTTTTGCTAGTAATCATGCTACCCATGTAGCTTGGCGAGGTAGATAATCAGGGACAATATGGTCAACGTAGGAATGTAAATAAAATTAGTATGCCAAAACTTAAGTACCGTTGGAGAGCAAATTCTGCTGCTAAATTCAGGCCATGACAGAATATGTTGTTAATAAATTGATTTTCCCTGGTTGAAAACCTTATTCAATGGATCTGAAACTGATGACAAGATAACCTAAAATCGTTTGAAACGCCCTGTATAATGTAGATATTTTTTCACCAAATGATTTCTCAAATACTAACTTAGAGATCTTAATTTTATTTTTTTGGTTTAAAATTAAGATCTTCGAGTTAGTACGAGGATAAAAGGGTAGTTTTCAGCGACCGAGAAAGTGAGACACAAGTCGGGTCACTTACTTTGTTTCAATTCCTGACTTAAACTCAAAACTGACTTATTGTGTTTTACGAGATAGGTCATTCTATCACAATACATCAACTTAAAAACTAACTTACGCTTGGAACAAACTTTAATAAATAATCAATTCAATTTGATTTCTGGTTATTCAATTAGTAATTATCAGTTAAATTTTACTACTATTTTGACTCCAAATTTCCTTTAAATAACGCCAACTTGCTCTGAATGCCAGACACATTAGAAATCCCCATTCTGATCTCTAGCATATGGACTGGAATTATGAAACAAAAATACGTCTGGCAATCTATATATCTACCTTTCTATTAACGTCTTAATTCAGTTTTTTTTTTTTTTAACACAGGCAAATACAAAAGATAATTTGTTTAATTCTGACTCCACTATTCTTTTTTTTTAAACAAGTATGTCGAAACATCTTTTAAACTCGATATCTATTGAACATGCAAATTTTCTTTGTTATACATGAAATGACACCAAGTTTGCACAATTTTGTTTTTGTTTTTTTTCATAATTCAGCGCGTCTCGGGCCAGCTAATAAGTTTGCACATTTATTTGCAAAGAAGCACCCTAGATACATACAGGGTTTGGTTAAGAGCAACTCCAGCCCTGAACCTTTTTTTTCCTCAAATTTGCTCAAAAATCTGAGTAAAAGCTCATTTTGATACCATCTTCTCCAGTCCTATACTTAGATTTACTCAAATTTCAAGCCCTAGCCGCCGTCCTCCGCCCCTCACAGCCGCTACCGCCGAGGAACGCAAGTACCAGAAGAACCCAAGCTTCCTCAGATCGAACTCGAACAACGGCCAACGCTACAACGACGAACGCACGACAACGGACGCACAAATCGAAGAACCCAGGCTTCCTCAGGCTACAACGACGAACGCACAAATCGACCAACGCTACTCAGATCGAACTCGAACAACGTCAGGAGGGGTCAATCGAGAGAGAAAACGTCAGGAGGTGTCGACAGAGAAGAGAAATGACGGCGGCGACCGCTTTCCGGCGATGAACACCGCCACAAAGTAGCCGTTGAAGATTTGGGTAAAGGTTTGGAGCTCCCTTGATTTGGGTAAAAATCTGAGTAAAACTCAATTTGATATGGGTTTGGTTCAAAGACTGGAGGGGATTTTTGGGTGTTTTTACTCAAATTTCAAATCTGGTTCTGAGTTTGAGTAAGGGCTGCAGTTGCTCTTACGTAGTACTCCTAATTAAGAGGTGACCATTCAATTACTAATTAGTACCCATTTTTTTCCAATACTAAAAGGAGTAATTAATATACAAATCCAAGGAAAAGGGGGAAAATATCAATACCCCCAAAACAGAGAAAGTAAAAGGAAAAGCAAAAAGAAATTAACCAACCTTTTTTTTCCCTGCATATTTTCCTTCACTTTCCCAAGGTCCAAACACTCCAAAACCTCTCCCCAATAAAACTCACAAGCTTCCTCACTGACCCCTCCTCTGCTTCACCACCACAATCTCCACCTTCTCCCCCTCCACCACCACCACCACAGCCAGTCACTTCCACCAAATCCAAACATGACTCGCCAAAATCTTCCTTACTTGAACTCACCTGATCAGACCGATTCAACTCATCATGACCCGAAGACCCTTTAACTCCCCTCCTCGGCCGTCTCTCTCTTCTTCTTATACTGTTCTCTCTCTTGCTCACCCCTTCTTCGAAAGCATCGATGATTTCGTGAATCAGTTGGCGGTTCGGCGACGAGTCCCACCTGGCCCAGTAACTCGTGTAACACTTGAAACAGTTGCAGCCGAAGGACGGCGGGTGGTCCCCGCTCTTTCCACCTCCAGTACTGGTGGTGGTGGTGTTATTCTTTTGGGTATCTCTCTGATTTAGGGAAAAGTTGAAGGAGGAGGAAGAAGAGATGAGATAGGCTAAGACCTCTCTGTCTAGCGGTGAGAGAGCCGCCGCGAGAGTTAGGATGGTAGCGGGTAGAAGGGTTAGGTGGTCGGAGATGGACGGCGGCGATGGGTGGACCGTGCATTTTCTCCTGCAGAGCTTCTTCATGTCTGATGGTTTGGAGAGGGTGAGAGAGGGGTAAATATTCTGTGAGTTCAGCACAGAGAGAGAGAGAGAGAGAGAGATGGTGAGTGGTGACGTAATGTAATCGAGGGATGACAGGCTACAAGAAGGGAAAAAAAAGTGAGAACTGTTCGTTCACTTTTCTAGACAATTTTGGAAAAAATTCCGGTATCCTACCCGTTCTAAAATTTTAATCCACTTTCACTTTTTTTATTCTCTTTTTAATTATTTATACATTTTAATTTATAATATTTTTTAAGATTTCAAAAAATTTGTTTAATAAAACTGATTGAGATCTATCAAAGTAAAATTCACATTGCATATAATATAATGTTTTGCATATTTTACAAGATACAAATCTTTTTTCATAGTAACATAAACTAAAATTTTCGGACGGAGAGTAACATTTTTGTTAGTACTATGAGGATGCGGGTTCCATTTCAATGGTGAGGAGTTTAAAACTCATTATAATTGGTTGGGATGGAATTGTGGTAAAAATAGGTTTTTTTTTGTAATATGAAAAAAAAAAGAAGAAAAAAAAGACTTGGAACTGGATCATCAATTGGGTTCGGTATAGCCCTTCATATTTGTATTGATGAATTAAAATTATTTGACTTTTAGATTTTGTGGTCAATTTAAAAATCACGTTTATAAAAAATACTGATATGATTGGAACACTAGATTGGAAATCATATTTTAACATAAATGTACACCAAAAACATGCTCCTCCATCCCAAAACGTCAAAGACACTTTCAGTATTCCAATCCTATGAAAAAAAATTCTATATCTTTTAATTTCGTATTGTTTTTTTTATAAGTAATATAGATCTTGTTTGATTAGTTCTATTACACAAAGTTGTAAAAATCACATAAAACATTATCATTTAAAAGATATAAGTAATTTAAAAATGACACGCAACCTTAAACTTGTCTAATATTATGAAATAGGCGGAGTATTATTTCTTGAAAAATAAAAAATAAAACGATTTTCAATTAGTGGTCCACGAAAAATTAAACAAGACACTTTATTATTTTTATTGAAAAGTTACAAATTAAGTGCGGTCAATACTCCATACCAGTCACAAATTTTCCTCTCAGCAAAAAATTCCTAAATTTCCAAAAATTACCAATCATAATAAAATCGGGATATTACGATGTGACTGTGCTCCAAGAACATTTTTGTTTTTGTTTTTTTTTTTAACAAATGTAATTTTTTCCCATGGAGATGGTGTTACAATTAAAGTGTTTGATTGAGTATTGTTATTGAGAGTGTTGGAACATCGGGGGAGTTGTTCACCTGAGACGCGGCACTTTTGATGAAAATATTGGTACAACCACCAAGAGTAAGGCCCCATTCCGTTAAAAAAAACAGTTTTGTTTTAATTCAAAAATCATCTCATTCCACTAACAAAAATTACTTAGTTTTTTTGCAAAAATAAAAACCAAAAAAGTCAAAAAAAACTATTTAGTGGAATAAGTTAGTTTTTTTGCAAAACTAAACATACAAAAAACTAGTTTAATGGAACAAGTTAGTGGAACAAGTAAGTTTTTTTGCAAACAAAAAACCAAAAAACTAGTTAATGGAACAAATAAGTTTTTTTTCAAAACTAAAACATCCAAAAATATAGAAAAACCAAAAAAACCAACTCAGTGAAACACCCCCTAAATAGTTGATCGTTTGTTGGCAGTACTCCAGTACTACGCATTGGTGCAGTACTGTATCGATCTTGATAAGATGGGTCCTACCAACAAAATCAATGATCAGTCTCTATCCCATCAGTTCCACGTTAATTCACGAGGTCGTCTTCGACCTTCTGTCTGTCTGGGCTCGTGAAATTGGGTCCAGGTGTGTGCCGTGCCGTGCAGCAGTTACAGGACCAACCCTTTATCATGTTGTTTAATTTAAATTGTTCATTATATGGATTGACTTTTGCTTTTATTCAAAAAAATTTAAGCTTGGATCATAATTTTTATTTTTTTGATTTCTCTTGTCTAGAAGCATTAATAATAAAAATATGTTAGGGAAACTAACAAATACGAGAAAAATTTAAATAAAGACAAAAAAAAAAAAAAAAAAGCAGGCAAAGTGGCATTTTTAGCCAAAACATTAGTATGATTTTAATCTAAATACGGACAAATTTTTATATCATAGTTCACCTTCTTTTTTGTATTAATATGTAGAAAATGTTTGCCACCAATAAGGTCAAATCAAATCCTGACTTCGCCAGCTTGTCCAGCAAAGTGTTTGATTGAGTATTGTTGGGCCCGGAATTTAGGTACACAAAACCACTCCCGACGACCGTTTTAAAAATAGATTTGTTGGTGCAATACCGAATGTCATAACAGACTTAGGCATTGTTCTCCAATAGATTTTAGGTACATAAAATCTCACATTTTATGACACTCCAATCTCAACACAAAATGTAAAAGTGATTTTATGAGATTCTCATAAAATCCTCCTAAAATTAATAGGAAAACCACTACATTTTATCAATTGCGAAAACAACTTCATTTTATCACCCCTCCATAAAATGTTTATTTTATGAAATTTTCATAAAATCTATCAAAAATCTATTGGAGAATAAGGTATTAATTGAAACCCTTTCTAATACTAATTGGTTTTAGGAGAGATAGTGGAAAAACAATCCGATAAGTTATTACATTCATTCAAGTCAAAATAGGTAAATGGAGTTACAAGTTCATCTACCAAATACAGTTCACCATTTCAATTGATTTCTTCTTAGTCTGTTTTCTTATGGGACACATGTACCTTCTTAGACTATATCTTGTGGATGGATCATGAAATGTTGTGGTGAGATGTGTCAGAGTGAATGTATAAAACTTATGTAGTTTTTTTAAGAGAAATGTTTATTTTATAATACTGAAAATCAAGAGTGTGACAGTGCCTCGCGTATTTGGTTATACAATGTCACTCCCTGTAACCGCTCTAAAAAATAGACTTTCAGTGCGATGTCAAATGTCATAAAAGGCTTAATTGAAATCCTTCCTAACACCAATTAATTTTAAGGGAGATGGCGGAGAAACAATCCGACAAGTATTGATCTAATACAATTGGAATGGTGGCATGCAGTACTTATTTCGTCCTTGTGCAATTGGAATCACATTAACAATACTCACATCAAAATTATACCGTCTTTAAATCCTCCAAACAAACTTTCCTATCACAATCTTAAACCTAAAATAGTTACGTAATTAATCTTCTTTTCTACTTCACAAAAGAAAGAGGAAAGTGATTTCCACACTCCCTATTTTAATAATTACACAAGACAAAAAAGGGGTGTAGTTATCGAAAGGAAAATGCTAATAACAACTAATTGGGTTGTGAAAAAGAGAGGAAGAAAGTGTTAAAGGTGCATCAGAATCTTCACATTGGAAACTGTGTGTTTTTTTGTCATCTTCCTCCCTTATTCACAATCAAATGAGTTGTTATTAGCATTTCCCTTATCTAAATAGGGGGCGTGAAAATCATTTCCCAAGAAAGAATCTATTTTCTGTTAATGGAGCTCTATAACACTTTCTCATAACCAAACACGTCCTTACAATTCCAACGATTTTTATATATATGTTTCCCACTCACCCCACTGAGTACTACATCTCTTGTAAAGATTAACGACCATCAACAACAATCCGAACAGTGAGTTTCGGAATATGGTATGGTACAGTACAGGAAACCAAAACATGAAATGGGACTGGAAAATGCATCCAACGGGTGAGATTCACCTGGTACACACATTTTTCGGTCCCATTTAATGTTTTGTTTTCCTATTTCCAACACTTTCTCTTTCAGGAAAAATCAGGGTCCTAGCCATAATACCTACGAGGATATTAAACGTAAATATCAGAGAAAATCTAGTACCAACTTACTGCTGAAACGCAAGAGAAATAAAAAGGTGCAAACATTCATTGTACTCGGATCTTTAGGAAGAACTCCTCAGACAGGCCTTGATCCACGTTTACAAGTAACGTAGCTCGTCGGTGCTTATTGAATGGGCAAGACCAGGATAAGCCTGTCGATTCATGACCAAGTAACAATCAATTTCTTGTGGTGCAGTATTTCATATATTAGTAAATCACATGGTGAGGAAAGTGTAGACAAGTAGGACCTTAAATTCGCAGCTTACACCAGCTCGTTCGAGGAAAGATGGACCTGCTTGTCCAGCTTCAAACAATACTGTTCTGTCATCCATGCCATGAGACCACAAAATAGGTGTCTGTGTATTTGTTGACAACTCAAAGTTAACCATAGTAAAAACAATTGTATATTCCCCACTATCACTCTATTTGTTGTGTGGATACCATGACTTGAACTTGTAACCCAACAAGGGGTGCACCACTTCAAAGCCAAAAGCTATCCCTATATGTTACAACCACATCCGAAGCAGATTCATGCTGATTTAAAAGGAAGGTACCGAATTACCCTTATTATTTGTAACTACCCACCCCCGTCTTGCACAATATTGTCCACTTTGGCCATCTAAGCTCCAAGGACTTCCCAGTAGGGTCACCCATCCCAGGATTGCTCCCAGGGCAAGCATGCTTAACTGCAAAGTTCCAATGAGCTTTAACGCTCGCACGGTTTTAAAAGGCCTTGTGCAAGTTAGAGCACCCATCCCAGAATTGCTCTCAGGGCGAGCATGCTTAACTGCGAAGTTCCAATAAGCTTTAACTCTTGCACGGTTTTAAAAGGGCTTGTGCAAGTTAGGACATGATCTATTCTCTCATATCACAGAGCTCTGTTTAATCTAGGTGGGTCTCCGTTTCATCTAGGTAGGTCATGACTCATGGGCTGTCACATTATTAGTCCTTAAAAAAAGGCATTGTTGCAAGACGTATCACAAATTACAAAGACAACAGTAGGAGAACTTGAAATCAGATAGTTGCATGGTCATAAGATCAGAGTAAAGCTGCTAAAGAAAAAAATGATAGCAGAACTGCTATTATAGTTTACATATTTTTTTTTTGGCTTGGCATTATATTTTCATTATAGCCCTGATTCATGTCGCCGAGCCATATTGATTGGGACTTACATCTTTTTGGTTATAAACTAGTACTTATTAACATAATGGAGAACCAACATCATAATTTAGTCCAGAAAGTAGGCCCAACCGCCCAACCAACCTACGCATAGGCCCGCCAGATGGTCACCTAGGGCCTCAAGTTTTGGGCTCAATAATAGGGCCCCCAAATAGAGGAATATAATAATATTATGTATGTCAGAGTTTTATAAATAGACGAGTATGTTGCGGTGGTAGGAGCGTGATCTTTACATCAGAACGCGGGTTCAATTCCTGCTTCCTTCAGTTTTTAAGCGTATTATTTTTTAACTTGTACCAAAAAAATGCTGAAAACTGACAGCTCAGAGTCTTGAACTCGCGACCTTAGGTTGCAAGTCAGATGAATCAAGTGGTGTACCAATGAAACACAAGGCTGTCTTACATTTCATGTGGAACATCTAATTTATATAGAAACAAATGACAGGCCCCCAATTTTTAAACCTTGCTTAGGGCACTGAAAATCTCAGGGCCTGAAAGAGAAAGGGGGAGATTGTCAAAGAAAGATCTAGTGGAGTATCAAAAGGAAATTACTTTCTTTGCAACTGTCGGGATTTGCTCTATTATAGACGAATTAAAACGAACTAAAAGCTGGCTCGGATTACTACAGGTTTGATGGGCTCGGATATCTTTCAGCACGTATCCCTAAATTATCTCGGGACCCTAGTGTGTCTCAGAGAATTCGGATGGTGAAAGGCTATTGATGACTTGGGTTTGGTCTCGGTCAAGGTCAGGATTCACCATCTCGGAAGACAAACAAAAGTTTTTAATTTGACCCTAAGGGTTGAAGATCTAAAAGTGACGTAAAAGGGGGATAGAACCGTTTTCACTCAAGAACACGATGAACAGTGAGAATGTTGGCCACTGTTCATCGCGTATTTCACAAAAATTTCAAGTGATTGAAAGAAGTGCTTTGGCTTAATGAAAACTCAGAAAATGTTTCCAAAACGTTAAAACTATGCAAAAATCGAAGATTAAACAATAGAAATTAACGGGTTTGGAAGTTTGTTACCTGAGGGACTCTAGAAAAGGCAAACGACAACAGTGGAGGCGATGGTTTCCGTTGGACAGATGCCGGAGAAGATGAAGAACAACGGTGGTAGTGGCAGTTGTTGTTGGAAGATCTCGCCGGCGGTGAAGCAAGGGAAGTACTCTAGAGGCTCTAGTGCATATAGAGAGAGAAACAAAGAGGCGTCTCCGATGGGCCTATTTATAAGGGGGTAGGCACGTTTAAACGGCTGCATGGGAAACGAAGAGGCGTCTGACACGCCGATTGGAGTGCGACACCTGTCACCGATGTGACAGGCCGAGATGTTCTCAGATGGTTCACATGGGAACGTCCTTTCGTGCCTAAACCCTAATCCTCGTGCTCGTGTTTCGACCAACAAACAATCAACACGTGTCGCAATCCGAGGCTGTCCACGAAGTAACTATTGAAACTGGGGCTCGGTTCAAGGGGCAGCTACAGGATGATATCCCAGAGATATTTTTGTTTCTCGGATGAAGTGATCTCGGGACACGAGTCGGCAAAGCAGCCCAACCAGGAGTAGTCAACTCCTTTCTCGGATTGAAATGTCTCGGAAGAAGTTGAACGGCTATTATAGTGGGCTAGAATCTAGTGGTCCAAAGGGGTCTCGGTGGACGAGCCCAGAAGGAGCAAGGCCCAAAATGAAGTTCCAAGCCCAACACTGGAACATAACGGGATAGGCCGTCTGAGACGGTCTCATCCGAGACGAACCGGCATCTCAGCCGAATTGAACCCTGATCAGGACGAGTCATCCGAGACGGATTATATCCGAGATGGCTCGAAAGGAGATCCGAGATATCGGTGACTTCTTATGTGACGTCATCCGAGGCGTTTACCGCACGTAACAGATTTAGGAAGGGCATATGTGCATGCTACAGCTGTCCCTATGTCATGGTATTGGTAGCCGAGCCATTACGCTACGTGCGAAAGCTTAATTCGAGGACGCGTGTATGTAATGATAACAGATCTGGCTCGTGATGCACAGTGACGTCATCCGAGCCAGATTACGGATCTACCCCTGTACTTGGGGGAGCCTATATAAACGAAGGAAGAAACCCTACCAAGATACACAACACTTTCTCTCTTTACACATTCTCTCTCTTGGTACTTCTTCCTCCGATCTCTCACTAGACCGTCGGAGTGCCCTTCCCTGGCCACATTCCGGCTAGGTTTGGCACTAACGCCGGGTGCTACATGTGCAGGTGTACCAAGAGGGCTAGGCTTGCTACTCACAAAGGTCAAGGAGAGGTCCAGAAGGCTCATCTAGAAACTAGGGAACCACAATTGGCGGCCCCGCTGGAGAAGACGAACCCAGAACCTCTGGTGTCAACCCTCTAAATCTGCCTCATCTCTCTTTCCTTAACTCACAACCATGGGTGGCGAGCCAACTCATCCGACCCACCCGATTCAACCAAACCCTACTGACCCAACCCATCCATCCTCCTCTCAAGATCCCAAAACCACACCTCACATCTCCGTTTCAGTCCTTTCGGGTCATGTCGGGCTCACCTCGAGTCCAGATTCTCAGCAACTCACCATTCAACAACTCACTCATCACCTGGAAGAACGTGACACCGAGATGGCTGCTATGAGAGCTCAAATAGCCAAACTATCCGAGACAGTGAAGAAGAAGAAGGCGGCGGTGGAGGCTATTGCAACATCTCGTGGAGGAGTGTCTAGTCAGAGGCGGTCGGCTAAAGATCACCTCGGTAACCCTAGTGATGAGAGGGCTCACAGTAAGGCTCTCGTGCTTCGGCACGGGAACCCGTCGACCGAGCACCTCTCAAGGGGGAACCATGGCGATTCTTCTCAGCACCGTTCTTCGCAGATCTCTGAGTCTAGAGCTCGCTCACCGTACTCATAGTTGTCCGCAACTCACGAGACGGTGTATTACTACGAGAACGATCAGTACAAACCGATGTACCTATGAAAGGATCCGAATGAGGCAACTCGGCTCGAGCGCTCTTCTGACAGACGACGCCAGAAAACCCCTCCCCCCTTAGACGAAATCTGGTGATCTCCGAGAATGGGTGGAGAAATTAAAGAAAACCCCTCCCCAAGACGCAAATCTAACCGTCGTTCGAGACGGTGGTACGGGAAAACGTCATGCCTATCGCCCCGAGGACAGGGTGGACCCCGTCATAATGACACTGGGGGGAAAGCAGAAGGAGAAAGAGCACCGAGAACGGTCTCACCACTGAGACGACAGAACGACGCGTCACACCAAGCGTCATCATGACGAGCATCACCACGCTTGCACCGAGAAGCGTACCCATACAAGTGACGGATTCACTATACCGTCTCTCCATCCTCTCCCATCTCTCCCTCCTCTGTCGAGCGTTTATGAGCGTTTAAAGCAGCTAGTCAAGTCTCCT